>JAJQOW010000014.1:1576471-1961539 GCA_037975125.1 Latrodectus hesperus
ATCGGAAGTACTTAATTCCCGATTATGTTTTCTTGCTTGTTTGCTCCAATTGCACCATCACTTACGTTGCTCATCCACGCTTTATTTTTGATTTCATCTAACCCCGCTGCGGCATTACAGAAAAAAAAATCCCTTGAAAATACTCTTATTTACTGTTTAAAATTTCAAAGAGAAAAGTTGCCACTTTTACCTTTTAATGTTTGATAAAGTGTTTCCAACATTTTCGATTATATTCCTAATTAATTGAAAACAAAAATATTCTTTATTCAATATTTTAATAGTTTTATGAGTTCTTTACAAGTAAGAAACTTGTTGTTACATTTTTAATAGACAAATATTGCAAATATCTAAAACTATTTTGAATAGAATCAAAATATATATTTAAAAGTTTTTTATTTTAATATTTTTATACTTAAGAAATAAGTTTCCTTAATGTCATTGTTCGATAGATCATAAATTTATAATATTTTAGTAAAGTTGGTGTTCTTTAAATAACATTTGTTTATTGAAAAAATAATTTAAATAACTTTTCATTAAATAACAATTTCACAATAACAGAAATGAAATAATTTTATTATTAATCAATGCGAATATTGATAAATGCAATATAATGTATGGTAACTCCGATTTTTGTCTTAATAATTTTAACTTTTTTTAAATTCAAATTATCTATAATTTAGTTTACGATGATATAATGTAAGTCATATTATAATACTCGTATATATATACATAAAATAAAATTTAATTTTTAAGAGCAAAAATACATAATTTATATTTATGAAGGTATTTATATTAAAAATTCTACTAAAATCTCTGAAAATAATTAGAATTTAGTTCAAATTAATAGCAGTATATACACCACATAAATGTTTCTACTAAATTCTTAATTTTTATATACTTGACATTTATTAAAAATGCACAATTTTTCCATCGTACGAATAAAAACAACTTATGGTTAAAAAAATGCATTTGTAAATTTTCTAGCCAATAAATTATATTTTTTATACAATGAAAACAGGTGCCATCATGTCTCTGGGAAAGACAAATATAAAAAATAAATATTTTTTTAAGAAATAATGAAGAAAATAATAACAGAAAATGTTTTGATGCAACTCGTACTACTAAAAAATGTTTTGAATTGAGACATTTAGAATACATTATATTAATGCTAATTTTATGCATGAAAAACTATGAAATTTGAAACTTCATAAGTTAATGCAAAGTAACAAAACAATATCAAAAGCAAACAATGTGATTCTCTTTAATTCTGTATGCTTATAATCAACTGATCTAAAAAAATGAAAACTTCATAAATAAGCAAAAATATTTACTTTATACAAAAATAAAAACTGCACCGAAATTCAATAGCAAAGAATATTTTGCTAATGAATAAAAGATAAAATATGATATAACAATGTAAATTAAGCCGTTTTATTATATTACAATTTTTTCATTGCATGAAAACATATTTTCAATAAAATCGATCATTAAGATTCAATTTTAATAAAATTATTTCGTACAGTAAGATATTGAAAGCTGATATCGAATTCCCTCTTGATAAATATCTTAGTATTATTTAGAAATTCTACATTTGATTGTGGATTGTAAATAAATTGTTTGTGGGAATCAATATTTTAACAAACATACTGTTTAACAGTGTAATGAGTTTCTATAATGATTTTGAACACATAAAAATTTCATTTTATCTACAAAAAGAATTGAAAGGCTAAAATTATTTACAAACTGAACATTCATACTCAATGATATATCTATCTATCTATCATTTAATTTTAGCACACGATAATTGATAATCTATAATTGCTGTAAATGTGTGAATACAGTTTTTAAAATCAAAATAATAAAAAAATATTCATCATGAATTCTAAGGTAATTGGCACTCATTCATATAAGATTTAATGCTGAAATCAATGAAACATAAATTATAAAACATAATTTTTTATAAGCAAAATTTTTCAAATGTACCCAAAAAATGACATTAATTGAGTTGATAACAGGAATTACAAATTTTGTATATATGCATTCTAATAATTTTCCTAATAATTAATATTCTAATAATTTTGCTACCAAATTTACAGATAAAGACCATTAATTCAACATTAAAATTTAAATAATTAATCTAAAAAGTGATATATATATATATAAATAACTTTTTAGATTTTTATTTTTGACCATTTTATTTATTTCAAAACCAAAGCCTATTATTAGTGACAATTAAAGTAATGACTATTTGGATGCCTTCTCAACCAGTTCCACTGAGCTGTGAGTAAAAAATATATTAAAAATTCCACATCGAATCTAAATGCGTTTAAAGATTTTTAGCAATTTATGAATTAATTATGATCAAAAAGAAAATCCCAGGAAAATATTTGGAAATTTTGGATTATCAATTAAATAGGAACAACAATGTGCTCTGAAAAGAATCAGAAAATATATTTGTAATGATGAAGAAAATTCTTATTTATAACATGTTAATGAAACATTCTTATTCCACTATTAATAAATCTGACAAATAAAACATTTCAGAACAAAATATTACAAAAAACATATTCTATAATCTTTCAGTAAGTTCAGTTGTGTAGAACACAATAAACAGAAATCACACAAAGAACGTTCAATAACCTAACGAATAAAACAGTTCAGAAAAGAACCGATCATTCTGTTCTCTTTCTTCAGTATTACAAATATAATTTGTGAATAGTTTAAAAAATTTTCCCGGGATGGAGTTAAATGAATCTGATTGTAATAAATAAAACATTCTCGATCAACTAACATCTCTCTCTAGTCTAATGAAGTAAGAATAATGCAGTTATCTTATAAATTCAGCTCTAACTCGTTCATCATCTGTTTAGGCCATTTTCTCCGTATTTTTTTTGCTTCAAGTTAAGTCAGTAATCCTATAAAGCAAAATTCAATTTTCTTTATAGAATTTCATAACTAAATAATCCTGAAATAATGATCCTTATAAAACACTAACAATAGACATTAAAATACGACAGTAAAGTTTTATGTGATCAAAGAAATTTTGTAATATAGAAATCTCAAGGTGGAAGTAACTCTAGTATCGTAAATATTTTTACAGAAATTTTAGCCTTTATCGCTTTTAAAAATATTTTAGGTAAGTATTTTCGTGTAGATTGATTTGAAATATTTAAATTCCATTTTATCAACAAAAAAGAAAAAGAGTTTCATATTACTCATAAACGGATCGCTTATATGTTATAAAATATATACATTATTGATTTTTAGCAAAAGATAACAGCAAATTTATAAAGAAAGAAAGATTACACACGTAAGACATTAAAATTTTTCTAAAATAAAATTTAAATTCAAAGTAATTGTAAAATATTTATGTGATAATTCTAAGATATATTTGCAGTCATCAGCCTGCAACAAGTTTCTCTGCTGAAATTCATTGATTAAAAAATATGCAAAATAATTTTTCACAAACAAAATCCGATCTATAAAAAAGTAAATTGGTTAGGAAGTAAAATTCATAAATTTTAAATACATGTATTTCATATCTTGGTTAACGACTTTATAATTATAGAGCGTTATTAAAATTCTACACTAAAATTTATAAAACAATTCTACATTTAGCTTTAATTTATTATATATGTTTATAAATATAACTGAACAAATATACTTGTACCACCATGTGATGTAATATAAAAATAACAAATTAATTTTTTAGAACACTATTAATTTAATGAATTTTTAATAATTTAAAATGAAATTTAATTTAGTGCATTACACTTAATTATAATTTATCAACTGATAATCAATGAATTATAACTTATCAATATATCAACTTATTATCAAGGTATTATAAGGTATTATTAACTAATAATACTAAGTTTTTAAATGTATGCATTAAAATATTCTATTCAATATGTAAACATGTCAAAAATAGTATTTTATGACTATACTAACTAGTTTGTTATGTTTGATAAATGCTAAAAAATCTTAAAAATTATTTTAAAATTGTAACATCTTTATTCAAAACTTTGTTTATTTTCTTTCAAAAATGTTTTATACATAAATATTAGTAGAAATCAATAAAAAATATTTTGCTTTGTAAAAGATTATTCTTTTACAATACAATATAACCTTTTATTGTTTTCTCGGATAAAATAACTGTTTTCATGTTTATCACGTGTAAAGCTTAAGATAAATAGGCGATCAACAAAGAATGCTTAATGGTATAATTAATGAAAACTTGTACAGTTACTTTATAATCTAATTAATATAAATATGTAATTAAAAATAATCTGCCACTTTAAAATACTTATAAATATTTTATTTATAACTCTGCATAATAAGAATAATATACATACTTTTGCTTAAATATGATGATATCTTGAATGATACTTTATCTGTTATATTTGCAGCCTTAAATTGAAAATCATATTGTAAAATAATTATTTAATAAAACTGTAGATCTGAGATTCAATCAAATCCCACTTTTTATTTATCATGTTTCAACCACATTTATTACATTCCATCAATAAGAATACTTTTTGTATTTCCAGATAAAATAATAGCAAATGAATAAATTTAACAGCAAAATTAATTTATATAAATCTTATCACCAAAATATACGTATTGACTAATATACAAAACTATTAATATAAGTCTAAATATGAAAATAAATTGTTAAATACTACATTCAAGTCTAATGTACATGTTTAAGAATAGGCAATTCTAACTGCTACGTATTTGTATATCTCCGGTATTCTGGTTGTGAGAGTGAATGTATTAGTACCAAATTTTTGTTCTGAAATCAGAATCGAAAATTATAAATTAAAATCAAACTTCTTACCTTTAAAGGTAGAGCTTGCATTAGATATATATTTAAAGTTGCAGATTTTTAAATATGATTCACTAATTTTACCAAATCTAGATTTAACTGTAAAAGTAACTAAATATGGGATATTTTTATATATTTTATTCGGTTAGTTTTCCAAAAATTTTGTTTTTTTTGGTATGAATTTAAGTATGTTTTACAGATAGAATGAAAATAACTCTAAAAGTAATTTATTAAAAGAATGAGGTTGATTTCATTTTTTCAATTATAATTATATAATTATTAATAAAATACAAAACTGGGGTAAAAGTATGATTATTATTAAATATATTGCTTTTAAGTATTATTTACCCTATGTAGGTTTAACAATAAAAAGTTAATTAAATATCATAAAACATTTTGATTTTGTTCTAACTGCGTAGCACAAGTTTTGTTTGTCAGCATAAATTAACATTAATTTTACACTTGTTTATGTATGAAATAAGTATAGTTCTGGAAAAGCAGTTAAATAAACAGAAAGTCTATTCCCGTTAGAAGAGAAAAAAATGAAATAACACTCAAAAGATTTCGAAAATTAATTTTAGTAGATTCTTTCAAAAGCGTTTAATAAACTTAAAATTTTAATATCAAGTTTAAGCATTTATAACATTTGTTGTTGTTTCTATATCTGCTCTGTTGGAGATCAATGAAGCCATTGATGAAGTCCAATACAATGACCTCCCAGTCCAGTCCAAGAGTTTCCTACAGCCGGCATCATGTAGTTGTCTCAGACGCTGCATTTTACGATTATACGAACAAATTGAAAAATTTATAATATTTAATCCCTAGAATTATTATAAAAATTAAATTTAAATTTTCTGATTATGTTAATTAATTAGATACTTTCACAACGAGAAGAAGAAAACAACTGAGGACGGAAAAAGTGACGGTTGTTTATGTGTTTTCTGTACATTCTAGCAGACATTTTGAGACCCGCCAAAATTGAATGCATAAACAGAAATGTTTTATTACCATAAGTCTATAACGTCCAATTCTAATTTTTTTCTCTCTTCTTTTTAGTATGCAGACTATTAATACTAATTCTTCAACGATTACTTCAACGATTATTTTACAAGAAGAATTGTAACTCGTGTTTATCTTTAATTTCATTCTATAATGTAAGCGACAGTTCCATCCAAGAGATCCGTGACGTCATACGCTGGTATCTAATCACATTTGAAAAGTAATGAAAAAATACTATTAGTAATGACGGGTAAAACTGCTAATCCACAAAATGCTAAAGAATTTCCTGACTCTAAAACTAAATTAAATGAATAGAGCATTCCAGAAGAAAATAATAGTAAGAAAATATATGTTCTATAATGCTTTACTACATTCAACTCTACAAAATTCGAACATAATAAATAATAACTAAATAATAATACAGAACTAGAAGGCTCTATAGTGTCACGAATACAAAATTTCAGAAAAGAACAAAATATCTTGTCGCCCATGCTTCCCATAACAAATGTAATCTATAGTTTAGAAAACTTCCCTTGCAAACAGTTAAATGAATTCAAAATATAATATGTAAATCATTCATGATTAAATGATATTTCTATTCTGATTAATAGTGTAATAATAATTATTGTTAGAAAGTGAAAGGAACTGTGCCTGGCCGCTACGCGGCGCTGTTTGTCACTTCGTGTTTTCTGTTCTTTTGTAGTGCAGTAGAGAAAAGTAAAAATGCTGTAATAAAGTTGTGATTTTGTGTTATTCTCTGAATTCTTTGTTTTCCTTAAAGAATCTTATTTGAAAATACTTTTATGATCATATCAAAATATCTCCAGCGTCGAGTAGATGCAAACCCCATGAAAAAGAACATTGAAAGTATTTGTTAAAAATACTTATATTCGCGATTTTGACACAACAATTATATACTTACTTTATGACTACTTCCAACAAAAAATGAAAACGAGAACAAAAAATGTTTGTAAGTTTTCTTCAATGTAAGATCTGGTGAACAATGTTTATTAGTGGAGAAAATAAATTGACTGTAATAAATCACTTAAATAGAATTTGTGTATATGTCCCACCTGTTCAAAAATCCTTTAATTCACAGACGCGCAAACTAAACAGTCTTCCAGAAAAAGGTAACGATTTTTATCTAGCCATTTTAAGTAATTTAATTAAATATTGCATATAGAGTATTGATACTTCCATTTTTTGTTCGCTGCATTATATATAGTTGTCAGAAATTTTATGTTCATTTAAGTAACAGTTCTCAAAAAAAAAAAGCAGTTGGAAGATTTGTTATTATTTTCAGAAAACACTTAAAGACGATAGGAATATTGCGATTTAATTCTTCTCTCAATCAAAAACATCCTTCAAAATTATAGCTAATTTTTCGTTTGAATATTCGCTTCTTATCACAAAATTCAGAAAACTTTCAGCACTATCTAGAACACGACAACAACAACAACAATATCACAAAATTTAGGTATTCTTTTTATTACTGTGCAATGAATAAACATGAGTTCCGTCGCAATAAATACTAGCAAAAGAGTTTCCTTTGATTAATTTCCTTCATTTATCGTGTTTATTCCCTTCAATAATGTGGCCTCTAATTTTTGAAAGATTGAGTACAAACAGAAAGATAATATAGCAAAATAAATAAATAAATGCCGCCCAACTTGTGTAGTGCTCAGCGTGTCTGACTGCGGATAGGGAGGTCTTGGGTTCGAATCCCGGTTCGGTTATGGATGTACTTTCTCTCTCTATCTATCCTGTCTTTGTCCTTTCCTTGTATCAATGTGGAGTGAATGGTTGCCTGTCCTAAAAACGGGTCCCTATGTCATGTATGTACTGAGGAAGTCGGACTCCACACCAAAATATGTTTCACTTGGAAAAGTGGAGCAGCGCACCCCATATTGCCAGTCTGGCTGGCACACGACAACAACAACAAATCAATAAAAATTGTATGACATTTTATGTTTTTATTCGCAGATGAAGTTTGAAAGATTGACTGGAACAAAATTCGTAAAAATTTTGAAGGTTGTTCAATTTGAGGCTTGTGAGAGCAGCTGATGCAGCAAATTAAAATTGTTTCACCAGTTTACGGACAAATTGAATGCACTAAATGTTTAATTATGCAGAATTTTCTTTATCGATTCCCGAAAATAGGATTCGAATAATAATCTAATAAAGAAAATACAAATTTACATAATTTAATGACTTACTCATGGTTAATGCTAATTCTTCCTTGCTCTCTCTATGTCAGTAAAATTCTCCCTAACAAGTATATTCTCCCTAAAATTCTCCCTAACAAGTATATTTTCCCTAAAATTCTCCCTAACAAGTCGTTGTATGATTTTTATAATATTTAAGAGTCTAAAGTCAATAGAGGCTAGGATGAGCAAATTTTTGTTTCTGAAGAACTATTATTGTTGTGTGTCTAATTGAGCTAATTTTCATTGTCATACTGGGCCAAACTATATCCATCCTGTACTTAAAAACTGCACGTATCGATAATATTTTATAATCTTTAACTGTTACTAGAAATTTTTCAAATTCAAAACTAATTTATCCTAGATTTGTATCATATTAATATCTCCGAATGGAAAATTTTGGTTTTAAACCAAAATGAAATATCCTCCCATAACTGTGGTGCTAATTTATGGAAGGTTTTCTAAAATATATATTTTTTAAAATGCGTTTTTTTTTTTTGCAAATTTAAAATTTTATTCAATTGAGAATTTTTGACAGAATAGTTTCACGTTGCATTTTTCTTTCAAAAAGATGTTCTCTCACTAATAAATATTTTCTCTACTCTTTTGAAAGAGAATTTTTTTTTCTAGAATCAAATACACTATCTGACCAAATAGTATCCGGACACCCCTTAAAAAAAGTGGTTCTGGCGAATGACGCAATTTGATACGTAATTGAAAGCCATAAAAGTGTTGGTAGTGGTTTGTCAGATTGCATTTATGCGTTCGTGAGGCAATGAGTAAATCAAAGGAGTTTAATGAGTTTGATCGTCGCAGTATAGTGGGATGCCGCCTTTGTGGGAAATCAGTTCGTGAGATTGCGGACATTCTACACAAGCCTAAATCCACAGTGAGTGATGTAATTGTGAAGTGGAAAGGCAGTGAAACGGCAGAAAAACGAATCGGAATGCCGAAAACACTTGGTGAACCCAACCGCAGAACTCTGAAAAGGGCAGTGAAACAAAATCACAAGTCCTCGTGAGTGGAAATTTCTCAGGAGTTTCAAAGTTCATCAGGCGTTAGTGTTAGCAGCAGGACTGTCCGTCGAGAGTTGGGATTCCATGGTCGTGCAGCCGCTCACAAGCTGAACATCACTCCACAGAATGCGAAGCATCGATTGCACAGAAGCACATCCACAGAAGCATCGATTGCAATGGTGTAGAGCTCAGCGTCATTGGACTGTGGACACCAGGAAAACTGTTCTTTGGAGTGATGAATCTCGCTTTACAGTCTGGCAGTCGGATGGACGTGTATGGGTTTGGCGGATGCCCGGCGAACGTTTCCGTAGTGAATGCATTGTGCCGACTGTTAAGTTTGGTCGTTGAAGCATAATGGTGTGGGGGTGTTTCTCGTGGTTTGGCATGGGTCCATTAGTTCCTGTGGTTGGAAACATGAACTCTGAGATGTATGTGGATATTCTGCACAATTCTACCTCTATATGTATATATATATATATGTATACATATATATATATATATATATATATATATATATATATATATATATATATATATATATATATATATATATATATATATATATATATATATATATATATATATATATATATATATATATATATATATATATATATATATATATATATATATATATATATATATATATATATATATATATATATATATATATATATATATATATATATATATAGATATATATTTCTTTTCCAGCAGGGCATAACTGCTCCATTCACTCATCGAAGCTTGCAGAGACGTGGTTTGACGAAATGGGTGTTCAAAAACTGGACTGGCCTTCCCAGAGCCCTGCTCTAAATCCCATATAACACCTTTGAGACGAATTAGAGCGTAGTTTACATAGGACTTTACATCGACCATCCTCACTGCAAGCGCTCACTTCAGCTGTGATGGACGCCTGGAAGGCAATTCCTATGGTCATCTATCAAAAATTGGTGGAAAGTCTTTCCAAACGTGTGCAGGCTGTCATCGATGAAAAAGGAGGGCAAACATCATATTAATATGTGCCTCAGGACTATCTAAGTCTATACCATTGGGTGTCCGGATACTTTTGGCCAGATAGTGTATATTAGTAATATGTCTTGGATATCACTAATATGTGAAACCTGTATAAAGTGTAAAATATGCCTCATGTGTTGAGGGAAGAATCTCTATTATTTTTCTGAAAACTCAATTCTATCCTCATTTTTAGGATAAAATGATTGCTTTTTTTTTTTAACAACATGAATTGTGTTCCCTCTTTACTTTGATTTCACGATTCTACTTTCAAATATAATTTTTTGTGATCTGATTATTTTTCAGCTATTTCTTTGCAGCCCTTTTATCAACTATAAAAGCATGTTTATATAATTTGATTTGTAATGCATTTATTTAATCAAATTTAAAATAATTTTAAAAATGTGAAATTTTTTTTATTAAAAAATGGTATCAGATTATGAATTTAGAAATTATGAATTATGATTATGAAAATTATGAATTATTCCAAGTTCATTCAAGATAATCTTCTAACATTTCTGAGACAGCACATTTAAGGCAATGTATTCAAAGCAAAAGAGGGAGCTAAATTTTTCTTCCGTTTAGTATCACCTTTAAAAATTTCACCTTTTATTTTCAGCACAATTGTTTATTATATAATGGAAAGGATTTTTTCAATGAACGAATTTATATCTAAATTATTCAGATCACATTTTAGACTTTACTTGTGGATTATGAAAATAAGCAAAATTTATTCTTTTATATTTAAAGAAATATAAAATTAAATAGCAACTGATAAATGTTTTATTTATATAATTAAAGAGTAATTCACAGTTTCAGATGTTTTGAAAACAAAAAGTTGCTTCTTTAAAAAAATTGATGAAGCAGTAGGAAGTTTTAATGTTATATTTTTTACAAAAAAAAAAAAAAAAAGAAAAAAAAAGAAAAATGTAACAGACTAATATTTTTTCCAAAATATTAAGAAAGCTTATTTAAAATTTAAATAGAGATAATATAAATGATTGTTAAGTTATTTTCTAAAAGCTAATGAATGATATGTGTGCATAGTATATGCAATTCGATGTTCTTAATAAAAGAAATTAATTTTTCATTACATATGTTATAGATTTAATGTCTCTCCATCTAATTTATTTCAAAAATCGATTTTATTTCAGAAATTGATATACCATTGAATCATATGAAGTTATCTAAGGAATGTAAACGATTTATATAAATACATACTCATTTACACGAATGCTAAGAAACTGCAAAATATTTCATAAAATTGAAAATTTATGAGGAAAGAGAAAAACATCGCGAAAATGCAATAGTATATAATTATAAATGTTTTAAAAATTTTTTAAAGAAATTTAATTCTAATTGTAAATAATTTTTATTATACATTATGTATTAATTGTAAGAGTTTTAATTTCAAAAAATATTCAAATTTGCAAGTGGTTTTGTAATGTTCATTATGAATTATAAAGTACAAAATTTTATCTGGCAGCAAAAATTAATTGAAGGATTTTTCAGTCTAAGACTTGGCGAATAACGTTTATTTGTAGAAAAGATAAAATGACTGTAATGTAAATCACTTACACTTCTAAATTAATATAACTTCTTCAAGAATCCTTTTTAACTTAAGAACATCAAGTACTTTATAACTACCCATATTTACTGTAAAAGATATTTCACAATTTATATATTTCCATTTTATGTAATCTATGTACAATATACCATTGATTTCACTAATTCTATTCATGGCATTAAAGTTGTCGGTAATTTGAATTTCTTTTAAGTTACTATTTGTCAAAAATCTATCGCCAAAAGTTATAAACTTGCGAAGCACAATCGCCATAAGCAATAATCCCGAAAATAATATATCTCGGAATCTTCGCTTTTTTTTAGTTTTAAACAATCCTTAAAATGCTGTTGTATTCATTTAAAAAATCAAACACATTCCTTGCAAGAATGTTGATGTTAAAGACGTGCTTCACTTACGAATTTCGCACCCGATTAACTTCTTCTTCATACTACATAGATTCTGATACTTCATTCTACTTGCATTCGAATGATTGTTTGGCACCATTTTTTCCGCTCTAATCTCCCAAGAAGACTGAATTAATCCAAGGTAGGTAAAATAGGATTTTATATCACTAATATTAATTTTTCGTCCGAATAGCCATTCTTTATAACAATATTTTAATAATCTTTGTATATACAATGAATCGATGTAGGTTCAATCATCTTAAAAAAAGAGTTAGCTTTAAATATTGTTTTGCACTCTAAATGAAACGCCTTCCATAATTGAGTCAGTCATGAGAATTTTCTAATCGCGAAGCACAATTTTTTTTGCAATTCGTATCCTACTTAATTGATTCTTTTTAGACATTAAAATTTTCTATATTTGAGAATTTTTGACAGAATAATTTTACACTGCAGTTTTTCTAAAATTTCAAATGTTTTTTCCTCTAAAACTAAATATATTAGTGAATCGATTGAGAACTCCCAGAAGTGTAAAAAGGAGTTTGTTTTGTTAAATGATAAGTTTTTGTTGATAAGTTGTTACATTCCTAAAAATTGAATACTTCCTTAATTTCAGATTAGACGAAAATTTGATTGTAAAAGTGTAATTTCTCTTCTCCAATGGGAATTTGAGAACAAAATTATTAAAGATATTGTACGTGCAGCTCCTTTATATAAATTATAAAATCATGTTTATTTATTTTAATTTCTTGTACATTTCATTGAATATTTTTATTTTTGAAAAAAATTCACGTATCTTTTATATAAAAATGTTTTTTAGGAAAGATGGTGTCAGAATTTCTTCCATCGAGATTTCAAGATGAAGGTAACATAGTTGAGGCAGTGTTTTCTTGTGGTATTGAAAGTGAAGAGAACTTCCTTCATTGAAATATTTTAATTACTTTTCCTTATCGTGCAATGGAGAGAATTTACATCAATATTATTTCATTGGCTCACCTCACTCAGTGGTTTACGAAAACAGACCCCAACCATTCACGAGAATTGAAAGCCAAGGAAAGGCCTTGTCAGCTTCTGCCGCATTTTGTTTTAAAAAACTATGCAAAGATATCGAGAAGCAAAAATGTTTTTCCTTAAGCCATTTGATAAAATATTATAAAAATTTATGACATGAGAATATCCTCCGACGTCATTATCATGAAAGAGGCAAACTTTTTTGTTCACCTAATGACTTTGCTTTCTCAGTTGTTCGGCTTTTTCAGCCTGCCTCAGCCACTTCGCCGGACCAGATGACGGTATCGATCCGGCAGAGGCGGCACCTGCCGGACTCCCCATTGGCCGGAACCGGTGCCGCAGTACCAGCCGGTGCGCGCATTTCGAGCTGTCGCCAACTTTTGGCGCGGAATGTGGAGGGAAGGGGGAGGTGCCCTCCCCCAACTGCTCCACTACATTGTCAATTTTTCGCACCCGAAAACTCGAGCTGGCGTAAAATCGGAATGATCGTCCAATGGGTGGGAAGGACGGTCGCCCTCCTCCCACTGCATAATGCATGGGACTTCCGGAGGGGGGAGGAAGATAATAATGCAGAGGGGGTGAAGGATAGATAGTTGACGGGGGGTCTACACCGAAGAGAATGGCAGCAGCAAGCTCATCCTCTGCAAGGGGGTTTTATCTGTTGCGTATAAAGAGCGGGACGCATCGCGACTTGATGTTCTAATTAGAGCCGCCGCGGCTGTTGTCGGCTGCATCTGGCGGCCTCCACGCCACATTGCCTAACATGTCGGGCGCACTCAACCCGTCAAACGGTGTCAATCGCTTTCACGCTAGCGCGGCCACGGCGGCGCCGCCTCCCGCCGCAACTCCCTTTGGCACACCTGAGTGTGGATCCAGCGCGGCCGCCTTCCTCGAGCTCACCAACTCCGCAGCGGCCGCAGCCGTCGCCGCAGACTTCGCCTACGACTTCGGCCTGGGCTTCCGCCACCAGCCTCCTCCCGCCCACTCGACAGTCGGCTACTTCGACACAGCTGTCGCAGCAGCGGCCGCGGCCGAGAGCTACGCCTCGCTAGCGTGGGAAGCGCAGAGTGCAGCAGCCCTCGCAGCTTCGTACCAGGGCCACCACCACCACCACCACCAAGCGGGATTCCCGTCCTGCGATTTCGGTCCCTTCTCCATCTCCAGTCCCGCGGGAAGTCGCCTGCCAGGTATGGGAGTGCAGAGACTAGGGCCTCCGACCAGGAGCCCCGGCACCCCCACCGTGTCCTCGACCAAGACGAAGACGCGTCGCAGAGTCGCAACCATCGCCCAGCGGCGGGCTGCCAACATCCGGGAGCGACGTCGGATGTTCAACCTCAACTCGGCCTTCGACAAGCTTCGCAAGAAGGTGCCCACCTTCGCCTACGAGAAGCGCCTGTCCCGGATCGAGACCTTGAGGCTGGCCATCATGTACATCGCTTTCATGACGGAGGTGATCCGCGGCGGCAAGGACTCTTCCGACAACTCCCACCACGACATGCCTCTGGTCACGCCGGGCTCCTATGCCCCGGGACTCTCCGACAGCCACCTCTGGACTCCACCCCACGGCGTCAGCGATTCGCAAAGGCCGGACAGGCTGTCCCACATCTGCTCGCGCCAGATCTAAGCGCTCTCTTGGTGTTCTGTGTGGGATCACGTGAACTGACATTCCTCTAGTCAAATCGTCCCGAGCGATGAAAACGGGATTATTTTGTGTCTCTTAATTTATATTCGGGGAGCATGCAATACCTGTTTATATAGACAATAAAATCAAACTTTTACATTCATTTCAAGTGCATTCATTTAAAAGCTAAACGTCCATTCAGTGGTATTGGGAAGGTTAATGAATCAAGTAGCTTTAGAATTAATATTTTTTTTGCTTTATCAGATAAAAATATCATAAAACCGCTTCCTAAATCCTCACAGATGTTGCATAAGACGGACTTTCCTTAATGGTAGAGTTATTACTCTAAAGCCTCAGAATTGAACAACGCTGTTCCAATAATAATATCCACAAGCGAAGCAAATAAATCATACCTTGATTCTTGGCGTTTGTCTCTCAAAAGAAATCTCCAGTTTTTCCTGGTATTGCAAAATTATGGCACAGATCTTAATGATGCCAGTTACTTGTTTTAAGCAATAAAATGGTAAATTAATGAGGTTTTTGTGATCGAAAACTAAAAAAGCAATTTCATTTCTGACAAATGTGCTTGCAGATTTAATATCTGGAGATAAATACAAAGCTCACTGTCAACAAGAACTTGATAAAATGCTTATTGGAAGAACAGTTCATTTGTAGTCCAATTTTTGAAGGTAATGTTTATAATATTGTCTTCCTATCAAACTAATTTCGAATAAGAAATTTAATACTTTATATGCATATTACTTCATCGCACTGCGATTTTTAGTACATATTATCCCATTCGTGCGGAATTGAAAATAATCACTTCGATTCCTTCCAAAATAGATGAATATTCGAGGTTAAATTTTTGTGTAGTCAATGCTTTTAAAATATATTTATGAATCTCATTTTTAACCATTCCAATAACTGCATTAAAATGAACTTATTTTGTTTCCCCATTTTACTACATTTAGTTATTTTCTTTCTCAGCCATTCCTAATGGTTTAAGAAATGACGCTCACACAACAACAACGGAAATGCATTTACCTGGCACGGAATTTGACGGACGTCAAGTCATGCGCTTTCCTGCCGACTTCAAGAATACATGTCACTTCCGAATGAATGTTGAAATTCAAAGAATCCCCAATAATTAAATATTAAACAACTTTTATGATAAATATTTTTTTAAAGAAAATGGATATCTAAAAATTATATACAATAGATGAATAAAACTGAAATAATACACATAATTTTTTTAAAAAAATAATTTTTCAATGAAATTATTTATATTTCTTTATGTAATTTTTGCAATAAGCAAATTAATTTTAGAAAATGCTAAATATCATTTAAGTATCAAATTTAAAAGATCACTTTGGTATGCACGGAAAAAAATAGAAGTATCTTTATTACAGGCAACAAGGCTTGACTGAATACAAATTGTCTTAAATATGATCATTTATTAGAGGAAATGTATCAGCAATTCTGAAAGAAAATCACTTGGCAACCACGAGTTAAACATACTGACAACTGAACATAATATCACGCGGCTTCCTTTCACGAAGGCCATTACATTCTGGGATACGAATAACAGCAGTTCTTTCTGAGATTCCTGAATTATTTATGTGTTTCAGAAACACATACTGATAGTCATGCATTGTTTTAAAACGGTAAATCATTGACAGTTTAAAAAAATTAATTTCGATGACCTCCATTGTTTGATATTTATTTGTAAATGTTCATCAAAAGATAGTGCATCTCATTTTTAATGACATTATTTAATACATTAAAAATTCGAGGGGAAATATCTGTATTGTTACCATCTGTATTACTATTGTTTGATGCATAAAAACTCCTCAACTTGTGAACATACTTACTTCCAATTTAAAAAAATCACCGCTTGATGAAAATTATCCTAAAATATCATAAGTAAGGTGTTTAAATTTATGAATTTTAAGTTATTGAATGTGCTCAATCACTCCGTGTAAATATTATTCTAAACTATATCTGATGGTTCGTAAATTACGAAAGTTTATTAATATTATAAACGTTATTTATTATCAAGTCAATATTAGAAATTAAAAACTCCAGAAACAATTCGCATCCATCGATATTTTTGTGATTTATTTCATCGATACATTTCTTCTTCCTTTTCATATTTAAGAAGAAACAAAACAGTCAAACTCAGGAAAGTTTATTTCTTTGTTTATGTCAATTATTTTAAATGTATATAGTATTTTGAATCTTTCTCATTCATGATAATTAATTATTATCGTCTTAAATTGTGAGCATTTTGGTGAAATTTAAAATTATTTTTTTCTTTCTTTACTTTTCATTACTTTTCCTGACTGTACTTAAAAAATACGAAGAATATCTCCCTTTTTTTTTCTTTCTTATATTTAACCTGAACTGTTTAAGAAATTTTTGCGACATTTAAAAGATACATAGTAATTTGTTTTGTGAGTAGAATAAAAATTAGACGGCTTTGTGTTATTTTCACAAAAATTACTGAAATTGATGTTGAGAATTTTTGTATATTCGAAATCTCCTATAGTTCTCAAAAATAAGACAAAACAAGAAAAAATAATTGGAAAATACCTCATCTTATATCCAAGTTTACTCTGAAGATGTCAAAAAGAAAACGGAAAATTTTATAAAAACAAGTAAATTTAATAAAAAAAGGTTGGAATTTTAAAAAAAAATTTGATTTATTTCATAAAATTTCAAAATTATTATTTTTGTTCATATATAAATATTTTTGTATAGGTTTTATTAATATTAAGATGCAAGTTTGAATTTTATGATCATGCATATAGTCCCCTGCATAGGCATGTATACATACAGGGAAAAAGGATTTTTTCCCATTTTCAAAATTCCGGTCCCTGGGAAATAAGTTTAGTTGTGGTAGATATCTTTAGTTAACCATAAGAAAAGCCTACATTAGTTTCACACAAATATTTGAAACATTTTCTCTCTCTCTCTCTCGAGAGAGAGAAAGGGGTTGTATACAATGAAATGCATGAAACAAAAGTTTTTTTTATAATAAAGTGAAACTGGGAATATCTTTAGAGGTGTGTTTTACACTAAATGCAACATATTAAACTATGTATAGGACATTTATAAAGTTAAAAGCACTTATATTTGAACTGCATGTGCCCGATGGGAATAAATCTCCTTCCATTCGGAATAATTTTTGTAAAGCTTCTTAAGAATGCATTTTAATAAGTTTATATGGAGTTATGAGTGACTAATATATATTAAGATTACAAATCCACAAGGCGAACCAAACAAGAAACCATTTTCTTCTAAAAATTTTCTTTTATTCTTGGAAGTAATTCAATGAATTAATTCCAAATGCTTATATTTCATTATCACTCCAATTTTAAAGTGAAATGTTTCATAAAACAAGCGTTTCTCACCAAAAATTAATACTTTATAATAAAATTAATATTTTGAAAGTATATTTTTACAACATGCAATAGTTCGTTTCAATTCAGAGAAACTAGTCATAGAAAGTTGCAGGAAATTCTTTGAATTTCATAGTCTCGCAAATTTCTATGTGGGGAAAAAAGAAACCTTTGCCCTTCCAAAATTTCCTTCGATGCAAAATGTTTTTTTTTCTGATATATATATATATATATATATATATATATATATATATATATATATATATATATATATATATATATATATATATATATATATATATATATATATATATATATATATATATATATATATATATATATATATATATATAGCTGACTCAGCCACGCGTTGCAGTGGCTGAGTTTTTATAATACATTGAATCAATTTTTTACTAATTCTTGGGTACAATCAAATTAATATTTTCTAAAAAAATTTAAAATAGGTTCATTCATATGAGATTAAAAATAAAACATTTCGCAAGAATTTAAAAGTAATAGGTAAAGTATCGAAATTTTGAAATTAAGCACAAATCAACATATACTTTCTGAATTTACATTTTATTCATCTTATATTAAATTATAGTTTGTAATCAGTGACTTACTTATAAAATATACTATATAAATTAAAGACATCTAAAAATAAATTGGTATAAATAAGGTAGATAACATTGACATCGAACTATTATTTTTTCAATTTTAAATTATATTAAAACTAAAAAATTTTCCGCGGCATTATACTGCAATAAAAAAAATTGATAAAATAATTTATCATTTGAATAAATAAATTAGATCAAAATGTACTGCTCAATAAATTAATAATTATCAAATTATAAAATAAAAATAAAAAAAATAAAAGGCTGTCAAGAAATACTTACATGTTTTCGAGGTGGTATGAAAATTAGTAGAGAAAAACAGTAATAAATAAAATTTTATTTTACTATTTATAATATTAAAAATATTCAAACTGAACACTGCACAATAATAACACAATACAAAGTATAAATATGAAAATGTGTGATTCACGAAAAATTGTTATAGTATGATTATACATCATGAAAATATATGTAAATTCTATATTAAATCACGCGCTTGCGCGCGCACGTTAATTTTCTCGAAGATGGTATAATCTAGAAAAATAAACACGTCGCCATCTGCCGAATACCTGTGCAAATTAGATGCTAAATCGCCATCTATTAGGAACTTACAGAACTAACCAATAAATAAACACTAATGTATAATAAATATTGAGATCAATAATTAAGCGATAAAAACTATTCTATCTTTTAAGTTGGACCATATTATAAATGGTTATAAAATTTTATCAAAATCCGTTCAGTAGTTTCGGAGTTTATCGGGAACATACATCGTGACACGAAATTTATATATATATATATATATATATATATATATATATATATATATATATATATATATATATATATATATATATATATATATATATATATATATTTGTTCGCCTCCGTAAGAGAAAGAGAGAGATGTTATGTGTGATGCACAGAAAATAGTACATTAATATAATCAAGTCTGACATAACGCCATTTTTTCTGTATATTTTTATGGATAAAATAAATACCTGGAATAGCGTTTTTTAATAAAAGCATCCATTAGTTTTAATATAGATAGAGTTAGAGGTAGTTATTTGCATTTGAAAACGGCACACATTTCTAAGTCCGATGTAGCATAAGACGACCTGTCAGGACACAGTTTTTCTGCCCAAATTTATTACAATAAAAAATACCTGAATTAGATTCAGAGGTGCACTTTATACTAAAATACCCAGATATTTTAATATAGAGAGGGTATTTATTAATTAAAATCCGCGAATTTTCGGAATTTCTGTCATGAACGAAAATTGTTTTTGCCTTTAGTTAAATCAGAACAGTTTGCATACAAAGTTTACGGCACGTGATTTTATCTGCTTTCCTGACAGTAGGCAGAATCATAATATTCGGCTTATGAAATGAAACAAATATATCCTCCAAAAAATATTTCATATCATAAAATAAATATCTGGAATAGCTTTGTTTTAAACTAAATGCAATTATTAATTTTAATGCGAATAGAATATATTTTGAGTTAGAGCTATAAATGCTTGAATTCCAAAATCGCATAGATTTCGAAGTCGTATGCAAAGCAAACTAGATATAATGTTACTTTTCTTCAAAAAATAATTTTTTATAATAAAATAAATATTTAGAAGGTATTTTGAGTGAATTTTATAGTACAAAGATTATACAATAAATGCACAGATTAAAATTAATAGAAATAGAGATAAAAATTATAGAATTTCAGTAAATTAAAATTTTCATAGTTATCAAAATATGTACATCCAGTACACCAAAGTATTTATAGAAAAAAATTAATTTTTCCAAGATATCTGTTCAAAAAATATTATTTTGATAAGGTTTTTTTTTTAAAGAAGGGCTTCTATTTAATAAATTAGAATATGGGGCGCTCATGGCGAACCTAATCAAAATCGGCGTTTTTCACGCAAAAATTATTTCTTATAATAAAAATGGAAAGATTTAGGAGTTAACTTAAATATAGAATGGATATTTAATGAGGAGGCAACTGTTTGAATTTCACAGTCCTGCAAATATCTAAGTCCCGTGCATGGGATCATCTTAAAGGAAAAAGCAACAATACACTCTCCAGATTTTCGACCCATAAGAATTTTTTTTGTGCTTAAGTTCTTTGCTTATAGAATAAAAGCCATCACACCAAAATTTGTGTTTGAATAAATTATTTTGGGGAGGAGTTATAACAGTCCCACAAATCAATACACACGCATAAGGAAAACCAAACATGAAAGCGCTTTTATCTAAAAAATTATTTTATTATAATGAAACAAATGCTTACAATACTGAATGCACCCATCGATTTCTCCTGCAGAATATTTATGAAGCACTTCTTTGAATTTTCAAGCTGCTCGAATTTCTGTGTCCCATAAGGAAGAAGTTTCTCCTTCCAGAGTTTCTGCCCAGGCCAAATATTTGTTCCGCTTACATCACTAAAGTCTGCATATAAAGATTTACACATATAAAGACTTAGGCCATATAAAAAGTTTTATGTATATATTTTAACAAGTTTTTTTTTGGATAGAGCGACTAATGTGTGACACGCATACATAATATATAAGCATTGGGAAATCATAAAGCAACACACACACACACACACACACACACACACACACACACACACACACACACACATATATATATATATATATATATATATGACGCCGTTTTTCCCAGAAAATAAATTTTTAATATCAATTAAATCCCTGGAATAGATTTAGGAGTACTGTATATTCTAAATAAAGACATACAAATATTGGGTATCTATGGAGTTACATGCAGTCTTTTTGAATTTCCAAGTCACATAAATCCCATTGCATAGTAGTTCATAAGGGGAAAATGCTCAGTAGAGAATTTTCTTGCACATAAAATACTATTTTGCTTAAAAAAATATCTATGTTTGCAACAGTAAAGCCAATACCACAACTTTAACTACATTTTTCTGTGAGGCATAACGCCAACTAAACATGTGTGATAACGCTTTTCTAAAAAAATTATCTTTTATAGTAAAATAAATACATGGAGTAGCTTTAACGGATTTATTCTATATTAGATGCGCGGCCACTCTTATTTTATAAAAATAGGATATTTATTGACCAATAATCACATATTTTCTTTGTAGTTAAGAAAATTGTACAAGTCACTAAGCTTAATGTGTATATAAAATAAAAAGATGTACCCGCTTTTTTTCAGAAATTATATAACTTGGAAATAATTTTTGTGATAAATATCATTGTTTGTATCAGACCATCATTTCTGGTTCCTGTGAAAATTCAAAATTCGTGAAGGCCAACCTACGAAATATAGACATGAAAGCGCTTTTCTTCAAAAATTTAATTTTTTTGAATGAATGGAACAGTTTTTCAACTGCATTTTATACTAAATGCGCGCAATAAATTTAATTGCAGAGTTATAGCCAAATGATAATAATATTTTTGGAGGAAAGCCGCTAGTTTCCCTGTGAAAATCCAAACATTTGGTTATAACCCTGTTATCTGTATTGAAATTATTGAATGCGTTTAGTATAAAACGCAATTTCAAAGCATTTATTCATTTTATTATAAAAATATTTTTGGAGGAAAGAGCCGCCACACAGCCAGGAAAACTGTACACGCATAAAACTTAGTATGTAGAATTTCTCGTGTCGACAAAAGCCCGCCACACACGATACATTTCTTTGCTTGGATTTGTTAAGGTGGGTAGAAAGTAATACAGCACACGCGCGTTTCGAATTCTGGTGGTCAGAGTAGGGGAAACACATCTGAAAGGGGAAATTATTTTTAAGGGTGCCATTTTTCAGTATGTATTGCTTTTGGTTTAAAATGTACGCCTTGTAAATTGAAACAAGTTTCATTAAATATTATTTTCCCAAGTGTCACCAAGAATACTTTACAACCCTATGGGAAGAGACACGCGACAGCACAGGAAGCTACTGTTTACTTCCTGTAATTAGCCCCTCCTAGGAAGAAATATCAGAGCTTGTTTGAATTTTCTTGAACTTCTCATACTACTCCATACACAAGTACATTTTCATACAAGCCTCGCATTCGTAAATGAAATGCTTGGCCGTTTCTTCTTGCGTATGACATTTCCTGCAGATAGGGTCTTGCTGAAACAGTCCCATTTTATGGAGGTGTTTTCTGAAATAGTACTGTCCAGTTATGAAGCCTACGATTAAACGTATCTTCTGCCAAGAGCATCTTAGAATTTCAGAGGCAATCCTCGCTGATGATCCACAGATCATACTTTTAGCGTGGGTTTGACCAGGAGTGTTGAGCCAAGCTTCATACATCTTCCGTTTTTTCCATCTAAGAGCATTGGTTTTTGCGGTCTTCAAATTGATCCCACAAAAAGGTTCTGCACCGATGGGAGCCAGAGACTATCCTTGTTTAGCAAGTTCATCAGTCCTTTCATTACCTTCGATACCTTTGTGCCCTGGCACCCATTCAAGGATCACCTCGTTTCTAGTTGCCAGTTCTGTAAGAAGGTTTCTACATTCCAAAATCATTTTAGATTTGATTTCGAAAGAACTGAGCGCTTTTAAAGCGGCTTGACTGTCACTAAAAATAAGAATCCGCTTACCGTGGTAGCCCTTCCTCATATTTAGTCGCAGATAGTGGATAATGGCCAAATTTATGCCTGGAAGACCGTAGCGTATCGCCCAAGGCTTATAGATAGGCTGGTTCTTGGTGATACGCCACATACTCCCAGTCCTGAGAGACTATTTTTCAGTGATCCATCTGTGTACCAGATTAGATCTCCTGTTTTAGTTTTGAACATGTTATCCCATTCGTCTTTAGTTGAAAAAACTACTTTTTCAAATGTCCTTTCAAACATTTATGACTTTTCCATGATGTCCGAAGGCATCAGGAAAGTAGGATCTTGAATTTTTCTGGTAATACCCCTGTGCACTTCGACAACAGGTTGGTCGTACCATTGGTTTTGTAGCTTCATTCTGTATGCAGTCATTCTGGCAGTGCTGCAGATGAAGATGTCTAAGGGAGTCAGATCCAACATAACTTCCAATGCTCTGGTTGGTGCGGTGGACATTACTCCTGTGATGCAGAGACAGGTCTGTCTTTGTAGACCTCCTAGTCTGTCAGTTAGTCTTCTTTTCCACCTTACGCCACCAGATCATACAGGTATATGTGAGAATGGGCCTGACAATAGCTGTGTACATCCACAATATCAGTTTTGGATGTAGACACCAGTTTTTACCAAGCCTTCGCCTGCAAATTGTAATGCTTTTCTTTGCTCGGTTAATTTTATCATGAATGTGCTTATTCCATGTGAGTGTTTGGTTTAAATAAATGCCCATATACTGCACCTCTGAAGCCACATTGATTTCAACATCAATATGTCTTGGTATGAAAAAACCCTTCCATTTCCTTTTGCGTGTAAAAGGTACAAGGTAGGTTTTCTGAGGATTAACCATCAGGTCCCGATCCATGCACCATTGACCTACATAACTTAAAGCATCCTGCATGAGTTGACAAGTTATGTAGAAATCTTTGCCGAGGATAAGGATGACAATGACATCAGTATATCCTTGCGAATAATAGCCCCTATTATTTAGTTATTTTATAAGGCTATTTACAACTAGGTTCCAAAGTAATGGTGACAGAACACCTTCTTGAGGACAACCTCTAGTAGTCTTTTTCTCAAATGATTCACCGAAGATGTTCATTTGTATACATCTATCCGAAATCAAGGCCTCAATCCAAGTATACAGGGTCTGATTAATCCCTGCCCCTCTATGTGTATTGAGGATGGGTGGATGGAAAGTATTATCAAAGGCACCTTGAATGTCGAGGAAAGTTGCCAAGGCAATTTCCTTTTGATCAAGAGTGGTTTCAATCTTAGAAACTAGGTGATGTAAAGCAGTTTCAGTAGATTTGCCGGGTTGATAGGCAAATTGAAGAGCATGCAAGGGACTGTTACTACCCAAGTAATCTCTTATATGCCGATTAACGGTTTTCTCCATAATTTTAATAAAGAATGAAGAAAGACTGATAGGTCTGTAAGACTTGGCCTGGCCATAGGTGTCCTTGCCAGGTTTAGGAATGAAAACAATTCTGGTCTTCTACCATATCTTTGGTATGTAACCCAGTGCTAAGCTAGCTCTGTAATTTCTAGTTAGCACTGGTATGATAACCTCCTCTGCCTTCTGGATCATGATGGGCATAATTCCATATGGCCCTGGGCTTTTTAGAGGTTTAAAGGCAGAGATTTCCCATTTAACAATATTGTAGTTAACGCTATTTTTTGCAATGGTCCATAGCTATTGATAGCTATTGACTCTTTGCAAAGAGCCGATGCAGCGCTCTCCTTCGTTGCTATAAATATCTCTAGCTCCTGGAAAGTGGGTTTTGGTCATAATTTCCATAACCTCTTTCCCGGAAGCAGCAAAATTACCCTCCTCGTTCTTTAAGTGCCAACCAAAATAGGTTCATCCCTTTTGAGGAGTTTTTGGAGTCTAGCTCCTTCAGTGATAGAATGTATTTCTTCACAGAACTTCCTCCAGGAGTTAATTTCGCTTTTCCTAACAAGTTTTTATAATTAGTGAGGGCCGCTTTATAGTTCTCCTATTCACCATTTTTCTTGGCTTTATTAAAAAGTTTCCTAACATTTGCCCTTTCGGTTGCAAGAGACTCATACGTGTAGAGGTCGCTCTGCGATTTCACTTGACTAAAATCGTAATATATCGATCTTCCTCGGGGTTTGTAACCCTTGGGCGACCGGCTACGAGCCTTCGGACAACTGTCTGAGTGGTTTGTAATTGTTTCCATAAACGTGTGAAATTACAGAATGATGAACGCCGAAGAAAAGAGCAACATCTGAGATCGACTGTCCTGCTTCAATGCGCCCCACAGCACGCCAGCGCTCAGAATCTTCCATTCGTCTTCTGGAAGTCATAGAAACACGTATGTCTTGAAAACAAATTGTACGAAAGTTTTAAACACCTTCTATCAGCACTTACAATCAACTTCTGTAACACTTCATAAAGCTGGTATCTTATAAGTCTGCCCTTTTTGCATATTTCTTGACATGAAAGCACGATTAGCTGTTACCTAACATATTTGCATACTTCTATCTACCTCTTCAGTGATTTGCATCCTCTTAAATTCTAATTGGATTCCGGAAATTAGCATTTTCTTTTCCGTGCTTAACTTTTGGAAGTGAGTGTATTAGATGTATTAAGCATAAAATAAAATTATTGGAAGTACAGTAAGACCCCGCTTAACGCGGGGGATACGTTCCATGAAAGTACAGCTTAATGCGAAACAGCGCTAAACGAGGCTATCTTTAGATGTAAATATTGGGGTTAGGGGAAGATGGCTAGGAAATTGGTTAGGTATTAAATTTAAAAAGTATGTTTTTTTAATAAAAATAAAACCAAACATTTATTTCTTAAAGCCCAAATTAATACCACATTATTATATCTTGCAAAAATAAAAACAAAATATAAATAACAAAACGAATATTCTTAAAAAAAACAAATAAAATTCTAAGTCAGTCATATTTAGTTAGCCTTCCGCGTTTTCAGTGTTCTGCCTTTTTGTGACAAAAGCATCTAATGTTGTTTGCCTTTTTCTTTTGCGTTATTCTCTTAAAAGTTCTTCATAAACGGATATAGCATCTCTAACACCACGCCTTACTTTTGAGCTCCTGTCAAAATTCGGATCATTTTCAATGAATTGATCCATTATTTCAGTTATGGTAGACAAACTCCTTTTTACAAACGCCATCGAAAGTTCTTTTTGCTTTTCTTCTGAATCACTGCTGTCAACATTTTTGTTTTCTTCTTGTTCAGTTAATTCCTTGAGCTCATCATTAGAAAGACTAGCTACACTTCTTGAATTATTTCTTCGATATCTTCCACATTTACGCCTTCAAAACCGGTTTGCTTGGTTAATTTCACTATCTCTTCCACTATTTCATCCACATCGACAGAGTGTCCAACGTCATCGCTCTTATTTAAATCCGGCCAAATATTCTTCCACACTCCTTTCAAAGATCTTTCTGTTACCTCATTCCAAGAAAGGCCTACGTTTTCCACAGCATCCACGATGTTGTAGTTTTTCCAAAATTCTCTTATGGACTAGTTCTTTTCTCCGTCTGTTTTTTCAAACATTTGCTTAAAGGTTCGCCGCAAGTAATAAGCCTTAAAATTTGATATAACGCCTTGGTCCATTGGTTGAATTAAGGCAGTTGTGTTAGTCGGCAAGAAAACCACTTCAACTGGAATGCATATTGTTAAGTCTGATAAATTTGTTGGGGGCTTGGAGCATTATCAATTAACAGAAGTGCTTTTTGTTCAAGTTTTTAATTTCGCAATAACGTTTAACAGACGGGCAGAAATGTTCAGTGAACCAATCCTGGAAAATTTTCGCAGTTACCCATGATTTTTTTTAATTAGACTCCCAAATTAAGGGGAAAGTTGATTGAGATATGCCTTTACTCGCTCTTGGGTTTTTGGAATGGTAAATTAGTAATGGTTTCAATTTAAAATCTCCGCTTGCGTTAACACCTAGTAGAAGGGTTAAGCGATCTTTTGCAGCTTTAAATCCTGCTGCCCGTTTCTCTTCACGGGATAGAAATGTTCGTTTCGGCATTCTTTTCCAAAACAAGCCTGTTTCATCAATATTAAAAAAAAATTCTGGAGGATAGTTTCCTTCTTCAATTATTTTTTTAACATCGCTGGAAATTCAGACGCCGCTTTTGTATCACCACTTGCTGCTTCTCCTGTAATCTTTATGTTGTGAAAGTTATTTCGATGTTTAAATCTATTAAATCATCCTCGACTAGCAACGAAAGTTTCACTTGTGTCAATTTTCCAGCTTGAATGTAATTAAAAATTCTTCTAGTTTTTTCCATTATGATAGATTGGCTTAATGGCATATTGCGGTCAAATTCGTCGTCAATCCATATAGACAGTCGTTTTTCCATTTCCTCTATGATATTATTTCTAGAACGGGTAATTCTAGTAGCAGAGCTTGACGTAGTTGTAGTTGCTGATGACAGTATTTTTTCTTTATTCTTCATGATGGTCCTTATTGTTGAAGTTGGCAAATTCAATGAAGCACTAATTAGAGTTTGACGTTCACCAGAATCTAATCTTCTAATCACTTCCATTTTAGTTTTGAGTGAAATGCTTTTTCTGGTTGCTCTCTTTTCTTTTTCACTATCACCCATAATAAAAACTAAAGATCAAAATATTTGACACTGTAATATAGTATTAAATATGTAAATTAATACCTACTTACAATAATGTCAACAAATGTTTCCAATAATAAAAATATGTCTGTACAATACCGCACCAAACAAGAAACACAAGTACACTCTTTCGGATATGTATTTGAAACCTATCGCTGCATAATATTTCGGGGAATCCCCATATGCTGCGAGCGATTTCGTGGAATCCCCGGGTTGAAATAAAAGAGCGCTAAACCGAAACAGCGTTAAGCGGGGTCTTACTGTATTTACTTTTAAATACTTACAGAAAGGCGTCTCCATGCCTCTTTCACCTAAAGTGGGATGGAAATTCAAGTACTTGACTATAAATATTCCATCTGTATTAAAATTAATATGTAAAAGGCAATCCAAAAGCTTTTCTAATTATTTATCTCACCATGTATATTTCGACTTATGCTGATCTATTGGGACGTCATATGCAAGCCTCTCCTCCAAGTAAATTCGTTACAGTGCATCCATAAAATTTTTTGTTGGCTTAACTGTAAACAGATACATTTGTTCCGTATTTCCCATGGATCGTAATTCTGGAAATTCCTTGCGCCATTGCCATTTATAGACAAAAAAGTAAGAGATTTTAAAATTTGCGCTTTGGAAAATTCAAACAACCGCTAATAACTATACATAGCTTAAATATATATTAAAATTAATAGCTGCATATAGTGTAAAATGTACCTCTAAAATATTCTAAGTATTTATTTTAAGTAAATGCAAAGAGAAAAGCGTTTCCATGTAAGACTTGCTTTATGCGAATATGGGACTTCGTAACGCCATGAAATTCAAACACTTGGCTGTAGCGCAATATTAATGGGTGTTTTTAATATAAACTACACATCAAAGCTATTTCAGTAGTATTTTTTATCATGATTCTTTTTCATAGAAAGTGTTCCCTTGTGTGGTTCAGCTTATGAGCACTCTATGCTAAAATATTAGCAAGTATTTGTCACATGACTCTCCACTGAAAACGTATTAATGAACATGCATACAATATCAAGGACAGAAATTGTAGGAAACAGGGCACTTAGAAATTGACGCATGTATGAAACTTGTTATACAAATACCTGCATGGCGCTCCATGGATGAGCCAAATACCACCATAAAAAGTTGAATGCTCTTAAGCCTTTAGGTTTTTTGAATCGCATGGATATTGTTAAATGTAATTTACATGTCATCAAGTGTTGTAAAAAAAAAAGCTATATCAAATATGAATTGTGACTTGGGTTGTTTTATTTATATGAATTATATATAAATAATTCATAAAATAAGCTCTGTTCATATATGAATTACGTAACCATTTATGAATGGTTTAATTTAAAACCACTAAGGATAAAAAATTATAATATTCAATTTTCATTACTGATGGATTTTGTTGCTGACCACCTGTTCGAAAACCTTCAAGAGTCGCGACGATTAACATCTGGACCCGCTTGTGAACGAATAAAAAACGCGGGTATTTTGCTCCAAAAGGGTTAAAAATATGTATTTGTTTCAAAGTTTTTGAGAGAATCACTCTCTCTGAATTTATTGTGCTAGTTATTTTTAGAGTTGTTTATTTTTTGTATTCCTCAAAAATATTTCAGAAAATAACACCCTCCCATTAATACGCTGATTAAAAAAAGCAGAAGGAATTGGTAAATATTACGTAATAAAGTCTCAAAATCTGGGGCTATTGGCAAAAATAAGGAAAGATACCTCCGTACAATATAAATGGCAAAGAGACTTAACTGTGATTGCCATTCAAACTGTTGGTTGAGCAACAAGTAAAGTGCACAGTCAGGAGAAAAAGGCTTCTTGCATAACATCAGAAGTGCATACTTGAAGAAGTACCACTTTCTATTGCTTTTTTTGCAGTCTATCAAGAAACGATAGTAACTTGAAAGGCTTTCACTCGTTTTGTGAATCATATACTAAAAGTAATAAAATGATATATTTTATGATAAAGTAAAAAGCGAAATTCAAATGTACATCTAAGAAGACCTTAAACTAGCGATTAAAAAATTTCGAGAGAAAAATGATATTTGCTATTCCTGGGGTGAAATTTCTATGAAAGACCTTCAAGAAAATTTTAAAAACCTTTTTTTTATAAAATTAATTATATCTGATTTTATCAAATGGAATGCCAACAGGCATTTGGGGATTCGTTCATTAATATGTGAGGATTTTGTATGTAGGAATGATTATCAATAACTATGCTTATTCTCAATGCGCTTCTCACTTGGAGCAATAGCCCCCCACCCTGTTTAATAGTCACAGTGCCTGATTGTGGAGAGGGAGGTCCTGGATTCGAATCCCAGTTTGGGCACGGATGTACTTTCTCTGTCTATCCTATCTTTGTACGAATGGTTGCCTACCCTATAAACGGGTCCCTATGCCATGTGTGTACTGAGGAAATCGGATTCCACACCAAAGTATGGTTCAGTTGAAAAAGTGGAGCAGCACACCCCATAATGCCAGTCTAGCTGGTACAAGACAACAACTTGGAGCAATAAGAGAAAGAAAATGCTGAGCAGAACATGAGTAAGCGGCTAAAGGAAAGGTTGACCCTCTCATTGTGCAAAAAATGAAAGTTTTTAAAAGATGACACAAGCGTTCATAGGGTAAATTAACATCTGCTGTCAATGATAAAACTTAAGAAAAAAAAAAAAACTCGTATTTTCTATTTCTATTTTTGGAATTTGAAGTATTTTTCACCGCTAAAAGTATTTAGTTATATGAAATGTTTAAATACATTGTAAATTTTGAAAAAACCAGTTTTTCAAAATTTACATTGCACTTAAAATATGTGTATTAGCGATAGTTAAAATTTAAATACAATAAATTAAAAATACAGAATTTATAATTAAGCTTGGTTGTAATTTAAAATTTCTAATTTGTTGACAAATATAGTTTAAAGGCTATTAATATTCTATTAATTTATTCAATGTTAATAAATGAAAATATTGCCTTGAAATTTACAGAAAATTGTGTCTTGAATTTCATTTTTTATCCACTAATATGGCAGGTGATTCAAATTTATATGGCAGGAGACCAAATTTTGTATAATTTGAGAGCATATTTTTTAAATCACAAATTTTCTGTTCGCTATTTACATAAAGAAATGTCATTAAATTATTTAATTTTAGTAACAAAGAAATTAAATGTTTTAATTTACAATATTTGTTATAAATATATATCTAAGAAATCCCGTCAAAAATAGAGAACTGGTAAAGAAATTGTTTTGATATAAAGAGACAATTTTAAAATTCTTTCATCATAAAAAAGTAGTTAAAAATAAAAGAAAAAATACATAGAACATTAAAATATTTTCTTTTAAATAACAAACCCATTAATTATTATTGTATTAATAAGAGTATTTTGTGCATTATTTATTTCCTATTTTTAAATGTTTTTATGTCTAGAGCTTGGAATATATGGGACACAATTTTGAAAAAAAAAAAAAAAAAATAAATAAATAAATAATATTTTAACTCTTGTTTATTAATTATCTAACTTCCATAAATACATTAATAAACTGAAAATTTTGCTAGTGCTTTACGATTGCTATACATTAAAAGTTCTATACAGAATACTTTTCTAGTATGCAATGTTATAAATGCATCGTTTGTCCATGAAGTTTGTATAAACATTTGTATTTTGATTGATGATAGTAAAATGCTTCGCGCGGAATTTGAAGACGTTATATTGATAGACAAAGACAATGGCGCTTGCAAGAACAGTTTTTTGTGCTTCTAAAGTTAATCAAATGATGTTATCATCCAGCTTTGCATAATTTTCAATATCTTTTAGTTAAATATTTATAACCATTGTATCCAACTTTATGAACAGGAATGGTTTTGCAAGATATTATAAATATCTGGAGTAAATGTTAAGGAAGCAAAACACAGTGACCAAGATAATCACAAAAATGCTTACTTGAGTCCAGATAAGGTAATGCAGTAAACTTTTGCCACTCTTCTTAAATGGATCCCAAATAAGTCCAAACAAATAGCATGAGATTGTTACATGAAAAGTAAACAAACTGATGGAAAACATGTATATAAAGAGCAGTATAAGGGTGCATAGAGTGTACTTCCCATGGTTATAAAAGAACAGTCTTTAAATTTTGCCCACATTCACTACTCGACTGCAAAGAGCTTATCCTCCACCTGTTTTGAGAGAAAAGGTTCCTGGTTCGAGAAGATAACCTTCTGTCAATTAGCAACTGTTAGCAATACAGCACAGTGCTACAGTTCATGGTAAAGGCAGGGCTTCTGATTCACTTGACTTAACTGAAATTCATCTATCAGCACTATCAAACAGCAGCAAGAGACTGCTGCTTCCATGATGATGCTTCTACTCTAGTCACTTTATAGAATTTTTCAGAAGCTGTTCAAAAAGTCATCTCCTCTTATAAGTTTATTTTATACAAGACAGGTTCTTTTGATTTGCCATGTGAAGCATTTGTGACCATTATTTCATTTGATATGTGTTATTTATGTTAGGGTGGGCGAGGACAATAATAATTTTGTATTTGCTCACGTAAAAAAAAATATTCACCCATTTTCAAACTCAGACCCAAAGATGTGTTAATTTTGGCACAATTTAACCAGTACTTAATTTAAAAAGGCAATAAAATGACAGAAATAGGTTTGTTTACAATGTTTATCTTAAAGGATTGAAACACATTAAATCTACGTAAAAGGGAAAAAGTCCTTTAATAAATTTCAAATAAAAGCAATATAATTTGGATTTTGAATATACAGATATCAAAATAACATACATAATTTAGATTGCAGCATAGTTTATGTTCAGAATATTGCATATAACAGATAGTGACAAAATAATAGAAAATTCATAAAGTAACAAAACATTAAGACTCTACAGAAGTTAAAATCTTATTATTATATGGATTTTAAAGAGTATAACTATGCAGGCATTAACATCAAATACAAAATATTTCCTACAAGATATATATACAGTAACATTTTTGACCATATAATAAAATTTTTACACTATATAGTGTAAATATAATCCAACATTCCTGAATTAAAATACTTAAAAGCATTGCACAAAATAAAATAAAAAAGACAATTTTTTTTTAAGAACAGGAAGCAAAATAACAATATAAATTAATAATAACAATATATACAACACAAAATAATAAAAATAACATAAAATATACTCTTGTGAAAACTATGCAGAGAAATATTTATTACAAAAATTGCTCAATAGTTTATAAATTTATTCACTTGAAATTTTTTAAAACTGAAATCAAGTTTTGGAAGGGAGAGAAAACTAATTTCTTTCTTTATATATAATTTTGCTATTCTAATTCAATATCATTAATTAAAAACAGAACTATGTTCAATATTATTTTATCTAATATTGAATGAAATGAAATAAAAGCCTATAACTTTTTTCCTGATATAGAAACTTCAAAAAATATATCTCTTTCGTATTTTGGTCATCATCACTATTTTTTTTAATGTATGAAATAAAATAATTAACAATCACAAATTTCATCCTGATTCAACTCATAAAGGGCATACTATAACATTTGCAATGATGTATGTGATTATAACATTATAATTTTAACCTTGTAAAGTAACTGAACTCACATAGACCAACTGATTAAAAACAATTCTAAATACTTAAAAAGTAACATATATGTTGAGAAAATCCTTTTTATTTATTTATTTTTATTTGTAATATATTATAATCATAAAATCTTCATTAACTTAAAATTTGTGCACATGTTTAAAAAAACATTAAACTATTATGTTGCTAAGATAATCTATGTAAATTTTTTAAAATAAAAATAAAAGACAAAAAACAAATTGAAAACGATATAGTATTAAAAATAATTCTTGAAACACAAATTTTAGAACTTTATTTCAAGTTTTTGCAGCTAAAAAGACAGATATTTCATTCAATAAAACTAATTAAACTTCTTAAAAATTTTATAACAGAAAGGAAATATTTATGAGAAATGAAAATTAGAATTGTGAAGCTCGGTGTCATAGTGGAAGCACTTTCCACTCCCAAGACACAGGTTCAATCCTCAGCCACTTTCATTGCTTCAGTGGATCAATAAAACTGAGTACAAGCATGCTTGGAAATTGAAAACTTGGAAATTTCGCATTAGGCTAACCACCAAAGCAAGGCAGGGCATTCGTTTAGCCACTCAGAGCCCTTTGGTTATGAAAACAAATGAGGGCACTGTAGACCTTGAACCCCACATAGAATATCGTGCCACTGAGTTTAGCTTAACAGAAAATTAGAATAAAAATGAACAGCTTACATTTAATTAAAAAATTGCACACATTTAAATCAATTATTTTATCTTTCCAAGAATTATGTTAAAGAAAAGTTTTTGATAAATATTCAGATTTAAAATATATGAAATAAATTATGATGGATACAAGTAAATTTAGCAAAAACAACAAGTTTAAGCTAGTTTTATTGACAAATATTGAAGAAACCAAACAAATAATATTCTCAGCAAAAACCCAAAATATTGAAAGTTCATTTGAAACTGTCAGATAATGGATTGTAATTATTGAGAAAAGAAACTATAAGATTTCATATTAATTAGAATGTTAATTATCATTTAGCTTCCTTATGACATCCCTTAAATAAAAATTGGATGATTGCAATTCAATCATTAATCTTTTATCAACTCTAATGTTAAGCAGTCTTTTAATTGGATTCAAAGAGTTATGGGGAAAATACGCTTTCCAACTTGACAGTTGGTGACTACATAATTCTATGTTTGTTGTTGCACACGCATGCTTATCTATACCAAGCCCTGAGTTGGGATCTACCGATTAGATAGAAGCAGCTGAGTGGAGTCTGTGATTTTGAAGCAGGGATCCAACAGAAGACCCTCAAAATTAGACCTGCCACCCCCAGAGGTATCATTTCCCTTGAAGTACATTGCGACCACACCCAATTATAATGTACCCCAACCACCTTTAGCAAACATGACGAAACTTCGGTTAAGTCGGGATTCAAACTCACTACCATCTGATAATGAGAACGATGCTCTAACCAACAAGGCCACAGAGGCCCCTTCATAATTCGTATACGACAATCAACTGAAAACTTATTCTTATTTATTCAAAGCATAATTTTCACAAGATTTTTTCTTTTTATATCTGAGAATAGACAACTTATAACTTCAAGAAATATTTTAACAAACACATTTTTTTAAAGAGAAATAAAAAGATGTTTGTTATAAGTGAATTCAAAAAAATTTCCAAATGTTAAATTGTTTAACTGCAACTAAGTAATATATCAAATATAGAAAACAGTGTCTATATAGTAAACATACATATTATGCATTGAAATTCAGTTTTGAAATGCATGCACCACAACATGCAGGGGCTCAGAGTAACATATAACAGTTCATGAATGGAAATCAATACATATTTAATTCTATACATAATAATTGGTTAAACAGTCAACAGAGCAGAAAAGAGGAAAAAGAAATAAAATGTGTGACAAACTCTTGTTGAAGCTGCAAATTGTTCATAACAATTTTCAATTTTTTTCAATATTACAAAGTATTAGCAAAATTCATTAACTTGCAATTGCCATTCATCTTAACCAGTAGATAGTCAAGAATGAATATGAAAAACTAAAATTTTTTATAAGTTCCATACTCCAAATTGTAATAGTTATTTAATTTGAATAATAGGTATATAATATGAAGGATACTTTTAATAAGAAATGTAATTATTTAATGGCTTATTTATATTTGAAATATTAGCACTGTTTGAAATCCCAAGAAAACATAATTTGTTACTAATTATCAATAATTTAAATGAGTAACTGTAAAGATTGTAAAATAAACAGAATTACAAATTGATACAAAAGCTTGTATATAAATGTTCCTTTTCCTTAAATTTAAAAACTCTGTTCAGTGATTGACCAAATAAAAATTTGCAAAATATTAATTTTGAAAATTTGTTATTTGTAATGATACACTTTTAAGTTATACAGTCATTTTTAAAAATATCAACTATAATATTGAAGAAAATTACTTATGTATTGTAAAAATTATATATATTAAATAGAATATATTATTAACTTAAATCATTTCTTTCTACCTATTAATAAGATTGTTAAGATTTTTTAAGGTTTCATTAGCTGCCCACCCTGTCTAGTGGTCAGAGTCCCTGACTACGGATAGGGAGGTCCTGGGTTCGAATCCCAGTTCGAGCAGGGATGTACTATCTCTATCTATCCTGTTTTTGTCCTTTCCTTGTATGAAAGGGGTGTGAATGGTTGCTTACCCTATAAACGGGTCCCTATGGCATGTGTGTACTGAGGAAGTTGGACTCCACACCAAAATATGGTTCAGTTGAAAAAGTGGAGCAGCGCACCCCATGTTGCCAGCCTGGCTGGCACACGACAACAACAACAACAAGGTTCCATTAACTAAATATGTTTCAAAGTTATTTCAACTCAATTTTTATTAATCAATTTTCCATAACCCATGCTAATATTTTTTTTCTCTAAGTAACAATTAAATGGAAATAAATAAATAATAATAAAAAAAACACTAAATTTTAAACACAAAACTATATTTTGGTGCATTTTTCTTCTGACAAATATCAAAATCTCCAATTTTATTCATTCCTATATTATGTGAGGTCACTTGTTTCAATAGCCATTAAATTATATAAACACATAAATATTTTAAAATCTATTGAATGCATAAATATAATTTAAAAAAAGAAAACTTATTTCAAGAATAATTATATCAATAATTCTAGAAATAAGCTTTCATTATTTATTTTCGTTTTTTAAGCAACCACATAAAAATCATCAAAAGAATGAGGTAGATTTCGTTTACATCAAGAGTAAAATGTTTGTAATTGAATAAAAATCAATTATTTTATTACTCAAGCTTCTAGTTTCAATTCAGGTTTAGCTATGCAAGGAATTCATTTTTCAATACAGTTTTATACTTAATAAAAATAATTTTTACCAATAAAATTTAGTTAAAATAAGTGAAGTATTAATAAAATTATTAATAAATATCACAAGCAGTCAGATATCATTTCCTATTGAGCCATCATTTCTGAAAAACCCCAATTAAAAATTAGAAAAACGAAATCTTCATAAACAATCCCAAAAATATCATTCCATTGATGCTTTCTTGTGATTATTAGTTTCGATTTCTCTTTTTGTTTCTTTTTTGCCTCAAATTATTATTGCCAGCTTTTCTTTGGCAACATATAGCAGATTTAACTGTTAGATTGCAAACATTTTATAAAAATTATATGACATTTCTCTTTTGATTCAATAAGTTTACTAGTAGAATACATGCTCTGCTTTTCCAAAAGGAATCCTATTAGGTTTCATAAATACTTTAACGTAGCTAAGTTTCCATATTCTTATGACTCTAGATATTCTCCAATTAAAAAAAAATAAGCTAAGGAATCATAAATATAAATATATAAAATATAGAGAGGGGAAAAGCAGCATTGCACCATGAAATCTCACATTTTTTCCTTTAATATTTCAAAACTTGTGCAGGTTCTTTGTGAATAATCAAATCTAGGTTTTTATGAAGAATGACACTCCAGTTGATCTCAGTCAAACACTAAAATTTTACTTCTGAACTAGAGAAATGTCTAAGCAGGGTAATGAGTGATAAAGATACCATTACATGTAAAGATACAAAAAGTATATTACTCATAATTTCAGTAAGTGGAAATTGATTAAAATGAGTTTGTAGCTGCTTTAAAATTAAAATGAAATATAGTAGTAAAATTAAAAAAAAAATAGCAAATGTTCATTTAAAATTTCAGAATTGCTTGTATTAAATTTGAATTTTAAAAGTAATATATGAAACAAAAAAGGCACAAGAAAATGCACACTTTAGATTTAAGAGTAGATTAAAAATTTTATAATTAAAAAATATTTGTTTGCATTTTAATCGCAAAGATTGAATCAAATTTATTTTAAAAATATACAATTCAAAATTAAGTTTTTAAATTAATCAAGAAATCTTCCTATTGTAAACATTTTTAAATTCTTTTATACAACCACCCAAGTTAAACTATTATTATTACTTGGTCCCAAGTGGTGACAATACACTAAATTTCCCCCATATTATTTTTTCACAGAATTAACTATTATGAACAACTCATCATATTTTAAAGAAAAAAAGTTAGTTAAACAATCATAAATAAAGTTTAGAAAACAAAAAATTACAGGTTTAATTTAATAATAGTTATAAATTTTTTACATAGTAAACTAGAAAAATCAAATTCAAATAAAATGATTTCAATAAAGATAAGCATGAATTTCTAATGCAAATGATTGATTACTGATTGGTTGCCAAACCAAAAATGATTATGATTAAATTAAAAATTATTAATAAAGTGAAACAAGATGAGGTTTCAGCTATTGTTTCTTGAAGATAAAACATATTAACTCAAATAGAATTTTTAGAAAAATTTAATTAAAAAAATTCATAACATTTTTCCAATTAAAAATGTTTATAATGCATAAACACACTGTGTCAGCAATTTATTAAAATCAGACAAGCATTGCAATTAAAAATAATTATGATAACGTTTGATGCATTTAACTTAATATAGTTTACTAATAGTTAATTAATTTTAACATTAACATAAGTTTGAATTATCCATACAAATAATTAAAATTCACTTGACTGGTCAAAGTTTTTGTTTCAATTTGTCTCACACAAAATATCATTTAAATAAAATTTACAGGCTACTAAATATAATGAAAAAATACTTGCACATGCATTAAAACTGTGACATTATCAATGCTTTTCATTTAAGTTTGGTTTTTTATAAGCACAATTAAAATCTATTCATTTGAAAGTCAAAGAAATTGCCAACACATTTACACAATATTTTTACAAATATACACACACAAAAAGTGTCTCTATAACCACAGAACACTAGGTAGAAAAAGAAAATTGCAGATGGAATTGTACAAAAATGATAATTATATTGATGAATGTCCAAGACACTATAAATGAACAATATATCATTTTACCACCATGTTTCAGATATGAGAAAACGAATGTAATACATGTTCTTTATATGCTAAAACAAATGGAAAAAAATGCACAATATGTTACAAAGAATGGTATCACTCAAGTTGAATGGTATGAAATATAGTCTTAGCTTCATCTAAAGTAACATGTTTGGTAGCAGATATGGCTTTGGTAAGTGCCTGTTAATTAAGGGAAAATTATGATTATTCAAAAATAAAATAAACAAAATATTACTACAAGAGATGTCAAAATTACCAGTTTTATAGACAAACAGACATAAAACATTATTATAAAATTGAAAATATAAAGCTAATGTAACAAAACAAGCCCTCACATTTTGTATTATAAATATTTAATTATTTTTATATAATGTTATAAAAGTGTACAGTAAATGTGTTGTTGTACAAAGAATGCACATTGAGTGGTATGCAGTCGATAATCTACAATGGATTGATAATGCAAATAAATAGAGAGAAACCTTAAACAATTCAAACGATATACTTTGAACTTGCAAAAGTGTTTGAATAGATTAATATTCAATCAACTAACAAGATTTTTTTGCTATTGCAGGTTCTATTGAATGATTAAATGTTAAGAACCTTCAGCTTAAATTGAATGTCTTTAATTGTCCTTAAACATCCTTTATCTGAAAGATCCCTTTTTTCCCCAACTATTACATATAATAACAATACCTTGAGAGACAAGATATATTGCTTAAGTTAATTGATATCTTCACACGGCATGACTGTTAAGGTGACTTCTATGAGGTCAATTTTGCCACTAATATTTGCTGTCCAATTGAGGTTTGAATATTATTATTCCTATTGAATAGCTGTACAGCTGTGTTTTAAGTTGAAGTTTTTGTTGTTTTAATAAGCAGTAAAGTTTACTTTGAGAAAACTGTAAACAAAAAGTGTTCATTTTGATAACCAAGCTGAATTTATGCTTTAAAGATTTCTTTAAACTCAATTCTTATTTGAGAATTTCATATTGTTCTGTATAAACAAGCCAGCAAAAATAATCTCATGTTAAGGATAGTGCTTGAATACTCATGTTTTTGACTTGAGCTTTCTGCTTAGCTGCCATGGGCTGCATCAACAATCCTTTTCAATGGAAAAAATTTACAGAATAAGCTTACTACATGTTATATTTTATTTCATTATCACTTTAATTTCTTTTAATATACATTTAAAACATTGCAAATAAAACAGAAGTATCTTAAAGCAATAATGTAACATGACTGCCATCTGAGTTTGTGCTGATAATATTATACTTATATTTTGACAATCATTTCTATTCAAAAAACAATATTGAAAATAAAATATACAAACAGTATTAATTGTTACACTAAAATTATTATTTCAATGTATCAATACTAATTAGTACTATTTTTTTAATACATTACATGTTCCTATCTAAGAACTTCAATAGTAAATTATGCATGATTCATTTTTCAATGCACAGCTTTTCAGGTTTGTCTTAGCAACATGAAAAGTTACCTACCACTTTAAAAAATTGTCGAGACTGAAAATTTCAAATTAAAATATTTATTGAATCTTTTATGCTCATTGCAATAACAAGATTAATAAATATTTTCATAAATATAATTTTCCTATAAAATATTAAGTTTCCTTCATACAACTATAATTAGTAAAATGATTTTTTTCCTGATGTTTCAGCTACAATTCCATGGATAAACAGAGAATTTTTTGTTTATTTGTAGAATGAATTTTTTATCTTCTGTAATTCAGAGATTACACAAGGTAAAGCAGAAAATAATTAATGTATGTTGATAAGTTTGTAATTTTATTTCTGCATTTTAGATCTAATTGGAAAAAATCATCAAGCATCTATTGCCAAAAGTTAAGTTTTCATCAAGTACCTAGTTGTTTTTTGATAAGCTGTCTGGAAGATTTCATAATATAAGTTTTATCCACATATAGTTTGTTCCCTTAAATCTACAGTATTTTATTATATACATGTACCAAAATGCATGAAATTTTCAATGCACAACTTTACAGGATCTTTAAAAGAGAAATTCTTTAAATATAACGCACAAATTGTTAAAAGTGAAAATTCAGAAAAAAAGTTAACAAAAACATAATTAATAGTTATAACATAAAAAATTAGATTTTCACTAATTTAATAATGTGCACTAAGGAATATAAACTAATTATTTATGTTATTACTTTTACTAATTATTTATGTTATTGTTTTTTGTAGATCAAATTATATTAAAGAACCATTTTACAGATTAAAGAGACTTTTCTGCTCATATATTGAATTTTTCTCATATATAATATATTGTTATATCTTCTTTTGAACTACTTCTTCTAACAGTATAAATTAGTATAGAAAACTTTCAATATACCATTTAATTTATGAAATCTTTCACATAAAGAACTATCAGTAAAAATCTATTCCCACACAAGAGGACTAAGTAAATTAGGTTTGCTAGTGATAACTCTATAATTGCTTCAGTGAAATGCACTTAATGCCTACAGTTTGACAATGCCTTGTTCTAGGATATTTGTTGTAATATCATTTTATTTATTTATTTTTTATCCTACGCCCGACCTTGGTTTTTCAACCATCAGTCTCTGTCGGGCAGCCCAATACGATCTAGAGGTGAATGAAAAGTCATCTTCCGCAGAATTTCTAACTGCGACCTCCGAAAGTCCAGGGCAAGTGTAAAGGTGGTCACCAGTCATGTCCTCTAGTCCACAAAAAGGGCAGATTGGAGAGTCCTTCAAACCCAAACGGTGAAGGTGTTTTTGCAGATAATCATGCCCAGTTTTAAGGCGAAAATTTGCTACTCCCACAGCTCTGTGGAGGTTACACGAAATAGGCTTTGTTAGTAAGGAAGCCCATGCTTTCCCCTTTATGCACATCTTGCAAATATTTCTACGATAGGAGGCTATATTTGACTTAATAAGCCTTTTAACAGTATGGTACTCTAAGGCGGTTGTAGATCTGAGCCAGCCTTTGCCAATTTATCAGCTGCGTCATTTCCCGCGATACCACAGTGGCTGGGTATCCATTGCAGCACAATTTGATGTCCTTCTTCCAGTAGAGAACTAATTGCCATTTGACAGAGTAATATGTTGTAATATCATAAGATATCTCTTTTAAAATTTCAAATAATTTCATCAAAAATTCACATGAAAATTTTGCAGAACTATGCAATTTATAAATGATATTTCCATTTCTTCAGAATTCCCACCTACTATCAAAAGTATAGGCATTTAGTTTTTTCATGAAAAAGCTTTTCAACACCACTTTTTGATCCATGAATAATTCGATAAATATCAAGTAAATAACTTATTACATTACAAATACTAAGTCTATTTTCATTCCAAAGTTCTTTTATTTTAGTGTACATAAATTGCAGTTGATAAATTTTTAGAACCTAACTGAGAAACTTAATCAATTTATTCTATTCCTTGTCAAAAAATTTTTACTATATCATTCATGATTTTAGTTTACTTATAAATTCATCAGAATTTAATGAAAACAATTTAAATTGTTCACTATGAATTCTCTCATTTTTTAGCTAGTCCATAATTCATTATATATTCAGCACAAATCTTTCCGATCTTTAATCTGGATAATGCTCTAATTTATCATTAGTTAATATATGAATAAAACTAAATTAAAATTAAAAATATTTTCACCCAAAAAAGGAGTGATAATTTCTGTGATTAATCGCATACTAAAATTCTGGCAATTAATTAACTTGCACAGGAAAAATATGTCTTGATTAATGTCTCATTTCTTGGTAAACATAAAATTTTTGAAATTTTGATATGATTTCATTCTATAGGTGCTACAATGTAAGTTTCTGGAACATAAAAAGTAAAATTCAGGCTTCTAAAATTTTCTTAACTTTAATGTAGATATTCTTTCAAATCTTTTTTAAATATTTATTCTTAACACTATAATTAACAGCAAAATTAAAAAGTTTGTTTCATGAATTCAAAATCCCTATTTTAACATTTTTAATCCAAATCCAACAATGAAATAACATAAAATTTTCCATTTTCACTGCATTAATTACATCATGTTTCTAGAACCTTAGCAATACAATAAAAAATTTGTTTTTAGATTTCCATGGATGACTTCACAACCAGTCTAACAAGACTTGTAGCAAAATTATCTGTTTGAGAATGATAAATCTGAAGCTGTAGATCAGTTAAATGTCAGATAAAACTGAACAATCCTTGTAAAAAGAACTAAAACTAGTTCTTTGCTGAATAAAATTATAAATGTATGAAAAAAATTATATACATAAAATTTAAATTTGTTTTATTTCTCCCAAACAATAAAATTAACTTAAGAAATAAAATTTTAATAATAATAACAAACAGCCTACTAATAAAAGTTCATGTTATTGATGAAAATCTTCCAAATGAAGTAACGAGAAATATTGTTTGATGTCATATATTGAGAAAAAAATACCAATTGATTCTCCCCACTGTATTTCTAACACAACTGCAGCAATTTAATTAATTCTTTATAATAATCAGAGATTTGTCAACTGGCAAAAGATATTATCCATTTTAATTTACTTATACACAATTTTTTTCCATTGTTTACCAAATGCTAAAATATTTTTTTAAGAATTAAATGGCTAGAGTTAGCAGCATCTTAATTACAAATTTAAATACTCTATTTTCCTGAATATAATCCGTTGATTATGCATTAAGAAAGTTCCTAATTTCATTGTGTGTATTATTCACCACTGCGGATAATCTGATAAAAAATATTTTTCACCAGAAAGTTTTGAAAGAAATGATGTTTATGTTTCATAAAATAAATAACAGATGGTGCTACAGCTTGACTTATTTTAACTATTATCAACATTGTCCAATTACGTTCAAGAACGAATTCAGTTCCCCTGAACGATTTTAAAATTCCAATTCATTAGCGTCATTTTGCATTCCATCTTGAACTAAACTTTTTCGCTCTGAAAACATTCTAATTTGTGTATCGTCATAGTGAAGTGACAATTATTAAGTTATTGAGAAAATTTTAAACTGAAAGCTATAGGGTAGACAAATGAAAAAAATGTCGTCAAATGTGTAATGTAAGGTGAAAAACAAAGCATGCAATGTACAAAAGAAAAAATGTATTCCATGCGCAATTAGAAAATAATCCATTTCTTTCATATAACTATTAACCAAACAAATAGAGTTTATTTTTAAAACATATCTAACCTCGTTTTAAAAGTTATTAAAATCGATAAGATTTAATAGAATCTTCTTGGATCTTCATCGATATTGTGCTTTCACCTCAGTTAATCAAACTTTTCCTTGAGGTGGATTCAAACAGATCTTAATCACTATAAATATTTTTTTCTGTTGAATTTATTATATTTTTAATCACAATGTGTATTTTTTATTCTATTTAGCACCAAATTATCTGCAGTATAAGTTTTCGACTATTCGTCGGAAAAATTTCCCACTACACGCCTCTGCGGATAATACACGGCTGCGGATTATATGCAGGAAAATACGGTATATGAATCTAAATTTAAACCTTAATACACTAATAAAACAAACACCAACTTAACAAAATAATTATAGATCAAGAACAGTTTCTAATGCTAAATTAATCATTTTCTTTATACACAGACTCTGAAATAACAATATTTATCACTCAGTTATTTTGATAAATAAAACAATGATTTAATTGCTTACAAACTGTTTTATCTATATTTTGATTTATTATTCAAATTTGGTCAATAAAGAAGTTTGTATTACCATCTCTTAAAAATGCAATCAAGAATAGCTCTCTAAATTTCTCTTAGTGAAATAATGGAAATATATTAAGTTTTAAATTAATTGCACTGATCAAAAGTGCAAACTTAAACTACGTATTCAATAGAGCAGAACTTCTTTAAACTTGGTTATTTCTTTCCAATAAAGCATAATTTTTTACGGTATGCTGTTTATAATGAGATTTTTTATTTAATAATATGATTACCTCTGGAATCCACACTTCATAAATGTAAGAAGTCTTGTATGGCTCATCACCAACATAGGCTCTAAACAACTCATCAAGATGGGTGAATACCCTTTCCTAATAAAAGAAAATTCTAATGGTCAAAAATAAAAATTATTATGTTGTCATTTTATGAATCCAAAAACATTCTATTGGAAATATTTAAAACAGGAAATCTTAAAATGGAATTAAATAAATTTTAATTTAACGCTAATGCAAAAAGAATCACTGACATATTTATAAAGTTGATGTTAGAAATTATAAAAGTTAATATTTTATCTTACACTTTAACTAAAAACAGATTTAATCCAAGTTTGAATCAACAAATTTCAATACATACATATTATATATATATATTGTATTTTTTAAAAACAAAATTAAGTGTTTACATAAAACATCAATATTTGCAAACATAAATGACTCAAAATTTGATGATTTTTTCCTAATATTTTACTATCTACAGATAACTGATAGAAGACAATTATGAGTTTTAATGCAATATAAATAATTTAGCACAGTAAGGCACAGCATTTTAGACACAGTAAAATTCTGATTAGTTTTCTCTTCTACAAAAGTTTGTTAATTATTTAGTTAACTGTGATTATTGTACAATGTATATATATATACTTATCAGCAGCGTGCTGTCCATATGTGCAGTGCACAGCCTGCACATATATACAGCGGAAAAATTATGAGAGACGATATTTTTCTGCACCTGTGTCTACCTATCTTTATATGATGTATATAATAAATATTACTTATAATATATTCAAATATTATGTTGATTAGTTTGCTAGTATTCCCACAATGAATGCAGTACTTGGCGCTGCACCATGTAGCGCATTCAAAAGCAAACGAACATAGGTAGTTTTGATGTGTATGCACTGCACACTAATAGAAAATCACGTTTTGTATGTATGGGTTACTGGAGAAGCACAGCATACCACTGCATTGAGGCAATTTTTACTGCACTTGGCATTCAAAATCATCTGAAGATACGGTTTTTTAAGCGTTGTATTAGAACGGGGACTTGCGTGCTGAAGCGCTTTTGATTTTTTAACTGATTAACTGGCCATATAATTTTGCAGACGGAAAATGTTTAAATTTATATTTGTAAGATTTTGTATTATGGAAATATAAGAGAAGTATTTATATTTATATAATAATTCGCTGAATTTTGTTTTGTTAGACAAGAAAGATACAAATTTTAAAAGAACAGTCCAAATTTTACCATTCATTGTATTTTACGGACAATATATAAGTTATATGTGTAACACCATATCCCTTGTTTTGTTTTTAAAAACTGCCAAATGTTTTTTGCAGAATATATGATTTCTAATTGTTAAAAACATATAATTAATTGTGGATGTGGATTAAATTAATTAATTTAATAAATATAATTTAATCTACTGACCAAATAAGAAACAGTTTGTTCTATTGTGCCAGGATGCAGTGAAATCCTCTACATAAGGAATAGACTTTCGGTTTGTCTGCACCAATGAGCATCCTGAAGAGGCACTGCAGCGGTGGGCGCCGTTATGTGGTGCTACGTTTGCTGAAAATATAAATTTTTCGTGGAAGCCCAAAGCGTTGCTTTTTTGCCGCCGATATGACACCATATAACACAAGATAAGATTTTTGCTTCAGTGCTAGTAGAATTCTCATAAGTTTGGCTGTTTTTATAGTTATACCTCAACTACTTGTAGGTAATTATTTTATTTATTGTATTCTTTAAATTTATATTCATTTCAGAATCGAGAACACACAAATGTCTCAATAAGTAAAAATTTATTGGAAAATCTCTTTTTGAAATGCCATGTCACTACAAAAAACAAAATAGTTAAATTAAGTAAACCAATGCCGAATATTATTCCATCACAAAGATTAAAAGACAACAGTGAGTACGACATTTTCAAAAATCTATGTATGAAAAATCTAAATGGTTAATTGTTTGCAGTGAATTTAATAAGTTGTACTGTAGGCCGTGTTCATTTTTTGTTGTAATTGAAAAGGATAATATTATATTTTTGGACAAAACAAGTCTACAGTAAAAAACAAGGCTACAATGTTTAAAACGGTGGTACAGCAAAAAGACAATTTTTTTCTTTACATTATACATTCTGAGAATGAATTGGGCTAAACATACTTAGTATTAAGATTAATATTAAGTATGTTTAGCACAATTCATATATTTGAATAATTTTGAATAAAATTATCAACAACCTCATAAAGGAACTATGAAAAATAGAAGAATATATTACATGTAAAAGAAAAAACATCAATGTTTATGTCCCAATATTTATTTTATAAGGCAACATTTACTATTCTAGTGCAATTTATAAATATTAAGCTCATAAAATTAGATAAAAACATCAAATGCATCATTACTAAATAGATATAATTCAGTGACAGATATTTTCCTAATTAGATTATTAATAACTAGAAATATTCATCTTAATTGAACTATGTAAACAGGTATCTGGTGTATGTTAATTATATGACTGCCAACTCATAGGAGTTTTTGATACCCAAAGCGTCATTCTACAAAGGAGGACAGATGGAGTTCGAAACTTAAAGGAACAAATTTTCATTATATTATAACATCATGATAATTATATTAGTGCACCATCTGTTGACTATTTAAGCTACTAAAACAACTCAAGAGACTTTTTTTCCTGCAAAATTTTGGCTGCTTTTAAGTTTTTCACTAAAATTGCCAAAAATAAGTAGATTTTCATACATTATCGAGAAATCGCGAGAAATGATGAAAAATCAGGAATTTTCTGATAAAATCAGTAGAGTTGGCAGCTATGCATATATATCTGGCTTCTTCAGAGTTCACTGGTCACTGAAAATATGCATTCCACCAACCATATTATATAATTTATTTCATTGTGATAAACAAACAAACTCTCTCTCTTCACTGAAATTTTTGCCAAAGAAAATACGCAAAGTATACTTTAACTCAAAAATTTTATATTTACATATTAATATTCAGTGAATTTAATACAATATACAGGGTTTGTTCAAATATCTAAAAATCAAGTTCAAGACTTTTATTGAGTTTTCCAGTAGAGAAATCAAAAAATATTCTGGAAATAACGATATTCATAATAAAAATTTTTCTTCATTTTACCAATTGTTCTTAACAAAATTTGCATATAATTATGTGTATGCAATATTATTCAACTATATTTGTAAATAATAAACCAATGATAAAACAATTTAACGAGACAATTTTTTTTTATTTAAATTAGAATTATATTTAATGAATAGTCCAAATTTCTTCAATAAACTTACAGCTACAACAGAAAAATTTCCTTCAAATAATTAATATCAGTATTTGAAAATGCAAAATTTTAATAATATTATTTAATTATACATTGTTAAAATTAAAGGACACTTTTGAGTTTTTAAACATCTTCATTACACACATTCTTATTTAGTAATTTATTGAATATTTCAAGATGTGTATAACCTTTTACAAGCTTCCAAAATTTTAAAAATTTGAATGCTGTACACTTTAAAAAAAAAAAAAAAAAAAAAAAAAAACAACCATTTTAGTGAAAATATCGCAGTTTACAGAGAGACCAAAAAAATATGGCAAGTAATACCATGTTTTAACAATATCATTATCCCAAAATCTTACCTGGCAGTCCAAATATTTTGGATGCAGATGGTCATTAAATATTTCTTAAAAGAAAAGCAAATAATTACTAGCCTTCTGAGCTTTTTCTTTCAATAAGTTTTAAAAATTTGAATGCGGTGAATTGAAAATTTGAACACAAGGTTTAATTCGAAAATTTTTTACATAAGCACACATATTTTACTACAATTAAATTTGCTTTCTAATAGCACTGCCTGGAAACATAATTTGAAAAGACAAGAATTTATATTGCTACAAGAACTGTAGCTGAATGCACAGTTTAAAACTTTAAGGAACCACAGAATTTTAGTCTTTAAAATTTCTTTTGAAAAAGCAAATGCATCTTCAAAACATGCTTTAGGTTCACATTCTTTAATGGGAACAGCAGTAAAGGAAAAAATCTTTTAAATTAGAATTTTTTGGAGCATACAGACTGTTCTAATAAATATGTGCTTTTGTCTTTCATATTCAATTTGACAACTGAGTTATCCATATTTAAAATGCAAAAGTCTTTCTTGTAAACTAGACAGGCAACAATGAGCATAAGTTTCTTTTGTACCATGCAAAAGCCAAACTTTGTATGGCTTTTGCCGATTCCATTGGTCATTAAAAAAACATTTTCCACCAGGCATATTAAATAATTTATTCTAGCTTTTATTTCATTGATAAACAAAATTCATCCAGATTAAATGAAATTACATACAAATTTCACCAAGGAAGATATGGAAAGCCTATTTTAGCCCACAAATATTATATTTAGATATTAATAATCAGTGAATTTGATAAAATATAATGAAAACAGAAATAAATAGAAAAAATCAATTAAAACCATCTATATATCATCACATGATGGTCTTGTTGGTGATTACTTAACTTCACACACATATTTCTAAATACTACATCCGATTATTCTGACGATATTCTGGCTTCATGTGACCACAATAGTTTCCTAATGGGCTATAGTGGCATAGCTGAATCTTTATTTTAGTCAACTGTTATTTATATAATAACAAATATTAATTAATACTGATCATTCTGCCATCTAGTGGTAACATTAACAGCTAATACTCAATTTCGTTTTCATACAATTTCAGAGAAAATTTTGAAATATTAAAAAAAATTAATAATAATATTTTGTAACAAAAAATAAATGCATCAATTATAAGTAAAAATTAGGAGTTTTAAGCCATTTGGCATAGTGGCATAAGTGAATGATTTTTAAGATGTGATGAAGTTTAACTCAATTTATTTTCTAAAAGTAACTAAAAAATCTGGAATCTATAATAGATTTTACAATCATCTGTCTCACAGAAGTTACATTTGGATGTTATGATATAAAGCAATGCCTCTAGAAACTATTCTGGTATTGTTAGAAAACTGTGTGATACAGCAAGGTAGGAAAAGTTATTAGTACTTTGACAGCTTAGTTATTATAAATTTAATACAGTTTTACAATTTTAAATGCATCCTTTTAATTAACATGCAAATCATTTACATACCATATCTTCATTTTTCTCAAATGGCCCAAATGAAGCAGTAAAATGTAATCGATCCTTTGATGATTTCTTGAAAAAGTTGGTATGTCTTTCACAAACTATCTGCTTCTTGTAAATGGAAATAAGATCATCCTGTTCAAAATATTACACAACAGTAAAATATAAAAATATATTAAAGGATTTATAAGATCATTAAAAAGTGAAGTATGTTATATGATTCTTATACTAGATTTGGTCGAAATATTTTTCACAAAATTCTTTAATTTAGAAACAAATTGTGAATTTTAATATTTTCACTTAATAGAAAGTAGCAGTTCATATTTTACTTCTGTCTTGCATAAATAAGTAAATTTTCAAAAGTGTAACAAGATAATAGAAAAAATTTTACTTTTGTGTTTTCCTTTTGGTGAATTTATAATTCAAGTTTTTTTCTTTTATAATATATTATGTTAAATTTCATTTAAAAAATTTTATGTGATTTTTAAAGAATTAATATTTTTAAAGTAAACGTTTTTATTTCTATAATTTCCATTATTAGTAATTACAATGAAGCTTTTTATTCAGTTTTAATTGTAATTGTCTAAAATTTAAAGAGAGTAATAAAAAGTAGAATAGTTTAATTTCCGCATGAAATTTTTGATTAAAATTCATATAATGAAGACCATATTTTCTTTAACATTTCTATTTTTCCTATACCTTTCCATACGCTTCTTGTTAATTATTTAAACAGCATAACAATAATAAATTAAATACAAAATGTTAAGAAAAAAACAACATGTTTTTCATTAAAACTATAAGCAAAATCTCCTAACTAAACATACTAAGCAATTATGTTATTTAAAGAATTCACTTCAAAATTTACATTTATGATGCAGTATAGCTAAGTGGATACTACTGTACAAGATTCGATCCTCTGCCTTTCAGAAAAACCTTTTATAGATAGCTTTTGTATTCATATAACACAAGAAAAGAAACTAGTACTTTTCTGAGTATCCATGCAAACACATATTTAAAATTGATTTAAGCATTATTGATTACATGCTTGACGTATATAAAAGGGACATTCCACATTAAAAATATTAATATAAGGAAATTTCTTATACTCTTATAGAGGGGGAGGGAAGAATACTCTAAATTAACTTATTGTATCTGCATCCTCTCTTAATGTTTCAAATACAACTGAAATTCATTAATATGTTTCAGAGATGTTTGAAGGATTTTAGTCATACATTTAATAAATACTGCTAAAACATACGGAATAAAGATCAAAATAGATTTTTACATAATTGAACTCTGTGACACTTGGTAAAAATATCTTCTAATAAAAAAGTCAAACTTTTTATACTTTAGCAAGAAAATTTTATTTCTATTGATGAATTCTCTTTCTATATTCAAAGATAGTTTTGATTCATTAGAATTTTCCTTTAAATGTTATTTTTATTATTTTTGAGCAAAGAAAATTTGAAAATTTTTAACTATCAGCAAAAGTGAAATATCTTTATTAAATTATAAAAGCAAACTTTCATGTTTATATGTCTGAAGGAATTAAAAAAAATCACTATTAAAAGAATGATTGACACATTTATTTGCACTAAATAGTTATTTTTTAATACACATATTTTCCACATTATTAATTTTTTTTCTTATTTTTAACCGCTTGCCTGATTATCCCGAGTTATTTCGGGTTCGTATATATTGCAGTTAATTATTATCCCGAGAAAACTCGGGTGAAACAGAATTTGTCAGTACGATTTGTTTTATCACGGTTTTATTCGGCCTGGAGGAAATGGAAGGAAATATTCGTCTTTAACTGGCAGTTTGCCAAGTTTCGTTGATTTCGCGGTTCTTTTGGCGGGATTGGTCACGTGTTTTCCTATTGTATAGTATACGACGGCTTGTGTACTAAGAAAGATAGTTGTGTTGAAAAAAGTAAAATAATGGCGATGATGAAAGATAGCGAAAGCGATGATTTATCAGATAGTGATTATGAAGAGGTGGACATTGAAAATAGTGGAAGTGATTCTTCTGTGAGTAGCCTCATTGAAGACGACAGTTCAAGTGATTCGGATTCGGACGATTTGCTGGCAGCTCGTCAATGGAGTACAATTCAAAAACGAAGTTGCCACCTGCACCTGCTCGTTTTCCTTTTACTGCCAACGCAGGTATGAATTTCAATATTGATATCAGTAATGTTTTGGAATTTTTCTATAAATATTTTGATAATGAATTGATCGACATTATCACAACCGAAACAAATCGATATGCGGAAGAGCGTGCTCGTAGATTGCATTCAAAACCATGGTGTTCTACTTCTCAAAATGAAATAAGAGTTTTTTTGGGAATAACTATTCTCCAAGGTGTTATAAAAAAACCAGATCTGCAAGATTATTGGAGTAAAAATCAGTTGTTGAATACTCCATTTTTTGCAAAAACAATGTCATATAGACGATTTTGTCAGATAAAGCAAAACTTGCACTTCAGCAACAATGATGCATATGATGCAAATACACATCCTTGTCCAAAACTAAATAAGATATGGCCAATTCTGCAACATTTACTTGAGAAGTTTCAGAGTGCGATTATACCTGAACGAGATATAACAATAGATGAAAGTTTACTTCTTTATAAAGGAAGACTCGGGTGGGTGCAGTACATCCCTTTGAAGAGAGCGCGATTTGGAATCAAGAGTTTCTTACTATGCGAATCTAAGAGTGGGTACATATGGAATGCTATTATATACAGTGGGAAGGGAACTAATTTCGATAATTCATTCGATGATCTTCCTATGTCAGCCCGAGTTGTGATGACTCTTATAAAACCACTGCTGGACAAAGGATATTGCCTTACCATGGACAATTTTTATAACTCGCCGTGTTTGGCAGATACGTTAGTCAAAAGGAAGACTGATGTGTGTGGAACACTCCGATTGAATAGAAAAGAGTTACCTCGAGATCTAAAGACAAAAAAATTGAAAAAAGGAGAAATTATTGGGTATCAAAGAGGGAAAGTAACTGTAATGAAATGGAAAGATAAAAAGGATGTTAGTCTAATTTCCACAATACATACAATCGAAATGCAGGATGTGACAAATAAACAGGGAGAGCCAAAGTCCAGGCCTAAATGTGTAGTTGACTACAATGACAAAATGGGGGGTGTAGATAAAGTCGACCAGCATTTAGCTGCTTATTCTACACCCAGAAAAAGAGGGAAAAAGTATTATAAGAAGATTTTCTTCCATTTATTGGATTTGGCCTTGTGGAATTCCTACATCTTGTACTGTAAAGCAGGAGGTTCCCGATCACCTAAACAATTTAGAATGGAACTGATTGAAAAACTAATTTCAGAAAATCATCGTGACGAGTTTTCTGCCACATCAGGAAGACCCAGCATTAGCCCTTCACCACTCAGGTTAACCTCAAGGCATTTTCCTGATGTTATTCCTGCTACTGAAAAAAAATCAAATCCAACGAGACAGTGTACTTTGTGCTCCCGAAAAAGAGATTGCAGAGGTAAGCCAGTAAGAAAAGAGACCAGATACCAATGTACAGAATGTCAGGTATCACTTTGTGTTGTCCCTTGTTTCAAAAACTATCATACAAAGACTAATATTTAACTTTTGTCCATTTGCCCGAGATAACTCGGGATAGTGAACTAATATTAAAACTAAATGCTTTTACACCTGTAAAATATAAAAAATTCAACTTAAAACCTACCTATTTTGTTTTGTTCTGTTTCCACGTATTTAATAATAAAATAAAAAAATGTGATGATTTTTTTCAATTTTTTTCAAAAAATGCGTAAGGGAAGCGGTTAAATATTGAATTTTACTAAACGCGGAAATTCCTCAAGTTATATATATATATATATAAATTTATTTTCCCCATACTTTTAATCTTTGGAATTTAAATGTACAACCTATTAGCAGTTAAGTTTAAAAAAATACAGTACATGATGTATTTCATCAAAATAATAATCTTTTACAAGAGAAATACACATATGTCACAGAGATTCTTTAAGTAATATTAAACAAAGATCTTACAATTGTTATTTGCAAAAATTTTTTTGAATTTATATACATTGTCTTGAAGGAGAAAAGCTAATCATGAAACTTAAATCATAAGGCTGCAAAAGACTCCTTAGGAAATATGAAAATATTCCCATCCTCAATATTGGTAAGTTGCAATATTTTAAAAGCAAATCCAGCAACGCTTGATGCTAAAATTATTAATTTTTATACATGGCCTTGAGTACAGAATTTAATTTTAATTAAAAATCATATCAAACATTTGATATAAATAAAAAAAATTTTTTTGAGCTTAAACAAAATGAAAATATTAATTCTTTGTAAATTAAAACGAAAATGAAATATCTCAAGAAATTTTTTTATTACCTCAATCAAATTAGAAATTTTGGAAAGTTAAAAACCATTAAAATTTTAAGCACTAAAAACTTTTTTCAGTGTGATGGTAGTTCTGTTTCAATAATTTGAAAAAAAAAAATTTCAATTGTGAAAATAAAATTTGTGGCATATTAATTAAATTATGTAGAATTGGATAAAGGTAAGATACAGTTTTCTTCATCAGAAGTGCAATATTTTTGAAAAGATGTTTTTGATTTCATTGAATTGAACTAATTATAACTCTATAGGCTAAAAACATTACTTCATTTTATTCTTTTTGATTTGATTCCTATAATAAAAAAGAACATTTGAAATAAAAACTATAATTATCTGAAAATGAAATGCAATAAATAAAGCAAATATATGCACTTTAACCATCATGGATAAAAAATTATAACAAGCAGTTTATGTTTTTTTCTTGAAAATTGTGACCAAAACATTATACTACTATAGAAAACAAAAATATAGAATTGTGTACACTATTAAGCTTTTTGTATAATAAATCATAAAAAAAAAAAAAAAGCTGTATTAAATGAGGATGGAAACAATCACGTATCAAATAACAAGAAAATGTACAAAAACTTACATCAAAAGCACCTTGCAAGATGTAATCTGCAATATATTGGGAATTCCTAAAAAAGGAAAATAAAATTTATCAATGTTGTCTAACTTTTTAAATCTTTTACTATATAAATGTTTCAAGCTTAAAAAAAAAAAAAAAAAAAATCAGAGAGAAATATTTTTTATTTTAAAATAGCTAAAATGACATTTGTCATTTTTTCAAAATTAACTTTTCTTAAATTTATTTTATTTTTTCAATTTATTTAATAAGCTTATCTTATATTCATATAAATACAATTATATTTTTATCAATATAAATGATAAAAAATATTTAATCACAGTTTATAAATATTATATTAAAATTTTAAGATTAAAGAATTCTAAAAAATTAATGTCTCTAATGATATTGTTGCCTTACTTAACTGTTTATTCAATATTCATATAAAAAATTTACATTATTATTTTTTAAATTCCATTGAAGAAACAATTGAGAAATCTCTGTAAGAGATCCCTTTCATATGATTCAAGAGCAACTCAAATAATGTGTTTGAATATGTAAAAATAATTTAAATATAATGAAATAAATGCATATTTAAGATTAGTTGGAAACTTAAATCATAATTTTTTTTATCAAATAGTAAGCAATGGCAATAACAAAATCATTTTCTTTTATCAGTCTAGATAAAGGTCCCATGTATGTATGATTTGTGATCAAATAAGCTTTATGTATTTAGCTACAATAATGTGCATATCATACCATTTACCAGACTGAGGCTTATGAAGCTAAGAATTTAGAAAAGGATTACAAAAGCAAAACCACCTGACAATTATAGGTTTCATGCAAAAATCATCTTTCCTGAACATATTAATATCGCCAATAACTTTTAAGCAAAAAGGATAATTATTATATAATATTGGTATTATTAAAATAACTTTTGTCATTAAAATAATATAGAAATTTACAGTATTTAAAAATATTGCAATATTTTAACAGTAAGAGATTGTTTTCTCAAATAAAATGTTACTGATATTATTAATTTCTCATTAAAATATTATTTTGCAATAAAAAAAATTGGCCAAGTTTGAAAAGCCATATATAATTGGTGCAGTTAATATTTAAATAATATCAAAAAAAAAATTTAAAAAATTAAATTTTATTATTATTAAAACTTAACAGAAATGTTTTGAAAAAATTTATTATAATGTGGTATATTAATCTATGCCACTCTCTCAATTGTACTGACTTGTCGAGTTGTTCTTCTTTACAATCAATATAATTAATTGCTGGGCATTGGGAAAAAATGAACTAATTAAAATTCTAATTTTTATCAGAACAGTTAAGAAGAACTTTAAACATGTACAAATTATTTTCTCTTTCCTGCATTACTCTAATGATTATATTTCCATGGTTTTTTAATAAGAATACAAGTAAAAGAAAAATGTCAATTAATTCAATGGTTTTTGTCCTGCAAATAGTTATCCTTAAATGTGAAGAGAAGAAGTATTTTTAGGATTAATTTTATAAGCATCAATTATAACAATTTAATTATACATTTATATTTACTTACAAATCATGATTTTGTTCAGATGATTCATCACCTGTTTGTTCATCATTGTCCAGAGAAGCAAGCTCATCTACTGTGCTGTCTCCATCATCCTCACATTTACTTTCATCATCACTGTCAGAAAATTCCACTGCAAAAAAATACCGAAGTGAATAATTTGTCCATATCTTTAATTCATAAGCAGGCAAATCGACATCAGTAGTACAGAGATTTGTAAAGGAATCTAGATACATGGGTATGAATTAGTTAGTTTAAATAATTCTCTTATTAGTTATTTAACCTGAGTAACTAGTATCCAAGATGTTTCATGCCAACAGTACTGAATGACTTTCACTCTAAAGTTTTTCTTTTCATTATTAACTCTGAGTAATTACTTTTACTTGTTAAAAGATTTACGAAGCCAACTTAATGATCTTTTATACTTTTCCTATAAAAGTCATTAATTTCATTCATTTTTGTTCATAAAATCATACTTTAAGGGGAAAAAAAAAAACATTATCTTTAATACAAATTTTATGAAAATTATATCTACTTTTGAAATTGAAATTCTCTGGCTGAATAAATTCCATTTCTTGAAGAATTTTATGTAATTACAAAATTTGAAAGTAAAATCACATTATGATAAGTTAACTTTAAACTTCAAAAATAAAAAAGTCAAAAATAAAAAAAGTTTCAGTATTTTTTTTAAGGTACTAGATCAAGGATTTAAACATGAATTGTTTAATACTATAAATATAATATGCTTCTTTGTCTTTAAGATTAAAAATTATTTAAAGCAAAAAAAAAAAAGTCTATTAAATGAAATGGTAATTTCTTATTTTGGACATGGATTTATATTAAATGTATTAAAACTATATCCAGTTACACATTTTATTTTTAATGCAGCATTGGAGATTGAACAAAGAGGTTTTTGAGACATGTTAGTGAAGTATTTTTATATATCTTTTATTTACGTGTGGTTCTTAAAGTTTGTGTTTCAATTTTTTTGTGTATTTTTAAAAATTGTGGACAGTACATTTGGCTTCTGAAGATTGATATAGAAATTTTTATTATCAGTGAATGTGTTAAAGGTCAATATTTGTCCATCACCAACATTTTTCCCACATCAAATATAAAATGAGAAATTTGATTTTAATTTATAATAATAATAATATATTTTTTTAATGTAAACATGTCCACAGAGAACAATCTGTATATGAAAAAATAAGGTAAATCTAATTCTAAATTCAACTTTTAAAGCTCATATATGTATTATTTGTAAAATAATTCTAATGAAAGAAATATAAAATTTGGCTATCCAATGAAAATCTCAAATAAAATGATTGAAGTTTAAAAAACTTTCTAAATGCACAACATATTCTGCTTTTCCACAAATATACAATTTGCAAAAAATCCATGTGATAATTTTGCTTTATATTTGCTGCATTTTGCTATTTTTTATAATACTAAAAGAGTTTACAATCTTGTGTTTTAATAAGATCAGGAATAAAAAAAGTCAATTTAAAACACATTATAAAATTTTTTTAATTGAGCAGCCACTTATGGAACATATTACACTATAATATGAAAGATACATGAACAGTTACTGACCTTTATCTGTAATTTTGAAAAAAGACCGCACATCAATATGTCGCTGACCAAGCAATCTCTTATTAAGGTAAGATTGGCAGTTTTGAACAGCCTTTACAAAATTATCTTTATCAGGATATTTATTGGCTTGCCTCTGAAAAAATCCAAATAAAATAAAATTTGTGAAAAAAAAATCATACAATAAAATTTGGTAAGAGATGAGAAAGTCCAGATAAGATTCATTAGAAAATGCTTTGTATTTTTCTTTTAAATATATTTTTTAAGATTGATTAACTATACTAATAACCTTTTATGTATTTTTTTATTATTATTCTAAATATATAAAGGACAATAATGCGTTACTGCAATAAAATGAATAGGAAAGTATTCGGATAAGAAATAAAAGACCTCAATTACAGCTCCATAGATTAATATAAACAAAATATTACATTTAGATAGAATTAAACCAAACTAAATTTATGATTTTAACAAAGTGTTCATAGAGTTTCAATGGAAGAAAAAATGTAAATGTTGTGTATGCATATTATATTTGAATTTAATATTTTTCATATTAATATGAAAAATATTAATTTCATATTAATATGCTTTGAGCCAGATTCTTAAGTGAACATCTAAAATGTTTATCGTTTGAAGGTGGTACAAAAAAATTATCCCACTTGTAAAAAATGCTGCCTCACTAAAACATTCTGGATTGAGTCAAACTTTCCTGGGAGGATTTATCCTCAGATCCCCTGCTAATCATTGACTTTCTAACTGTCAAGAATTTATTGGAGTATATTTGAGAAATGTCAGATTTTTAAAGAGTAGATTAGAAAAAAGATTAATAGATTTTAAAGAATTTAAGATAAAAACAACAGCAACATCTTCTGCTATTAGTTTTGAGTAAATTATTTTTAATTATAATGAAGATTTTTATAGTCAAGAAAAGAGTAAAAACAAAATTTACCTTTATTTTTTAATTACTTTTTAGTTCTATAAACAACTTTTATTTTCTAGAACTTTATCATAGATAGTGAGAGGACTATGCTAGTAAGTTAATTGAGGACAAATATTTCCAAATATCCATTTCAAACTTGAGATCTTCCACAACACATTTTGCACTCATTTTGAATACTTCTACACCAGAAAATGATCTTGCTCTAACATGGTTTTAACAACATTGTCATCCATTAATGGACAGAACTTTCTGGTAGTCTTAATAGTTTTAATTTGATGAAAAAATATATAAAAAAATTGTTTTATCAATTATTTTGCTTTGAAATTTATAATGTTTAATAAATAGAAAATTTGTTCAGAAAAAAAGGAAATTGAAAGAAAATTTCAAGTCAAGTTTTTAACAAAAGGAACTGCTAAAGTTTCTTAGTGCTTTCTTTTGCTAAAAATGTTTAAGTAATACATTTTTGTGATGATATTGCTTCAGAATTTAACTTATGAAGCTTAAATCTAATCATTTAACTATGCCACAAGAAATGTGTGGAGACATTACTCATAAAACAATCAAATTTTTAATCATCACTATCATAACATATCATAAAATCATTTGCAATAAACTAGTTTTGTGCTTACATTCTATAATGAAAGATATTAAATCTTTTAAAAAAGGCAGCATTTATAAAGTAAACTAATCTGGAGAATAATAGTACAAATGGTAAAAATTCAAAACTTTGATAAAAAGAGTGCATTAGAATTTGTGGATTATTTAAATTGAGTTAATAATTAGCACACAAGAGCTGATTGGACTGGCACCAACAAATTCAAGTGGACTCGGACCCTATGAATCTGTTGTGTTGATTCATAGGATCAGAGTCCACTTGAGCTAGAGATGGCTAGAGATAATTCATCTACCAGAATGACTGATAATTTAAGAACACAATTTGCATATTCTATTGATAAAGTGACACTCTATTTTATTTAAAGATATTTTAGGAACTAATTCTTGGAAATTGTTTCTCTTAAGAATTATGAAATCATACTACATTTAATGTTTATCATAAAACTCATGCAGAAATCTTACAATAATGCATGCAGCCCTTTTTTTTGCTGCATTACTTTAGGGGTATCATTAGATAATCATGGCCACATAAAAAATGACATATAATATTTTATACACTATTTATGGCCTATATTTAACAATTTCTTAATTTTGAAAAACCTTTGACAATTGATTATAAAGATTAGAATTTTAAATGACTTACATTCAGATTTCTTTTTTACAACTATTTTTAATTTCTTTTCAAAAATTTTTCTTTGGAATCTTGTAAAAAGCATAATTCCCAATTTAATTTGAGGCACAACATTTAACAATTTAATATCATATTAATTTTTATGCTTTAATTCCCGTTTCATCTAATAAATTCCTGTCAGGAACTTATTGGATGGATTATAACTTTAATAGAAAATAATTTAACATTCTATTTTAATTTAAATTGAACAGAAATTAGTTTATCAAGATTCGACTGAATGCAATACATAAAAATTTAAAAAGAAAAGCACTTACAAGTAATTGATTATTCCACTTAGCATCATCAAATGAATGCAACTGCTCAATGTCAACTTTTAATCTATATTAAAAATTTAAAAATATTTATATGAAGTATACAAAATTTACAGATACAATCATGTACATATTTATAAATATAGACACATAATATGAAAGCTCTATTAAGTTCTTAATTATAAAAGCCAACACTAAAATTATTTGCAGAGTTAAAATAAAAAAATAACTATCATTACTATTTTATAAGAAATAAATTTTTGATTCATTAAAAAGTTATAATTTTTGTTATTTTTAAAGCTCTCTTAAACTTTATGAAATATTAATATTTATAAAACAAAAAATATAATATTTATAAAACAAATAAAAGCTTTATAAAATATTTTTAGTTTTTTTAAAGTTTGTGTCCTGTAATTTTTTTAAGCCTTTACTTAAAATTTAGAAAGATAATTTTTACACAGATGTAAAAGAATACAAATTTATATAAAATGCAGAGAATTATTTATTATTTATTTGATAACCACCTGTTCAATGATTTTCACTTCAATCTATAATTACAATATTGTAGTAAAATTTAACATTTACTTAATCTTCTTTAAATGCATTAATAAAGTTTTAACTCCTTTCTTAATTTTTATGATTACAACTCAATATGAATAAGATAAAAATCATACCTGAAAATTGATAGATTTAAATATCATATGAAAGTGAATATGTTTTAATAATCTAAGAAAATTAATAACTAACAAAGTAAAATGTAGATTAATAGAGATCAAAGAAAAAATTTAAAGGGTACCATATTAAGAACTAGTTGATGAATGGCTAGACAAATGAATGCACACTATTCAGTTGGATTATAAGCAGCAAATTGGACCAGAAAGGATAAATAGTAATCACGGTTAGGTGATTTATTTATAATCCAATCGTTCATTTGTATTTTATCATTCATTAATCAATTGAAATTATTGGATAGTTCATTCTTTTAAAGAGATCAACAGTTACAGCCCACTCTAAATAGAAGAATGCAATATTTACATGGAAGCATTAAAACTGAAAATGCATTACAAAAATAATTTTATTTTATGAATATATGACACTATACATAAGTTTATGTTATATATAAAATATGCTATAAGAAATCTGCTTTCCCAAGTCAAACTGTTTATTACTTAAAGTAAGATAAATCACAAGATTCAAAGAAATAAACATTTTTTAATAATAAATTTAAGTTCTAAACCAAAAATATATATTTATAAATTTTTTTTTATTATGCTCTTCTAAAATCTTTCTTCCCAATTTTTTTATTCTATGTTAAATTCATCTATTAAAGTAAAAAATTTTATTCCATGTTTCACAGAAAACAAATGATATGTTTCATAAATGAAATTCTAAAATCTTTGTTGCAATCATAATAGCACTGATATTCCGTAAAGAAAACCATTATATAGATTAACATAGCACTTACATTCAAAATAATTTCAATAAATCTTGAAGTGAAATCAATTAAAAATGTTTGAAAAATTAACTGAATTAAAAATAAAACAGTTAAATTAAATTTTTTTCACTTTCCTATTTCTGACTATTTTTAAATGTAGATGGAAATTGAAAATAAATAGATTATCCAAATGAATATCTTTTCAACACATCTTTCAAATTTTTATAAACACGAACATATAATCTTTATAAAAGATTTTTTTTTTAGAAATTTTGACTACAAATAAAGAAAAAAACAATTATATGGACCAGCAGTTTTCTTTGCTTCTTTAAAATATTTTGAAAAGCACATATTTAGATTTATTAATAACAATAATATCAAAGGATCACAATAAATGCTTAACACAAAAAATTATTTCAAAATATATTTTACAAATAAGCTTTAAAAAAGTGTATTGTAAACTTTTTCTTGAATTTTGACCAAAATAAAGTTATTTAACTTATCAAATTTTAAAGAGTAAATCATTAAAAGCATAATCTGTTAGTAATTTCTACAAAGTCTAAAATCTCTTTTCATCCAACAATTTTTTTAAAAGTAAATTATCATTGAAATTCTTATACATTATATTCTGATTATACAATTATTTGATTTATTACTATAACATACCTGCCAACTTTTGGAAAGTGCTTCAGTAAAGTTTTTCGCATGCTAAAGTTATGCAATTGGATGTGTTTACCTAATACATATTTTCTTAATGTGATTGCTAATTAAATTGCATCAACTTAATTAATGCTACATAATTAATTATTTAAGAATATAGGTTCTAAGAATTCAATTCAACTAAAGACTTATTAATTAAAAACAAATCTTTAATTTTACTAAATTCATAGAATCTAATATGCATTCATAAAACATTATCATTTATGTTTTCAGAATTTTAAAGATAACTTTTAAGAAAATATGGATATCACAATGAAAAAAATTAGAATTAGTAGAAATATTTATTTTAATCATTTCATCATAAAAATAAATTAAGTGGACAGATTTAAGTTACATATTTATTGTATCTTCTAGATGAAATAGGAAGTTAATAATTAGAAATATATATATTCACCATCAATGAAATGGAAATTCTAGGTTAAAAATAAATTATATTCTTGATTAAATTTTATTTTTAAGATTTCATATATTGGAATTGTTCGATGTTGCAACAGTGGCAGCTTTTTATTTACTTATTACTCTTTTTTAACGAACTCTTATTAAACATTTGTTTATAAAAAAATCCATCAATTAAAGATTTTGCAACAAGTTTATAAAATTATTTGATAGTGATATTTCTAAATTCATTTAACTTCTTTTCCACACAGTTAAAATTCCATGTCAGAACAGGGAATTACTAATAAAGACAACATGAATTCAAATATTCTGTCACATTTGTAATTATTACTTATTCTCTTAATTTGACTAATATCACAAATCACAGTGAATCAATCTTTCCATTTTAAGTTTTTAACTTAAATCATGTATTAAATTTGTAACAAAGAAAATCGATGGAAACATTTAAATGAAGTATCCCACAAATTTTTTAAATATTTTCTCCTGTTAAGCTGGAAAGTGACAATAAATCAAATTGTGAATAGGATTGAAAAAGTTTACAACAATAGAGTACAATTTTTAATGAGTAATTACTCCCATCATATGCAGCAGAAAATAATGAAATTTGTAACAGTTTAACAAAAATTGCTTCTTTTTCTGATGCTAATTTCTTAATCAACATTAAAGTTTTAATTCCAACATTTTTAAAATGTTTTCAATTTCATTTTTAAGGAAACATTTTACTAAAAAAGAGGACCAGTATGATCAGCAATATTGATTGGTATATTGTACTCTGTCACTAAGGAAGTAAAAAATATTTTTGACCAGGTAACTTCTTGGCTATCCTTTTTAATGTAGATATCCATTTTAGAAGTGCTTGCAAACATTTTGTTTCTTATATATGTTTTGAACCTTTGGAATGATGAGAAACATCAAAATAACCAGATATTGATTTACTATGAAGCTAAAATGAAGTCTCAATGAAGCTAAAATACATTCTTTCACCCAAGAGCATTTCAAAATTAACTTTACCCATTCAAACACAATGGTTAAATGAATGGAGCAAAGTTCTGTCTGGTGACTAAAGGAGAACAAGAATGGTATGCATTAAACATGTGCAATATGATAAAACTCAAATAAAATATTTTCCTTTAATTTTTTTCAAAAACACGAGATTTTTTAAATTATTAATATTTTCTATGCTCTCTGCAAATAAAAACATGTAAACAAAACATTCAAACAAAAACATGCTATGAGTAAAAGTGTAAAACTCAGCAACCTTGCAAACAATTTAAGCACAATGAGTAAAAGTTGGTGGTTTACTATAATAAAATATATTAATTATATGAGCTGTTGCAATAATTTTTGTCTCAACACATTTCTTGATGAAAAATATTTTCTTGATATATAATCGTTTATTCGTGTCTACAATAAATTACAGATAAAAGACAATTGTAAAAATAACAAAAATTGTCAATATAAAAAATTTTCAATAAATTAACTAGCAAGATAAAAATTTTTTTTTCCAGATGCACTTAAAATAGCTGAAAAATAAATATAAAATTATATAAGAAAATAAAATTTATTAGCCAAAGGATAATGCTTGCAAAGAAAACATTTTGCTCATTTTACTATTGAATAAAAAAGTACTTTCTACAGTACTGACTTATTAAGTACATTACTAATAAAAAAATTAAAGATATAAAATTAACATAAAACAAACTCTAAATAATGACAATAAATAATTTAATCAAAAAATTAAAATATCAAAAAGATTTTGAATAGGCTTTAGTCTATCAACCTAAAGGCAATATTTCTTGCAACTATTTTTTTATTACTAAATGAATTATTGCTACATAATTGAAACATTAATTTTTATTAAATGCTGAATATTTTTTTAAATAATTTGAATTCGATAAAATTAATAAACACTTTAAAAATAAAAAGAAATAACAGAAATTTTATAAATTTTAAAATATATCAATTTAAAATATTGTTTAAAGTGATAAGAGGGAAACAAGGCATAATATTTATTTTAAAACATAGGCTGATATGTAATTTTTCCAATTCTCCTTAATTTTAAAATGTAAATATAAAATTAATATACATCACAGTTTGGTTTCTCTTCAGTATCTGCCCTAAAATTTCTTTGATCAGTAAAAACAAACTTTGTGTATAGTTTACAGCAAAGTTTCAACTCTTCACACAATTTATTTTGAAACAAAAATTAGTTTATGCATACATAAAAATTATCACAAAATAATATACACAAGATATTCAAATATTAAAATTGATCAAAGATAGAAATGAAATTTAATTATGTTATTAATTATTTTTCATTCTATGAAAGGGAGATATAAATCTCAAAAATTATGACTGATTTCGGGCTGGATGATGGCAAAGACAATAATTTTTTGCTTTAATTTTAAGAAATTTTTGGTGCATTATACACCACAATGTTCATTCAAATATAATTATTAAAAAAAAAAATTTTAGATGAAATGCCTAGTAACAACACTTTTTAAAGTAAAAATCATTAACAAGTCAAAGAATGTGCATTCAATTTACAGTATTCGAAATCTGATTAACATTTTTATAACAGTGTGCAAACAGAATTATTGAAATCACTATTCATAATTATTTTTCAAATATTATTTATAGAAACAACTAATGTTTTCTCCTAAAATTTCAAAACATTTATATTAAATTCCCCATAGCAATGATTTTTTTAAAATTTAAGTTGAAAATTAATTGATAATTATACAAACTAAAATATAATCAAATGATTTTATCTTCAAATATTCAATATACTTTCTACATAAATATTTTAGCAAATTAACAATATGCTGTTTATTCTAACCATTCAAAATGCAAAACTTCTTGTTATTTGTGTAATATTTTACTCTGTTTTTCCTACATGTAAACATGAATAATCTATTAAAACTTCTTTGATTCAAGAGAGCTTATTTTAGCTTATTTAAAAATTACTTCTTCTGCTTATTACAGTGAATAGTGATTTCAATAATTCTGTTAACACAATTTTATAAAAATGTTAATCAGATCTCGAATACTGTAAATTGAATTTTCTGAACATTTTCCCAAATAGGATTCACAATTAGAAGAAATTAATAGATAGAAAATGGAGTAGAACAGTACAAAAGAGAATATATATTAAATTTTTTGTATTTAATTTATTAACTTTTTTACTAAAACATTCATGTCATGCCTACTCAGTTTTTTGCATTTTATATTTATCTTACTCCATTTCACATTGATTTTGACAGAGAATGGAAGGAAATTAGAATTTTAACTAAACACATTTATTAGAACAATAAAATTTAACATAAAAGTAAAAAGTGAAAGGCATGACTGTATACATAATTTGAAAGAAATGATTTAACATATAGTAGACTCCTGCTCATATTGCAGGAAATGAAGGGACTCCTAAATTAGCTCAAAAGACCATTTTTCTTTTCTTTTTTCCAATTCAATTTCTTTAGAAAAATGGTCAATGCACTCTATTTTTCAAAACAAAATGAATGTTTGCAATCAAAAATTAATAAAAAATTAATCAATGAAAAGAAAACTAAAAAATGCTATGAAAAATATGAGGTAAAATTACTTGAAGAAATTTTCTTCAAGTAATTTCACATCAGAAGTGATCAATATTTTCCTTCCATTATTTTTAATTAAATCATAAGACCTTCAAAAATCAATTATCCATATCAATGACTTTTGTTACAGGCAATAAAAACTTTGAAATTTGCATTGGATATCTTCTGCACAAGCCTCCCTGGTCACATTTTATCTTGTCTGGGACTTAACAGGCAAGACTTGGTTCAAGACCTTCTATTAGTACTGGATTTTTTCAGGGTGAATGAATTCATGGACCTTATTTAGCACTGCAGGTCACAGGGATGAGAAATAACAACACTTCTGAGTGTATATTTGAGAGCTGTTAACTTTTCAACTTTATTTAAAATATAAGTTCATTAGTCTTATAAGAGTTTCTAATTCTTTTACTTTATTTTAAAAATTCTATGAATATATTTAAAACTAAATTTAATATTTAGTTTTAGATATGTTCTTTTAAATCAAAAGCACTCTAAAATTTGCTTATTCATTAGATATTGAAAAAAAATATTTAATTAAATTTTAAGGTTATGAGACAAAATTTTACCAAGCATACTTAGGGATAATTATTTTAGTTATGTAAATGATGTATGGATAAAGAAAGAAAACTAAATACTTTTATTATTTACTTAATTTTTATGACAGTTAAATAACAAATTTTATTAAATTAACTAAGAAATTAATCTCATATTGCAGCAGTAAGTCAATTTCATTGGTGAAAAAAATGGTTTTTTGAAGTTCTGCATTTAACTTATTTCCTGTTCCAATCATTTGATTAATGGTAACAGTAAAATCAAATTTTGATCATGGTCTTTATTTAATTTATAGAAATATTCAATATTTATCTTTACATATTCTTGAAAATTCTTACATGCATAATTCCCAGCGACTAATTTTAAAGAAAATTAAGATTACATAGACAACAGTCAAGGATAAAAAAAAGTTTTCAAAATCTTACAAATGAATACCATTTCAGACTGGATGTAATCATCACTACTACTTATAATTTCACATTAAATTTTCCCATACAGAATTTCAAGAGAATTTGGTTACAATACTAAATGATAATGCTTTTGTTAACTTCTGACTTTATCATCCACTTTATTAAGCATGAACCTTATGCACACTATTTCTACTTTATAGGAATACACAGGGTATATCTAAATTGTTTTTACAAATTAAGCGGGCTGAAATGCCCATCCATACAAGTAATAATTACATAGGAACATTGGGTCGTATTGCACTCTGATAGGCAGAAAAGTTGAAAATAGAAGCGCATCAAGAATCTATCACAAATTTACTGTAAGCAAATTTCTACAGTGATGAAGCTGTATTTTGCTCTTACAGTTTACCAAAAAATGCCAATCAGAGTAGACCTTTAAAAATGGCATAACATCATTGCTTCAAGTATTATCTGAATAATATTGTCCAAAAATTTTCATGAAAGCTATAGCGGTGTACACATACAACTTGCAAAAACTGCATTTGCAGACAGATGATTATCCCTGCCGGGTAGACTTAGATCAGCGGATGCTCAGGATGAAAAATAACAATCCATGATTTCCTGAATTAGTAATATTTAGTGATGAGGCAACATTTAGCAGACAAGGCATTTTAAACAAGCGCAATCAACATGTTTGGTCTGACAACAATTCCAATATTACACCCCTCGTAGACACCAGCAGAAATTTTCCGTGAAATCTCGGCAGGTATCCTTGGTGGATTACCTGGTAAGCCCTTAAATCGTGCCAAATTGTTTGACCAGTGCAACATACTGTATCTACTTGGAACAAGAGCTTCTCAGTTTGTTGCAAGCTTCTTTACTCCCAATTCAGAGAGACATGTGGTTTATGCAGGATGGAGCCCCAGCATATTTTTCAATCACAATCCGTAACTTTTTGAGTGTCACAATGAATTGGATGTAGTGGATCTGTGGCTTGGCTCTTCGCTCACCAAACTTTAACTCACTGAACTTTTTTTTTCTGGAGGCATATGAAATCTTTAGTGTATGAGATACCTGTGGACTCAGCTGAGGATCTTGTGGCTAGAATCGTTTTTGCTGCAAACAAAATTAACGAAACCAGGAATCTTGGAGAGGGTACACCAGTCAGGCTTTCGCCGTTGTCAACTGTGCAACGACACATGTGGTCAGCATTTTGAGCATTTGCTGTGAGGCTTTCATTAAACAATAAATATGATTCTGAAACTTTTGATATTATTCATTCTCTTGCCTAACACTGTTGTAAGTTCAGATGGGAATTCCTCTTTTCTGCCACTCAGAGTGGAGAACGACCCTATGTTCCTGTATAATTGTCTGGATGGGAATTATCACCCTTCTTAATTTGTTAAAACAGTTTAGAATCACTCTGTATATGAAATATATTTAATAAAAACTTACACTTCAGATGTTACAGGTATCCCAATGAGATACACATAAGCCTTTCCATGATGAAAACGCCATATCTAAAAAGAAATTATTTTCGTAGTACAGTATAAAATAGAATAACTTTTAAAAAGAAAAAGCCAAATCAGTATATGATATTCAGTAACTCTGCCCCTCTTTCTCACAAACAACTAAATATTTATTACACAAATGGATATCAACATATGGTAAAAAATTCAAACAAAAAAATATTGTTTTCAAAATTATCATTTTTAACAATATTTTCTCTATTTTAAAGAATTAAATTTAAAAACTAGGGATATTGTAAATGAACATTTTACTATTTTCTAAAAACAAATTCATGATGTATGTGTACCACATTAATGTATTTAAAATAACTTAAATATGTTATAATATCTTAAAAGGTACAGTTAGATTAACAGGCATATTTAAACAAAGAAAAATTTTTTTAACAAAGTTTTATTAATTCATGTCTATTGTAAGATAAAATGAAGAAATTAGCTAACCATAAAATTTTTAACACTATGAAAGACAATGCTTAGTCATCTATCCTCCACAAACACAGCTCTTATAAGAACTCCTCATAAAAATAATAGATTTCAAATTACATTAATCCCATTTTCATTATATTTTCACACTTTAAAATCCATTTTATTGTCAAATGAAGCACTATTTGTCAGTTATAAATATTTATTGATTGTTGTGTTGTTACTTATGATACTTTGACGAGCCAAGCCTGCTATGCGAATTTATATCAGTAGGACCCGTCTTTCCTTTAATCAGAGCACCACAAAGGGGAAAGTGCGACTTTGTTATTCAAATCCTCTGATAAATGGCACCACCAGAGGATCTACTCCCTCAATTTTGACATTGATCTGATGGGCGGGGGAATTTTCTCCAGACCATTGCACCCATGGTAACTGCTCAATGAGAGACCACAGGACTTTCAATTCCACAGTTTTAACAAGCATGTATATCACATGTACTTAATGGGTCTTTAACAGCATTGGGAATTGAACCCTGCTCTTCTGGACAGAAGGCCGATGCTCTTACCACTAGGCTACCCTGGCCCTATATTTATTTGTAGTTATTTTACACAATTAAAGAAACAAAATTCCAAATAAGGATGAAGAAAGTTGGAACATAAAAAATACAAATCTTAACTTTCAAAATTGGAGATTAACGAATACAAGTTTTTGTGTGCAAGTCTCAGGCACAAATATAAACTTTTGAGTAATTCTTAAAAAAAAAAAAAAAAAAATGTGGAATTACAAAAGGTTTTCAAATTAAAAGAAGCAATGCACTCATAAATTTGAAAAAGATAACATTATAGCAAATATAAATACTTTCAAGCTGAAAGTTAAAGACAATTTATGATTCTGAAAGTTGTGAAATAAGCTTAACTAGATATAGTTAGTAATTTCAATAACATATTTCAATTGATTCACTTTGGATAACTGTTTTAAAAAAATCTTAATTCCAATACAAAGAATAAAATTTTGATATTTTTTAAGTTTTAAACTTTAACAGATTTAACTATAACAGGCTTTATTATTCTTCTACAAAAATTTTCAAGATATCGAAATTTAAGAGAATGGAAAAATAAAAACATACATATATATTAAAGCTATAATAAAGTAATGAAAACTGAAGAACAAATGCTAAGATTAAGCAAACAAGATCACTGGAACACTCACGTTCAAAATGATCATTATTACAATGAAAAAAATCCAATTATTTCACATAGAGCTCATTACAAAAAATGCTTTGAAAAGATTTTTGGTTGCAAGTGAATAAAGTCAAATACTATTTCTTTAATATGGAATCAATTCCAAAAATGAAGAAGCTTTAAATGAAGGCTAAGGCAAGCTTGTCTATGCAAAAATTGGAAAACCAACAACATTACTTTATGACAAGATTCGTAATCTATGATTCACAGAAAAGAACTGCGATAAAGATTTATGTTGATAAAATAATGTCTACATGACAAGAAAGTTATTAAATCTGTTTGTCACACACAAAATAAATTCTAAATTTTGTGGTAAATAGCATCCATAATGAAGCTAAATAAGTAAAACATTTATTCACTTTCAAAGGAACAGCAAACTTAACCCCTTCCCTGTTTTGCCCGTACGCCATACAGGCAATCTGATTTCTATTTCGCTTGCAATGTTTTGGCTGTATTTTTTCCTATTTTAGTAACAAACTATTCATATAGATTGCAATAGTTGTCCAGTAAATGATAGTTTGCAGTTTATTGTATTTTCTAGTCTGATTTTCAAAAGCGCAGGTTTTTTCACATGTTTTGTATCAGAAGATGAATTGTTATCTTTCAGTGTATAGCTTTCTGGTTATATTTTACTAACTGCCTGATAATTTTATTGATGTAAGAGTTGAATAATATACTTTTACTTTTAAATAATGGATAATTCAGAGCGTATGGAGCTAATTTCTTGTGATTCGAACTGTGACTCGGAATCAGAAACTGAATTATCTGTAAATGATAGTAGCGAAAGTTTACTAGATGACCTGGATAGTAGTGACTCTGATAGTAGTACAGATGGAATCAGTCAAGCAAGACAATATTTTAAAATAAATTGTGAAAATCCTTAAGATCCGCCTCCTAGATTTGCTCTCACTGGAATTCCAAAAATTAACTTGGATATCGATGAGACTAAAGGTAAACTTCAGTTCTATGATGCTTTCATAGACGATTATTTGCTTGATCTGATTGTTTTTGAAGCAAATAAATAGCTGAGCAATGCATAAAAAAACAGCATACTTTGTAGGCATTCCAGGAGCAAAAAATAGACACTTACATCGAAAGATGAATTACATGTATTTTTTGCTTTGAATATTCTGCAAGTTATTGTAAGAAAGCCAGTTGTTGAGTAGTATTGGAACAAGAGGCATTCTACATCTATGCCATTTTTCCCAAAAGTAATGTTACATTGCCGCTTTCAATTAATTTACAGTTATTTGCAGTTTTCAGATAATGTCAATTTTGACATAAATTCTCATGAGTGTCCAAAATTAGCAAAAATATGGCCCGTGTTTAAGCATTTAAAAACTCGTTTCAAAGAAATGATCATCCCTGAATGTGATGTTACATGAGACGATAGTCTTATGTTGTTCAAAAGAAGACTGAGTTGGAAACAGTATATTCCTCTAAAGCGATCACGCTTCGGAATAAAATTGTACATGCTTTGTGAGTCGAAATCTGGATTTGAATGGTCTATGATAATATACACCGGAAAAGGAACTGTGTTTGATAAAAGTTACAAACATTTGAGCAAATCTTCTCAGGTAGTTATTACACTTGTGCAACCACTTTTACATAAAGGATACTGTCTGACAAATGACAACTTTTATTCATCTCCTGAAATAGCAGATATACTCATTAGTTACTGCACAGATATGTACGGAACATTAAAACTTCAAAGAAAGGAAATTCCTAAAGCACTGTGGACAAAAAAACTTCAAAAAGGGCAAATGCTAGCTTACCAGAGAGAAAAAATGTGCATTATGAAATGGAAGGACAAAAAAGCAGTGTCTCTCAAATCTACAATATATAATTTGGAAATGGTTCAAGTATCCATTTCGACAAATGAAATTAAACAAAAACCTAAAGTAGTAACAGAGTATAATAACACAATGGGTGGTGTTGAACGAATGGATCAGAACCTAAGTAATTATCCTGTAATAAAGAAATGAGGAAAGAAACGCTACAAAAAAATATCTTTTCATCTTCTAGATATCTGTGTATGGAACACTTATGTTTTGTATAAAAAGCTTGGCAGTAAAGATACAAATTTACAGTTTTGATTGGAAATTATTGAAAGGCATGTAGCAATAGAAGAAAGAAAAGGCTGTCCTGGATATTTACCAACTTCACTAAGACTAACAGAAAGACATTTTTTAGAGGTTATTCCCTCTACAGAGAAAAAACTAAGATCTGCAAGACAGTGTTATGTGTGTTGATTGAAAAAAAATGACAATGGCAAAAGAATTAGAAAAGAGACTAGGTATTTTTGATCAGACTGTGATGTTGGACTGTGCCTGTCGCCTTGCTTTAAGATATATCACACTAAATCAGATCTTTAAAAAAGAAGTGTAAGTATGTTTTGTATCAAAACATAATAGTAAATGTAATTGAATAGTAATCGAAAATATCTGTAAAGTAATTGTACTATTTTAACTGTAAATGTAACTTCCCTGTTTTGCATTCATGTAGGGGAAAAACAGCTTGCAGGGAAAATTGATTACTTTCATTAAGGAAAAAAAGTTGTAATAAATGCTTAAAAATACTAGAAATGTTAATTTTAATGACATATCTTTACTTAAAAATGTAAATGAACAAAAAATGCAATAAAAAAAGTGACATTTTTTTTTACCAAATTTTTTACCGAAACAAATGTAACTGTCAAAGAGTTAAATATGATTGTTCATTAGCCCATTCCTCACATAAGTTTTTTAAAATTTATAAGACAAAGAAGCAAAAAATTGTAAGCTGAAGTATATCTTACCAAAGCAGGCCAATATCGATTCTCCTTCTGTACCCACACTATTGATTTTTCTTTAAAACCAAATGCTAAAATAATAAAAGAATAGATTTTTATCTAGTAATAATATGATAATAATGCTTTTACTTCCTCATAATTACATACAACTGAAATTAAAAAAAATATATTATAATTATATATACTGTATTTCTTGTACATATATATATATAATCCACAGTGAACCATAGAACATATTATCCACAAGACACTTTATCTGAGTAAAAGAAAAAAAGCGTCGCATAATCTGTTGAAGCGTATAAAATGCAGCAATTTTTTTTGGTGAATATTCAAAAATATATATTGTTGATAATGTAATGACAAATAAAATAAAAAATACAGGATATGATTAAAAATGTAATAAAAAACCCCATTTATTCTGAAAAACATCTGATTGGATCTTGTTTGGATCCAACTCATCACAAAGTACAATAAACTAAGATGAAAGCACGACACTGATCAAGATTTGAGAAGATTTTAGTAAAACTTATCTACTTGTAGTTTTTAATTACTTTTACAACAAGGTTGAACATATTTTAAAATAAACCAAACAATATATTTGTTTATTAATAATTAAATGAAAGAAAGAAATTATTTTAAAACATTCTTTGTTTTACACTTTACGTAAACATTTGTTGACATTTTTTTATTTCCCTTCTCTTTAGTTTTCAGTTTAAAATTTGCTGTGTAACTTATATGCTTTTGTTTCCATATGACAATATATAAACTTAAATAATTTCAGAATGAAGCAACTCAGATCAAGGCAAGAGACATGAAGATAGCTAATAATAACTGTAATATCTGAGGAACTGAATTCATTCCTGAACAAAAGTGGAATAAACTGATTACGGCTGGAATACACCAGCTGAGTGATGGCACCATCCTGTTATTTATTTTATAAACATATATGTCATTTCTTTCAAAACTTTATTGTAAGTTTATCTGATGGAGAATGTTTTTTATCTGATTATCTGCAACAGAATATATTATGTACAAAAAAATTCAAAAATTTTTAATACATAATCTGTGGATTATAATACAGGAAAATATGATACACAAGAATTGATAATTAAATGGAAATTTTATAAGCAATGCTTTAATATTATAAATTACAATAGTTATTTTAACTATTGTTCTTAACATTTAAATTTTTAATTAAAAAAAATTACAAAACATAATTGTTCTATTCAAAATCAACATTTTATTAAAAAATTACATTGATTTGATTGAAAAATTATAAACAAGAAAAAGATAGAAATAAACTTGAAACATTAATAAGCATTGGTATTCATGACGTCCAAAAACTGAAAGCACTGGAAAGAGCATAGAGCTAATCTTTATTTTGAAAAAACCTTTGAAAATAACAATGAAGCTCAAAGAAGACCAATGAATGGATGACTTCTTATTCTATCTTTCAAATTTAATAAATCATAAAATGTCATCCTAAGCACAAAAGAATAGTATAGCAAAATTTGCATATAAGAAGGCCTCAATCCTTGTATCTGAATGCATTGTTTTACACTATCTGAAAAAAACAGGAAGCAGTATATCTCAGCAAAAGGCTGATCAAGTTAACCATGCCCAAAATAACTTAGAACTAGGAGGAAAATTTTTGGATTATTTTTCAATTTACAGCAACATATTAATAATTTAGTGCAAGATAGATGCATCGAACCAGCAGCTTAACATTTTTCCAAATATTTACATATCAACCCATTAACTATTTCTGAAAAGAAAGAAAAAGTGGCAAAAGTTGCACTTTAGAAAGCCCAAAACCTGAGTTATTTCATAAGTTTAAACATATATTTGGTTTACATATACTGTAAACAAATTTTAAACTTATATTGAAGTTTGTTATACAATTTTTATATAAGAATTAAAATAATTAAAACTTAATAAAGTTTTTATCATTTTGTATCAATATAGACATAAATACATGTAGATATAAAAGTTCTGTTTTCCCGTTATATGTAAGAAAATGACTAAAATTTGCAACCTACAAGTTAGTATGAATCAGGGTTGCATAAAACACAATAAAAATGTTTGTCAACTTCGGGTGACATATTTGTTTTGATCAAAATGGTCAATAGGATAATTTGTTAAGTACCTAAAAAATGCTCCTACAATACACTTTATCCTGACTGATTTTTTGTACAAGACAATGCCAGTCCACTAATTTAAAAGGGAAACAACAAAATGGCTATATAATGATGTATTAATATTTTAAAGGACTGCTTCATCCCCTGATATCAGTGCCATATATAATTTGCAGGGAACAAAAATGACAACAATAATAATAAAACACACAGAAAAACCAGGAAAAAAATCACAAAATGAAAGAAAATTTGGTACAGATATAAGACAAAATAGCTTACAAAAATTTTATTTTGAATCTATGACAAGATGGTTTCAAATACACTGCTGCCAACCATAAATGCAACCCCCTGTAAAAGCATGCAAATAATTTGAAATTTACAACATGCATTAGTAGAGGTGAGATATGCAAATGATTAGAATTTCAGTACACCACGCACGCCTGAGATGCTACTTCAAAGCCATATTTAAGGCTTGGAGATTCCAACGATTTCAAGTTCGGCAATTGCGTTTTTCTTGCGATTTTAAAAAAAAATATATCAATTATGCCTTGTAGAAAACAGTGATCATTTTTTGATTAACTATCCAAGTTCGACAGAGGAAGGATAGTGGCCTACCAAGACTGTAGATTATCTTTCATGGAAATTGGTAATTGTGTTGGACGAAACCAAACAATTGTAATGCGGATATGTGATCGTTGGACGCAGGAGTGTAGGATGCATCGACGTGTTCCATCGCATCCACCTTAGTGCACCACTTCACATAATGACAGGCAAATTGTATACATGGCAGTGACGAATCGCTCAGCCACATTACGAACCATCACACAGCACATTCAGTCTATAACGCATCATTCAATATCTGTGCGTATCATTCAACACTGTTTACAGCAGAGTGGTCGGTCCACAAGACATCTATTACTTCGTCTACCCTTTATGGAGAACCACAGATGTCTCCATTACCAATGGTGCATGAAAGAAAGATGTGGACGGTAGAATGGAATGAAATTGTCTTTACTGAATAGTCACACTTCAGTCTGCAACACCACGGTGGTCACATTCGAGCCTGGAGACACTGTGGAGAGAGAATGCTGAACATTAACAGCTGTATTATGCACTACCACACTGGTCTTGCACCAGGTATTATGGTATAGGATATCACTCTCACACTTTTATGATATACATTGCTTGTACTTTAAACAGCCAGAGCTACATCTTCCAGCCAGTTGTCCTTTCTTACCTTCAGGGCTTTACCACAGTCATATTTTAACAGGATAATGCGCGACCCCACCTGGCAACCATTGTCCAAGGGTTCTTCATCAATCACCAGATTGAATTGCTTCCCAGGCCAGCTCGCTCTCTGGACTTTTCACCAATAGAAAACATGTAGTTCATGGTTACTCAATGATTGATGCAGATTACATCTCCAGCTGCCACACTAGATCCACTTAAGCAATGTGTGAAAGCTACTTGGTCTGTTGTACCCCAATAACATATCCAAAGTCTCTTTGAATTAATATTGAGACATGTGGCAGTGGTGATCTCCAACAATGGCAGCTACTCTGGCTACTGATTTTGGCAGGAACCACACTTCACAAAAGTCTATAAATTTAATCATTTGATACTTGATCAACATGTTATCTACAAAAAAATTTTTTGTTGTGATATCTCTAGTCTTTCTTGGTGCTGCAATTTGAGTAGCCAGTAGTGTAGTTATTAATGCTAAAGAAGAATATATCAAATATTGATTTTTCTGTTATACTGTTGCATAAAGATAAGACATTTTGTAATATTACAGAAGTGAATGTTAACTTTTAACTTCTATTTTTTATTTATTAATTACAGCATCTTTTTAAGAACTCTCAAATTTTTTCAAATAAACTGTTCATTTAAAATGCATAATAATGCCATAATTCCAATTGATTGATACATTTTTTAAGTCAAGATAGTTTGATGTATGCAATCAAAATATTCCTCATATATATATATATATATATATATATATATATATATATATATATATATATATATATATATATATATATATATATATATATAAAATCAAAAACAATAAATCTTAACTGCACTGTTGTCGAATTTTTACGTACTCAAAACATTTTTTAATGAAACTATTGTATGTTTCAGCATTACAAAAAAAGAGTACATCGGTTTTATAGAATATATAATAAGAGGTTATAAGGTTATATTTTATGTATGAATATATTTTACATAAAACTTTTTTTTCACAAAATTAGAAAGCCACCAATAAATTTTTTACCACTTAATCTGCAAAATGAAAATAAATGAATACACTGAAACATTCTTTAAATACATTATAATAAAATTACAAAAAATTTCATGAAAATGTTTTGAATTTAAAACTAACAATGCAAACTGGAAAAAAAAATTTACTTCTTAATCAAGAAATATTCCAAATGTTGAAAAAGTAGGAATTTTTTCTGTTACTTATTTTAAATATAATGAAGTATTATTAAAGCTAGAAACTTTTCCTTTAATGGATTTCTATTTAACTACAAATAATTTTAAATAACTTTCTGAATTTTTAATTTTTTTTATCTGAAGTGAAAACATTTCTCGCAAAAGCTCATGAAGGTTCTGAAATGGTTTCTAAGTTTTATAAGAGTTCACTGTAAACTTAATTTAAAACCATTATATTTTTTACAAAAAATAATCTAAGTCAAAAACAATTTCCACTGAAAAACATGAGATTTGAATATTTATAATGAATATGTAAAAGAAAGAAAAGTATATTTATACAAAACTGCAATTCAGATTTTTAACAGAACAAATATATATATATATATATATATATATATATATATATATATATATATATATATATATATATATATATATATATATATATATATATATATAGCAATGCATACCTGCCAACTTTTAGAAAAGTATTTCAGTAAAACTTTTCAGTTTTGATCCGTGTGGCTAAAGAAAAAAATTATACCTCTACCATTTGTTTTCCCCATCTATAGTTTTTCAAGCTGGAGGTTTCCTCCCCCCCATAGAAAAAGGGTTTGACATGTGCATTTTCAGAGCCTCTGCAACCGGGAAGTTATTTCTCTCTTCCCACAGATGGGTTGCTAATTTCCGCTTCTCATCATGCCTAACGAGAAAAGATCACCATTATGTGATAAGATATAAAAAAAATTTTCCTTTCTAAACTTTGCCCAGAAGAACCGAAATGCGTAAAATAATTCATGCTATCAGTAAAAGCGTAAAACCTGTGAATCTTGCGTAAAATTTACGCATGATGCGTAAAAGTTGGCAGGTCTGGCAATGTGATTTCGCGATGACTTTCAAGAGAGACAATATTTGGAATCTTAAAATTTCTAAAGCAGCAAGTGAATTGAAAATAGATTTATGAATGGAATTATCTTTGCTTATGTTTTAGTAGAGATATGCAAATAAAAGTATGCAACATTAAAAATAAATAAAATAAAATTATATTTAGCTTCATTTGTCATGTTTTGCTGCAGTACTATTATGTGAATTATGTCATCTTGCTTTAACTTGCAGAATTTTATCATTTGATCAGAGCTAGACAATTCTCATGAATGTGAATATATCTAAAAAGTCTAAAAACAGGTAGGGTACCGCAGAACCTCATTCTTGCTAAAATTTCAACAATTTGAAGCCTTAATATTGAGAATACAAACCTGACTTTGTATAAACATTTTTCAATAAAGACTGTAAAAATAATGAAATAACTTGTTTATGGCAAGTACAAAATACATTTAATTTCTTTGAAATATGTAAATGCAATAATTAGTGTATAATTAAGAGTCCTACATAAGGATAAGCTTACACAAATATCTCTTCAACACACATACATATAACAGCACATATACACAGTTATTAAAATAGAATGAGCAGCAATTGAATATATAAACAGGAAAGAGTGATGTTCCATTTCTCCTTTTACTTTAAATTTTGTTGTTTTACTTTTACTATTACACAGATTCAGGGAAATAGACACATATAAAACAAGGAATTAGTAACAACTTCGCTCAATCTCTATTGTCAATTCATAATTTATATTTCGATTATAATTTGTCTTCAATAATTTAAATATTTTATTAACGTAGATAATGAATATATTTTACATAATTTTCATTCTTTATTATTGACGAAATTAAAATATTTAAAGTAATAAGTGTTTCCCTGCTAAATTGTTTGGTTTAAGTTTATAATGAAATAACTTGTTTATGGTAATAAAGTACAAAATATATTTAATAAAGGTTGTAAAGGATACAACCGTACCAGTAAAAATAATTAAAATAAAGCAGTAACTAATTGCATGTTAACTATATACTAGATTTGAAGAAAATATAGCAGCATTCTACAAATGCAAATAGTGAAAACAAAATACATAATGAGGAAATATTTTATTTGTTATTTAAAATAGTCAGTCATTGAGAATTTAATATAAAAGTTAAAAAAAGATTCAAATAAGGAGTTTATAGTCAAACTGAGAGAGCTTTACATTAGATTATTTTTTTAAAATTTTCTTTCAATATAAAATAACATATTTTTTTAATATAACTTATAATAATTGAGAAAAATGCCTACTATCTCCGTTTTGTAAATTTTCCTCTGCTTCATCATCATCATCCGAATCATCCTCAGAAAATTCATGAGAGACACCAGAGCATGAAGGTTCCTCGGCATTACTGTTAAAAATATATTAAAAAGAAATTAAGATATATAAAACCGTATTAATCGATTATTACACAAAATACAAAAGTTAACAAATGTAAACTATATAAACTTTGCAATTTTATAACATTATAGAGTGGGGCAACATTCAAAAAGGTTCTACAAGGAACCTCCTTGAAATGATACATTAGAAAATTAATAAAAACAAAATGCAATATATATTAAACTTAATTTTTAAGGATATAATTTTATATAATGCATTAAAACATTATATTTTATAAATTTAACACCTTAACTTTGATATAGAATTATAGTAAAAATTAACACATTCAATCCAACAATGTAATACATTTAGTTCACTAAAATATTTTCTCAAATAATAAAATCAATTAATATATCTAATACAAACTTTATCAAATCACTTATCTAATTCTCTAGATAATTTATTTGGCCTCGACTACATGGATGGGCTTTAAATGGATTGCAATCGGCTGGTGGACAGCCAAGACATCTTGGGATGATCTCTGATATTGATTTTTAAGAGCTGCATACCAAAAAATATTACTTGCTTAACCCTCAGTCACCATAGAAGGTGTCCACAAGACAATTAAAAAAATTAAAAGTAGCTTGTGACTCAGAAGAGTACAAGTACCCCCTAGCTTTACAAGAGAGAACCTTTTAAATTTAAGAACATCTTACAAGAAACAAAATCAGAAAATTTTTTAGGCTAGGCAAATAAACAAAATTATTTGATAGTTGAAAAATGAAATCGTTGAGGGACACTTTCATGTTTAAACATCTTGAGTTTGAATAGACTCTTCAAATTCCCAGATAACTAGGACTACATATTCTTGTAGCATATGTAATTTTCTTCTTTTTGTTTTAACTGTTTGAGAATGAAGAAGATAGTAAACAAAAAATTTATATAACCATTTTTCAAAGAAAATATTCAATTCTTAATCCTGATATCTTAAATTAGGGGTCAATAGGGAATGCAATTTCTCAAATTATAATAATTTATAATAAACAGTTAATAAAAGCATTACACATGAAATTATAGTTTTATTTCTAATATAAAAATATTTAGAAATTGTATACATATATATATATATTAGAGTAACTAAAACTTATAAATATTGTTTGAAAAGTAGCTGAAATATAGGAAGTGAATGGAACAAAAATCTATTTTCTAATCTCTCTCATTTCTAAAATGAATACGATAGATGTAAGCCTTATTTTTAGTATTACCAAATTATCAGGATAAACATTTTTAACATATTGTAGTTTAAGAGCAACAACCTGTCAATCAGAGCATAACTCAAAATAACTATAACATAAAGATAATGGAGCCAGAAAAATAAATGAAACTGAAAAAAATATACTCAAAAGAAAATATTACAAAAGCAGAAGATACAATATAGGATGTTTTTCAACACATATTGAGGTTTTAATGTTTTATAGTATACATTACACAAAACTTAAAATCATAATTAATATATGAAATGGAAGAGCAGCTCGAAGTTGTTTGTTGGTACATACATGTGCTAGTGATGCGGCTACTTTTGTTCATGAAATATTGCGCAATTTTCTTGATCAAATTGTTATCAGAGAGGAATTTACATTTCACATCAGTGGACATTCATAATGAGCTGCATACTTGGGACTCATAAAATCCTCCCAAAATGTAATCAGACTCCAATTGTAATGAGTAATGAGATGAAACTCCTGATGTTTTTTGTACATCTCAGTGGAAAATTAATGGGCCTTTTTGTTTTGGAGAAACAACTGTAACTAGTGCTTCCTACCTTCCTACAACCATGGCTATTTCCCTAATTAGAAAAATTATGAACCAAATAACTTCATTTGGCAGCAAGGCCTCACTGGTATAACAACATTCACTACTAGTTAAATGTCACTGTAACTGACTGCAGGATTAACCACAAAGAATCCAATAACAAAGCTTTTTTCACATGGTTTACACAATCATTGAATCTCAGACCATGTGATTTTTACCTGAGGCAGATCATATGGGATTGTGTGCATGTGCCTACACTAATAGCTGACCTAAGAAACAGGCTGTTGTAACAATTACTCAACAAACACTAAATGTTTGGGAAGAAATGAACTATTCACTTTATATGTGCAGTGTGATATAAGTGCTCACATTAAATATTTGAAAGTATAACTGTTTGAGTTGCCCTTTCATTTCAAGTATTAATTATAATTTTAAGTTCTAGGCAATAAATACTACAAAACATTTAAATCCTAATTTAGAAACACCTTGTGCTACACTTTTGATATAATGCAAATTAATTACAAGAATAACTTTCGCTGAAGTTTTTAAATTAGCATAGCTTTTTACTTTGGAATAAATGATCACATTATTATATAGTTACATTTTTATTGTTTCAATCCTATACAAATCAATTATTGGAATGTAATAAAATTTGGAGAAAATTTAAAATTTCTTGATAATTCTCTTCTATTTTTATTCTTTTTAATATAAAATCAGTACAATAACTTAACTTAGTCTATATATCAATCAAATTTGACAATTAGATTTGTTTTTTAAGCAACTCTTACATTAAAATACAGTTTTATCAATAAATAAGAATATAAAATGCAAATAAACAAAATTTTGATTCAGTACATTTAAATTGTTTTTCTTGTTTTTTACGGAACAATTAATAAAGAAAATGTATGAACTCAATTGAACTGTGAAAAATTAGTATTATTGAAGCATTTATTTAAAAAAAAATTTCTCTCAATACACAATCAGAAATATAATATAATTTATTAAAATGGTTCCAAAACAGAGAGAGAGAGAGAGACTCCAATTTATTTTTAAGAGAATATGATTGGTTTCTTAACAAAAAAAAATTATTAATTTTTGGAGACACATGCACGCACACACAAACAAACATATGTATGAGGCATATTTCAAAAGAAAGAACCATTTTGAAAAAAAAAATTAAGACAAAATTATTTTTACATAAAAAACTATTTTAAACTATTTTTCTACATACTTTCCACTAATGTTAAAAGACTTGTCACAATAGGTTACCAGTTTTTCAATATTTCCTGCGAATGATTATAACCACAACTCCACAGCATTTTTCAGGTCATCGTTGAATTTGAAGCACTTGCCATTGAGCTTGGGCTTTACGTGCAAGAACAAGTGGTAGTCAAACGATGCTAAGTTTGGTCTGTACAGCAGATGATCAAACTAGTTGCAATGAAACTGCTGTATCATCACTTGAGTTTATGAGCAGCTAGAAGCCGAACATTGTCATTGAGCAATACAACATCTTTCTCTTGAGTTGCGTGACATAGTTTTCTAAAAGAATTGCGATATCAGGATGCATTGACAGTTTCGTCTCTGAGGAGAAATTCTGTAAGTGAAATCTCTTTCATATCGCAGAACACAGTGCACACGGTATTTTGTGCTGACATAGTCATTTTGTATTTATTTATATATTTTTTGAAGATTGAGTATGTTTCAACACCATTGGCTGTTGTTTTGATTCTAGTGTGACAGGGTGAAAACACACTTTTGAACAATTTGACCTAATCACACTTACAAATATTTCTTGATAATTCTCTGCTAAAAATAATAAAATACTTCTTCAAGTTTTCTTTTCATCTATTTTGACAAAAGAAACTTTGCTAGAAAACACACTGAACTTTTAATTTGTTGAATAATGTTAAATAAAAAAATATTATTCAGATAATTTGATGTTTTTTAAAAATGTCCATTGAAAATTATTTGCATACATGAGTATTATGCATATTTAGATTAATTTAACTTAATTATTTTCCATGAAAAGTGTTATATTTATATATTATATAATATCATGAATTATGTAAATAAAGTGCTTCTATTTTGTATGGTATAAATTTTATATACATTTTTGTCTTTTTTTGTCACTCCCACTAAATATCTAACCTTATCTTGTAGGATTATATTCATGCTGATATTTAAGATTAATTTAACACTGATTTGTGCAGGAATTAAAAATATTAATTTTTTACAAACATGTAAATTTGGATATATACTTTTATGACTCATAAGAATTTGAAAATTTTAAGTTTAGGGGAAGTTTTATGCTTTTATGGAATACCAAAAAGATTAATGAAATTGTAAACATAGTACAATTTAAAAAAATTCATCAATATATATATATACATACATACATACATATATATATATATATATATATATATATATATATATATATATATATATATATATATATATATATATATATATATATATATATATATATATAAGTTCTTTCGCATAAAAGTTACTAAAGTCATTGTCACATAGATTATTTAATGCATACTTCACTTCAGGTAATAGAAACAATATTTCTTTAAGTTTCAGGAGAAAAAAGCATTTCTTTTCAAAATGAGAAAATATATCATACTTCAAGAATAATTTTATTTATATACTTATAAATTTACACATGAGTTTCTTTAAACAAGCAAACTGCTAATGCAAATTTTTAGCCAAGAGGAATGAAAAAAATTTTGAAATACACCATTTGATAATTTTTTCTTAAGTCAGGTAGAACATTACTTTGTAAGAGAAGAGGTTTTACTGCAATAAAAAGATAGCTCTTTTCAGTCAAATATTGTTGATTTTATCAATATTATCAAGAGTATGGTGAATAACACAGAATTTTTTTTATTTCAGGATAATAGATGTAAAATTTAAATACGAAAAATTAAAAGAAATTTGCCACAAATGAGCTAGACTAGTAGACTACTGTGCTAGAAAGGATTTTCTTTCAATAAGATACAATGTTAATTGGAATTTTAGTAAACCTTGGATCTTATGCAATGCTATTTATTTTAATAAAATAATTTGGAAAGCTATTTTAAAGTTATGGCTAAAAATAAATGCAGTAAGTATAAATTTTCATAATAATAAAATATAAAATTTTCATTTTATTTGAATTTTAAGGTTAGAGTTTTATTTTAAGTTTTAAAGTAATTTTTTTTTAAGTTGCAATTATTTATTAAGATTTAAGTTGAATTTCTGCTTAAAAAGACTGTGTTTTCTGACTAATCCAATTCAATGCATTTTAGCAAATGACAATTAGATAAGTACTCATGAAATTTTGATTCAAATTAGCTTTTTTATGAGCTAAATAACCTAATTTATTACTATTAATTATATTGTACAAATATATTTGAAGTAGATATAGGTTTTTCTTGTGGAATTGTAAAAGCTGCCATTGCAACTGTAATATTATTATGTTATCATACTGTATGTAAAACTGCTTCATAAATTAAAAGTTAAATATTTTAGAAATTGATATTGTTTGTTACCAATATAGTTGTTATTCAACTGTTGACCCTTGGTTTCTTTCACTGCATAAAATTTCTTTTTAAAACATTTGCCACCTTCAATTAACCAAATTTAAATTATAATAAAAATCAATGCTATTCACACAACTGATTTAGTTTAATGCTGAGGATTCACTACAGCTTGGTAGCGGTACAAATGATTTTTTAAGGTGTTAAAACTATCAACTGCTAAGTAAAAACCAATGTTATTTATGGTACTATTTTCGTTTTAGTGCTCAAATATTTGCCCCCTGTCTGGTTGTAAAATGAGTATTTTTAAAAGCATGCATCATTGCCCAATTAATTTAAAACCAATTTTATTCAAGGTATTCATTTGGCTTTATTGCTTAGTTATTAATTACTTTCTAATAATGCTACATAAGATTTATTTTTAAGGAATGTGTGTTAACCTAATTAATGAATAGAAAATATTTCAAAAAATGATTGTATATATACAATTGATCAAACATGATTAGAAGCACTGATTTTTAGTTATTTAATATTTGTTAGTACATGAATATTTTATAAAATTTATGAAATAATATTGCATTTAATCATAAAGCCCTTTTGTAGTAAATAAGTAAAAAGAAATATTCAAGTTAAAGATTGTGGGAGATTGTAATATTTAAAATTGTTACTGAATTTGAAATCTAATTATATTTGAAGACATAAAATTAAAAAATATGGCTGCAATGCTTACATCTTGTTTTCTTATGGTAATATGATTGTTTAAAGCACAAAATTCTTTCATTTGAGGTACTATTTATAAAATATGATTCTTCTAAAGCAATATAATAAAATTTAAGCTTCCACTGTAATTCAGAAAGCATATATTTTTAATAATGTAAAATATATGCAAATCTTTTTGATGAGAAAATTGAGATGATTTATTATGAATTTTACTCACTCAATTCTTGAATGATGCATAATTTTAGTTCTCAAAAAGATCTTTTGATAAAATTTATATATATATATTCTTTTCAGGTTTTATAAAATTTAGTTACATTTGATTTGTTGCAATTTTATACAATAGAATTTAAAAGAAGCTAGTTTTGAAATTATATTCACTTATTAGAAAATGCAAAATTAAAAATGAAGACAAAGAAGAATCAAGAAATAATTAAAATTACCTCTCTACAGATCCATTTGATAAAGATTTTGAGTGCAATTCTTTTTCATACCAGTTTACCACCATATCTTCACCACGTATTCTTTGCCTGCGATCCATGTCATCAACACTATAATCTAGTAGTCTTCCAATAGTCTCTTTATTCGAACAATGCTTCATATGAGCTATGATATTATTCACTTTATTTGTGGAAAAACTACAATTAGAACAGTTAAAATCTTTTTCAGCATAAGAGTTTCCAGAAATAAGCGTATTACTTGAAGTGGATGGTCGCCCATCATTCAAATATTTGATACCAAATTTCTTACGAGGCAATGCAATGTCACCATCATTTGATTTACAGTTTTGAGCTTCCCTTATTTGATTGTCTTTTTTCTTTCTCCCACGTCTGGGAGAATAAGATTCTTTTGTATCAACAATTAATGGAGAAGCAAATTTTACAGATTTACATAATGTTCGCACTTTCCTCTTTACTTTATCTCTGAGTTTTCTGCTTGAACTTTTCAGTTCCTTCTTTGGAGAAGGAGTATTCATAAACTTCTGCCACTGTGCTTCACTTTTAGATGAAATTTTATTTTTAGTAGAATTAATGGGTATACTTTTGGGAATCTCAGAAGCTCCAGAGAAACTTTGAGAAGGTATACCCTGAGAAACAGAAGTTGAATGATCAGATTCTATTGATTGAAATGAAGTGGATAATAGAATATTTCCCCAGTTTGTTACTTCATTGTTAGATCCATTAGGATCATTTTTAGAATCAGTGCCTAACAAATCATTCCCTGTAGAAGAACAAGTTCTTTTTCGTAAGCTACGAGTTCTAATTTCTTGCACTGCGGGAGATATACTTTTCCTTTTCCTTGAATAGCTTTGAGATACTTTAATCTTTGATGAAGTAAAATCACTATCCATACCATCAGTCCCATAAACTGAAATATTTTTCACAGATATATCATTTTCATTACAAATATCATTTTTAACATTTTCTTCATCAGGAGAAAACATAAATCTTGGCTCTTTGAGACAATCATTATCATTTTCAGAAAAGTTCAATTTTCTTTTCCTGGCAGCATATGTAACTTTAGGTGGCTTAACTAAATTTTCATCAGGTAATATACCAAATCTATCGTTACTTTTTATTTGTTCAAGAGAACTATCACTTATATTAGTAATATTAGGTGATTCAACTAAATTTTCTTCAGGCAATGTACCAAATCTATCGTTACTCTTTATTTGTTCAAGAGAACTATCACTCATATTATTAATCTTAGGTGGTTTAACTAAATTTTCTTCAGGCAATATTCCAAATTTATCATTACTTTTCTTTTGTTCAAGAGAACTATCACTTATATTAGTAATTTTAGGTGATTTAACTAAATTTTCTTCAGGCAATGTACCAAGTCTATCATTACTTTTTTTTTGTTCAAGAGAACTATCATTCATATTAGTAATTTTAGGTGATTTAACTAAATTTTCTTCAGACAATGTACCAAACCTATCGTTACTTTTTTTTTGCTCAAGAGAACTATCACTTATATTAGTAATTTTAGGTGATTTAACTAAATTTTCTTCAGGCAATGTACCAAATCCATTGTTACTTTTTATTTGTTCAAGAGAACTATCACTTATATTAGAAATTTTAGGTGATTTTACTAAATTTTCTTCAGGCAATGTACCAAATCCATCGTTACTTTTTATTTGTTCAAGAGAACTATCACTTATATTAGAAATTTTAGGTGATTTTACTAAATTTTCTTCGGGCAATGTACCAAATCTTTCGTTACTTTTTATTTGTTCAAGAGAACTGTCACTCATATTATTAATCTTAGGTGGTTTGACTAAATTTTCTTCAGGTAATATACCAACTCTATCATTACTTTTTTTTTGTTCAAGAGAACTATCACTTATATTAGAAATTTTAGGTGATTTTACTAAATTTTCTTCAGGCAATGTACCAAATCCATCGTTACATTTTATTTGTTCAAGAGAACTATCACTTATATTAGTAATTTTAGGTGATTTAACTAAATTTTCTTCAGGCAATGTACCAAATCTATCGTTACTCTTTATTTGTTCAAGAGAACTATCACTCATATTATTAATCTTAGGTGGTTTAACTAAATTTTCTTCAGGCAATATTCCAAATTTATCATTACTTTTCTTTTGTTCAAGAGAACTATCACTTATATTAGTAATTTTAGGTGATTTAACTAAATTTTCTTCAGGCAATGTACCAAGTCTAGCATTACTTTTTTTTTGTTCAAGAGAACTATCATTCATATTAGTAATTTTAGGTGATTTTACTAAATTTTCTTCAGGTAATATACCAAATCTATCATTACTTTTTATTTGTTCAAGAGAACTATCACTCATATTAGTAATTTTAGGTGATTTAACTATATTTTCTTCAGGTAATATATCAAATCTATCATTACCTTTTTTTTGTTCAAGAGAACTATCACTCATATTATTAATTTTAAGTGACTGAACAAAATTTTCTTCGGACAATATATTAAATCTATCATTACTTTTTATTTGTTCAAGAGAATTATCACTCATATTATTAATTTTCGGTGATTTAATGAAATCTTCTTCAGGCAATGTACCAAATCTGTCATTACTTTTTTTTTGTTCAAGAGAACTATCATTCATATTAGTAATTTTCGGTGATTTAACTAAATCTTCCTTAGGCGAAATACCATCAGTAACATTTTTTTGTTCAAGTGAATCATCAAGTATAGAACTAGAACTTTTGGTAGCATCAAAATTGACTGGAGTTTCTTTAAAGCAAATCTCTTTTCGAGTAGACGAAGGCAAATTTTTATTTAAATTTATTAACTGTTCAACAGAAGTATGATATTCTTCAGACACATTTGCTACTGAATCTGTATCTTTTCTATTCCCATTATTAATGGATGCTATTGTATCTTGAAGAGGAATGATGTGTTCAGATTTAGCAATTAAATATTGTTTTGAATATTCTCCTATCTTTTTATCATCAATTTTATTAGACAACTCTTCTGGTACATTTTGAATCACTTTTATACTTTGGCAGCCAAAAATTTCAACAGATTTAAGACATTCTTTTTTTTCATACGGAGAACTATTTATTAAATTATGTACATTAGCGATTTTTTCTTCCAGATCATGCTGAATTCTAAATTTTTTCTTAGGCAACTGACATTCTTGAGAAATTGGTGTAAATTTGTTTTTCTCCAAAACCAAATCCTTCTTACTTAAATCTTCTTTAGGTATAACATCAATATTTTTTGTATTAAATGATTCATTTCTTACTTCAGAATTCAAATTAGGATTATCTGACACTGAATATTTGTAAGTATTTAATATTTTATTAAAAATCCTTGGGACAGATTTTGAACAGATATCAACTAATGGTTTATCAGGCAATTTTCCAGATACTTCCATAACAGCAATATCTTCTGAAGAAGAATCACTTTCTGGAGATATTTTATCATAGGTACTTTTTTCATTACATTCTCCATTTGTTAATAAATTTGAGTCCTTTTCAACCATTCTTTCAGAACAACAATTTGTATTGCTTTCTTCTTCCATAAAATTTGCTTCATTTGCTCCAGAAGAAAAACAAATCTTGGAATCTATGGTTAGATCTAACCCACTTGTTTGTGAAGACATTGTATTGCTATCCTCATCAATTGATAGTTCACATCCAGAATTCAAATTCAGAGCTTGCTCATTGGAGCATGTTTCTGAAAAAGAACTTGCAAGAGACTCTTCAGCCTGATTGCAATTATTTCTGATATTTATAAAATCAGATTTAGTATATGAAGAATTTTCTAATGGGACATTATAAGTAGGAGCAGAATGAATAACAGATACTGCATTATCAATTATTCTAGACTTAGAGTGAGACTTTTCTGAGATATTTGACAGTTTGTGATTTTCCAAAATTTCAGAATTATCATGAACAGAATTATTACTGTCTCCTTCAGATTTATTTTGTGACGGAGAAGTATGTAGCTCATTATTAAGATGTGTTTGAATAGCAATGATTGGTTCTTCCATAATGGCATTTGTAAGTCCTGTATTCTCATTTGAGTCAGTTATTTCATATTTATGATCTGAATCAGTTGAACGCATTTCATGAGCAATACATGCTAATTGCATTAATTTTCTATGATTTGACTCATCAGACGTCAAAATCTGAGAAGTAGATAGAATTGACTGGGCAGGAATAAAAAGCATTTCAGTACTTTCTTCTTGAATTGAGGTAGCTTCTCGAAAAGTCCAAACAGCAGTTTGAGTATTTTCCTCATTATTGATAACAGGATTTTCAACAATTCTTTCTTCTGTCTGAATATACTGAATACTCTGAGTACCTTCTTCTCCTTGTATGTTTTCAGAATTGGGATTATTGTCAAGATCCACTGAGTTTTGTGAGGTTGGCACATCTTGGTCTTGATCTGCACTCACAACAACATAAATCTCATCACTTTCTTCAGCTTGGGCTATGATTAGACGCTGTGAACCACATTCAATAACTTGAGGTTGTATGATGAGAGTACCATTTTCGTTGTCTTCAGAAACAGCCAGATAGCCATAAACTTGCTGACCTCCATCTTCAACATTTTCATTATTTTCAGATACAAAATCAGATGCATTTTCTTCATACCTTGTGATTGAAAATTGTTGAGATGAAGCTATGAGTTCGGATCCTGTTGTATTATCACTAGGACATTCTTCTGTTGATTCCATTGCTATAGAAATTGGGAGATAAAAAATTATTATTATATTCATTACTTTCTTTATATAAACAGATGCATATTTTAAAATAATGCATAAAAATTAAATTAAATTTTTTATGAAAAAAAGATTTTTACAGCAATGAGAAATAAATAAATCAGCCAATTCCTTTTTTTAAAAACTGATTAAACAATATTTAATTAATACTAGATTAGATTCTTTTCTTATTTTTTCTAATTCTTTATTTTTCCTAATATTTATTAAATCAGATCAATACCATTTGCGACAAAAATAGATATCAAAATTTTGAAGCCCATTTTACCAAAATAAAAAAAAAACAATAAAATTTGTACAGTTATAGAAATTAATATAAAATTCAAAATTTCCCAGAAAATCAGAACAACTATTTTGTATGGTCAGCATTGGTCTGAGCAAAAGCAAATCTTTGTCCGCAAAGTTACGTTTAAAGCATTGAAATAAATTTTACACAAACAATAACATTTTATAACAAAATTACTAGTTATTATATTAAAGAAATTGATATATCAAAAAATGTTAGAAAATGAAATATTATTATACTATTTTAGTAAAATTAATACCTTAAATTCATAGAATTGCTAAAAATCAAATAAAAGAAATAATTTCTTCACATTCATACTTTTCAAAAATAATTCAATATGTGAACTTAAAGAAATGTTACATATATTTGCCTGGATTATTATTATCTGGGTCTTTCTTATGTCTTAAGCTATAATTTGGAAATATTCATAATTATATAGTTTTTTTTAGCCAATTTAAATTTATAAATGAAACAGCAAGGGAAATCATTTTATTATTAATATATCTCACAATACTATAAAAACTGTTGGTAGTCCTTTACTCTGTAGTCACTTTATACATGTAAAATTGTTTGACTTTGATTCATAGTTAAAAATACAACAAACATTCATGTCCCTATGAGAAGTTGAATCTATACAAATTGAAAAAGAAGACCAAAATATAAACTTTTCAGATAACTAACCTAATATTATTAGGATACAGCATCAAAGTTAGATTTAAAAGAAAGTATAGTTTAATTTCATTCTGATAATTTTTTCTACGTAATAGAGAATTAAAAGCGTTTTTCGATACTTAAATTTTATAGAAGACAAATTCAAAAAGTTTTTGTTTTTTTATAAAAATAAAAGTAGATTGTTACAAAAACAAAATTTTGCATTTTCATTTTTATTGTAAGCAATATATAAAAATGTATTAATTAAATAATTTACAGCATATTATTAATATATGTTAAAAGAAGTAATGATAAAACTTTTTAAACAAAATTTGTTCACTTTTTATGAAACACAAATTGAAGTTTCTTAGACACCATTTCACATAAAGACCCATTTGAGCTTACAATTATTTGCAAAGAATCCATCACAAATAGATATTTTTACACTTTTAATGATCATGTAAAATTAAATACACACAAGTCCGGTAAAAATTCAAAGGTACTTCTAAATAATTTATCACATGACAATCAAAAGCAGTTAACATTCTCATAGGAAAGTTAGATTAGATTTAAAATTGCATGGCTTCAAAAGAACTTAGCACTTCAACCATATTTCTATTGTACTATACCCCTTAAAAAGCCCTATTTGAAGAGACCAGTGACTGAAGCAAAATTCAGCAGACATTTTACAGGAATTTCCTGCAACATCCAAGGTTCAATCAAGTGCTGATCCAATTGTTCAAATCTATGTGCAAAAAAGTTTCACATTTACATAAGATGTGTATTGAAGTTTTTTCTATATAATGATAACCTCTACAAGTGGGATCATCTGATACTCCCATTATGGTTAGATGTCTTTTAAGGTGGCAGTGACCTGTCAGAAGTCCCACTGCTTTCCTTAGACTGCTTCTATTAAGCTTTAATAATTCTTTTTGCCTTTTACTAGGGCATGTGCTATTTAATTGCCTTACTTGTTTTTGATCATTGGCATTGTGCCAGTTCATAAACTGTTGTTTTCTGAAGAGATCAAAAACGCTCTTTCTGATCAATTCTTTTGAAATACCAAGCACTGGTTCAGGACCAAAAAAATCGGGTGTTGATCCAGCCCTAGCCAATTCGTCAGCTAATTCATTGCCAGAAACATCAGAGTACTCAGGCACCCACATTAAAATAATGGAGTTATTATTAGCCAACCTGCTTAGAGTGAGATAACATTCCCAGACAAGAACAAAAGTTACAGTAGACTTCTGTAAAGTTAGTAATGCAGCTTGATTGTCAGAACAGATAATAATTTTTTTATGAGAATAGTTTCTGTCCAAGTATATTCTATTGCACGTAAGGATGACTCGGAATATAGTTGTATGTTTACCCAAAGGGAATGATAACCTCGTACCATCAGCTGGACAACAAATACCAGCCCCAATGTTGGAATTCATATTTGAGCCATCAGAATACCAGTAAATACAGTTTTCACTAATGGCAACATAATTCCAGTCTTTTCACAAGGGAAATTCGATTACATAAGGCTTATCAAAAGCATATTTAACAATCATGTAATCAGTAGGCATACTTACAAAAGGAAAACTAGTTATGTCAGCATTAAAGTTTCCCCAAGACAAAAACCTGGAATAGTCCTTTCACTGACCTATATTTATAAACCTTTTCATATTAAGTATTGCTTCTGCTTCAATACACATGTAAAGAGGATGTATACCAAGCAAAAGATCCAGTGTAGATGTGGGAAAAGTTTTAATACACCCAGAGATAGCTACACAGAGCATCCTTTGAAGTTTTGTTAATTCTGCCTTAGCAGTTTCATTTTTGATGATTTTAGGCCACCAAATCACTGGGCCATAAGTAATGATGGGACAAATAATCATAATGTAAATCCAAGGAACAACTTTGGGATTTAAGCTCCAAGTACTTTCAAATGCATATTTACATGACTAGAAAGATTTTTGCTCTTTCAATACAAAAGTTGAAGTGCTTGTTCCAACTTAAGTTCATGTCAAAAAATGCTCCTAAGAATTTAACTTCCTTGGAGCAAATTAATTCTTGACCAAAAAAAGTTTTCTTTTACAGATTAAGATTCTTTTTCTTTGTGAAGGCAATCACAGTGGTTTTTTGTGTGTGGTTTTAATAGTGGTTTTTTGAGGATTCACAGAAAGGACTTCTTTTTTACATCAAGTCTCAAGTTGTTTGCAGGCGTTGGACATGATGCTAGAGATTGTTTCACTAAACTTACCTCTGATGTCAATAACTAAATCATCTGCATGCCCAATGGTGGTTATCCCTGGTTTTTTTAACACAAAGGAAATCTACAACACAACACCATAAGATGGGTGAAAGAACCCCTCCCTGTGGACAACCAGATTTGACTTTGATCATCGTTTTCACCTAAAATTGAGGCACTGACAAATCTGTTATTGTGCAGATTTTTTATCCAAGAACAGATTAAATCATTAATTCCCTTTCTAGCAAGAGACTGCAAAAGGTTTTCAATACGTACCTTATCAAAGGCACCTTCAATATCTAAGAAAACAGCTAAAGCAAGTTTCTTAAAGTTCTTCTCCAAAATGAAGATAGATTGAAGATCGTACTATCGATAGGCTGATATCCATATTGAGAGACAGAAGGTGGTTTTTCCACTAAGTAAATTTTTCTAATATATCTGCCTATCAGCTTTTCAACTGCCTTTAGAAAGAAAGATGTTAAGCTGATCTCACAGTAAAGTTAATTGCTTTTGATACTATAAAAATTAAATAATACTTCCTTATAGAACCTCATTTGTATAAACTAGTAAAATCGAAATTAAAATTGTAAGCTTCGAAAATAGAAAAACAGAAGTTGCACCACAAAACTAATTTTACTTCTGTTAACCAGCTTTTATTCATAAAAATAATATTAGAAAAAAAAACCTTTATCATGCACTGTTTATAAAATAAATACAAAATAAAATTCATAATTAAAAACAAATTTAACTTCCATTTTATTGATGAAAAATCGGACAAAGTGACTACTTATTTTTTTTTTATTTTACAAACACATTCTAAAAAGACATATTCCTATTATTTACATGTAGAGAAAAATTTCACAGCTATTTTTCCCATAAAATACCTCAATCATGTCAGCCATTCAGCTGCTTGTTTTGCAAACAGTGGCAGCACTATGCCATTTTCTACTTTCTTGATGTTTAAAATTTTCTATATTCTTATTCATTTAACAATCCAATATTTCATATGTATAAATTATAAATGGATTCATATTTAAAAAGTCTTGAAGTATAACTTCATTGGAATTCTTTGTTGAAGCTATGGATGAATAATGAGCTTGATCTAGTAGCAAAAATTACCCCAGAAATAACCATTGAGCAACAAACAAACCAAACCAGAAACAAAATGTATTCAGATAAAAATTTTGATATTCATATTTCATGATTTTATTTTGAGAAGCTTTTTTAGTCAGTTAACAAAATTCTACTTTTTTAACATCTTTAATAAAACTATTTCTAAAAATTTTGAAATATATATTTCTTGAAATTTTGAAGCATAATTTTTAATTAAAATAAACTTATTTTTATTCTGAATTATTTTGAAGGTGTTGTTTTGTGTAATAGTATATTTCTTTTTCATTCAATAAATTTATAACAGTAAAAGATATTTCTAATTTTTTATTTCTTACAATGCAAAATAATAATTATGATTGATGCCATTATTTTTAGGTATAAAATGAAGCAGAGAGAAGGCAGTGGTACACAGTCAGACATGTTTAATGACAACAGACAATTACAACTCAAGTAATTACAATAAAATATTAACATTAATGAACATTTTCAATGATACACAAGAGAGTCAACTCATCTACTCTCAAGCAAGGCAGAAAGACGCCTGACCAGAATATGCACCGTTTGATCACTAGAGGGCGCACATTTACTCTAGTCAGGAGGATCTATTATGTAGAGAGGGTAAAAGCAGACAGTGAAACTTTAATATCCTAACACTCTTCCAAAATGTCGACGCATTTACCCAAAATGCAAATTAGTGTCTTCTATTCCTAATGTATCTAAGCATTTGTAATGCTTAATAGCAGGTAAAGCTTTTGTTAGCACATCTGCTCCCATATCTTCTGTTGGTATATGTTGCATTTTTATTCACTCGTATTTAAGAGCTTCCCTTATAAAATGATGTCTAACATTTATATGGTTTGTTTGCTTATAGAAAACAGAATTTTCTGCCAATCTTCCTTTTTTATCTGAAAATATTCGCACTTTTTCCAAATTACAATCGCGCAATTCATTAATTAAATTACAAAAGTAAATAGCCTCTTTCGCACCATCCAATTATTATGTTCAGTAGAGGAAAGAGCTATGGTACTTTGTTTACAGCTTTCCCAGCTAATTAAGCTTCCATTTAACATAAAGCAATACCCGGTATATGACTTGGGATGATCAGAGCAATTACCTTAGTCGGAGTCAATATACCCAAATAGGGGTTCACCTGTACGTTTAAAAACTAATCCATCATTGTCTTTTTCAAGTATTGTAGTAAACGTTTTGCTGCAGTCCAATGAGTTTTATCATAACAATTTAAAAATTGACTCAACTGACTGACCAATTTGAAATGTCAGGTCTAGTATAAACAGATAAATACATCAGACCACTAATTAATTTGAGATAGGGTAACTTTTCATCATTACATTTTTCAGCCCTTTTTAATCAAACACTAACATCTAAAGGACATGCCATAGGTTTAGCTGCTGACATATCAATTCGATTTAAAAGTTCACGAATATAACCTGTTGGCTCATAGTAACAAAACCATCTCCTCCCTTAGAATTTATTCCTTAACAATAATTAACTAATCCTACATATTTTACTTTTAATTCTTTATTACGATGAGTTTTAAATTTTTCAATTTTATTCAGATTTTGGGACATAAATAATATGCCATCAACATACACTAAAATTATGGTTAATCTTTTTTCATCATTAATATAATATAAACAAGGATTAACTTCGGTTTGTTTCATCCGAAACTACATAAAATTTCATTTAACTTAAAATTCCAGCGTTTGCCGCCATGTTTTAAACCATAAAGAGATACTTTATCTCCTTATCTTAAAGATTTCAACAGTTTATTGGCCATTTTAGAAATATCTTTAGGTTTTTCATTTATAACTAAATGTTCAAGTATTTCTTCAAAATAATCTGGGCATTCTATATAAAACTTTTCTTTCAGCTCCCCATTTAAATATGCTGTTGCTATATCAAACTGATGAATTTCTAGATTTAATTTTGCAGATAAAGACGCCGTGAAGTGAACTATTACGCGGAACTGGGGAAAACATCTTATTATAATCTATTCCTGACTTTTGACTAAAACCTTTTGCAATAAATTGAGCTTTATTTTTTACTTCAGAACCATTGATGCTAAATTTCTTAGTTAAAACAAAACAACTCCATAAACATTTTTCCCATATCAGCCTATCCACAAACTTAAAAGTGTCATTTTTCAAAACACTCTTCATTTCATTGACCAATGCCTGATACCACAGAGGAGCATTCAGACTATTGAACACTATCTTGACAGGGATCTCCGCATTGCAACTGTAAGCAACATTGGCCGACGGGGGTCCATTGATTCTGTCCTGCGTATTATCTCACCTATTATGCAAAGAGTGTCCCTCCAGGGTTCAAAGATGAGCTGGGAGATCTTTTGGGTGCAATTTTAAACCAAAATGACCATCCTTTTTCTTTTTTAAGTTTTTGATAAGATGAAATTAGGTGTCCATTTGAAAACAAACAGAAAGCTAATTCCTCTTTTAAATAATCTCATCTAATTTCTATGCTTACTGAATCACAGAAAAAAGAATCATACAAGTTCTTCTCATAAAATATACATTTATTAGGTACTGTGTGACTGACTAAATGCTCAACCAACCAAGAATTATTGCTTTTCTGTTTTTAAAAAGTGTCTAAAAGAAAAGATTTGACCTGAAAGGCCCACTACTGCCCTCTTGAAAAGATGTGGCATCTTCTTTTCAAGATTGATATTTTCCACAGGTGACAAGAAAAAGAAAACTGCATTTTCCAAGCATTTGAAGGTAATAAATACATCTTGATTCCCAATATTGTATTTCAATTCCAGGAAGACAGTTCTTTTAATCTTGAAAGTTGCTATGTTTCGAGAATTTACGCCCTATCATCAGAAGTCAGTCTGCAGGTGGACACACATATTTTGGACAAAAGCAGCCATGAATGACAATAGCATTTAACAAACGGGCAGAAATCTTCAGACAACCAATCCTGGAAAATTTTCATAGTTATCCCTGAGGTAAAGTTACTAGACCCGTATGGGACATGCGCGATTTCAAATTTTCACACCACGCTCTCTACAGCTCTGTCGCCAACCTAAATTACATCACTACGCGCTATAGCCGTCAACCAATAATGATCGCGTTCGAACTTCAGCTTTGAAATAACGCATTTTTCCGAATTTCAAATATTAAAAATTTGAATATTTCATTATAATTAAGTATAATAACTAGAAACGAAAATTTTAAAACTTGAATTTTAATATACCGTGCAATTGCGCTCACCTAGAAAAAAGAAAGAAAAATTTACCGCTACGTACTAGAGTGACAATTGATAATAAAGCTAAATTTCTAACGTTAACTTTCATTTTTTTTATTTAAATTCGATTTTTAATGTACCGAGCAATGGCCCCCACCTTAAAAAAACATCAGTGTAGCGCTACCTACTACAATGCCAACTGAGCAATAAAGCTAAATTTCTAACGTTAACAAATTTCATTTTATATTTAAATTCAATTTTAAATATACCGAGTAATGTCGCCCACCTTAAAAAACATCAGTGTAGCGCTACCTACTACAGTGGCAACCGGGCAATAAAGCTAAATTTCTAACGTTAACAAATTTCATTTTTTATTTAAATTCAACTTTTAATATACCGAGCAATGGTGCCCACCTTAAAAAAACATCAGTGTAGCGCTCCTACTACAGTGCCAACCGGGCAATAAAGCTAAATTTCTAACGTTAACAAATTTTACTTTTTGTTTAAACTTGAATTTTAATATATCGCTCACATTAAGGAAATCTCAGTACGCGGCACATTCTAACACTAACATGCAATACACACAACTTAAACATTCATTTACTTATGAAAACATTCATTTTTATAAAAACTTTAATTTCTAAATATGAATAAAATTGTAATGAAAAACAAAATAACTCATCTAATCTTCATCGCTCTCCGAATCGTTATTTTTCGGCGAATATACCGTTTTTATCGCATCTAAAAAACCTTCTATTATGTTTTCCCGATGATTCTTTCTCCTTATGTACTCCACGAAAACGTAAAATCAATATATCCTCACCAATAATTATTAATTTTCGCAAGCAACACACAAACTCCATAAATCGAATATCGAAACTCATTGCGTTAAGATTATTCTGTAATAGTTTCAAGGTTACATACAAAACGCGCATGTCACGCGATCACGTTACCTCATAAACGAAAAGTACGTCATACATATGTAATCGGAACTATTAAACCAGTTTGGCAAACTTATCACACCACTTTATCGCCTGCTTGGTGCGTTTTACCCTCTCCACAGATCTCTTTACTTTAGCGATCCCTGATTTTTTATTAGACTACTAAATTACAGATAAAGTTGATTCAGATATGCCTTTCATCGCTCTTGGGTTTTTGAAGTGGTAAACTAGATGTGGTTTTAATTTGACATCTCTGCTTGCATTACCACCCAGTTTCTAGAGTTAAGCAGTCTTTTGCAGCTTTAAATCCTGATGCTCGTTTCTCTTCATGGGAAAGAAATTTTCGTTTTGCCATTCTTTTCCAAAATAGGCCAATTTCATCAACATTAAAAACCAATTCTGGAGCATAGTTTCCTTGCTCAATTATTGTTTTTAATGTCTCTGGGAATTCACACCGCTGCATTCGTATCACCACTTGCTGCTTCTCCTGTAATCATTATGTAGTGAAGATTATTTTGATGTTTAAATCTATTAAACCATTCTCGACTAGCAATGAAAGTTTCACTTATGTCACTTGCCTCAGCTTGAATGTAATTAACAATTCTTCTAGCTTTTTCCATTATGATAGATAGGCTTAATGGCATATTGTGTTCAATTTCGTTATCATTCCATATAGACATTAGTTTTTCCATTTCCTCTAGAATGAGCAATTCTTGTTGCAGAGCTTGACGTAGTTGCAGTAGCCGATGACAGTATTTGTTCTTTATTCTTAAGAATTATCCTTATTGTTAAAGTTGCCAAATTCAATGCAGCACTAATTTGAGATTGACGTTCACCAGAATCTAATGTTCTGATCACTTGCATCTTAGTATCCAGTGAAATGCTTTTTCTGGTGGCTTCCTTTTCTTGTTTTTTATTGTCACCCATGATAAAAACTAAAGATCATAATATTTGTCACTGTATTAATTGTTATAGTATTATATATATTTATATATGTACTATAATGTCAACAAATGTTTCAAATGATAAAAATGCATTTGTGCCGCACCAAACAAGAAACACAATTACACTGTTTCAGATATTTTATTTGGAAATCCAATGCTGTGCACAATTTTGGGGAATCCCTAGGTTGAAATAAAAGAACTCTAAATTGAAACAGTGCTAAACATAACAGCATTAAACGGGGTCTTACTATAATTTATATTTATTAAAGTCATTTTCAAAAAAAAAAAAAAAATTCTAATTCAGAATGTGAGAGAACTATGTGATTATAGGAAAGTACTTTTATGTTATTTTATATAATAAAATAAGTATAATTTATAAAGTACACTGTAGAAATATTTAAGATAAAGTTCTTGTTAAATTGCATTATTTGATTACCATATTTTCCTGTATATAATCCGCAGCAGCATATTATCCACAAGCCCCGTTTTTCGAGCAAAGGGAAAAAAGCGTCGCATAATCCGCGGCAATTTTTCTGACGAATAGTCAAAAACTTATACTGCAGATAATTCGATGCCAAATAAAATAAACAATACACATTATGATTAAAAATACAATAAATTCTACAGAAAAAAATATTTATAAAGATAAAGATCTATTTGAATCTACCTCAACGAAAGGTACGATTAAGTGAAATGTTGATCAAGATTAGAAAAGATTATAATAAATTTTATCGATTTTTAGATTTTAATAACTTTTAAAACGAGGTTAGATATATTATAAAAATAAACTATATTTGTTTCGTTAATAGTTAAATGAAAGAAATGGATTATAAATTTTCTAACTGCACATGGAATACATTTTTTCTTTTGTACATTGCAGGCTTTGTTTTTCACCTTACATTCCATGTTTTTCGACATTTTTTTTTCATTTATCTTATCAATAGCTTTCAGTTTAAAATTTTCTCAGTAACTTAATTTTTACTTCACTATAATGATATACGAATTTGAATGTTTTCAAAGCAAAAATGTTCAGGTCAAGATAAAATGCAAAATGACACTAATGAATCTGAATTTTAATATTGTTCAAAAGAACTGAATTCATTCTTGAAAGTAATTGGACAGTGCTGATTATAGTTAAAATAATTCAATCGAGTCGTAGCGACATCTGTTATTTATTTTATGAAACATAAATGACATTTCTTTAAAAACTTTATTGTAAGCTTTTCTGGTAAAAAATATTTTTTTATCAGATAATCCACAGCGGCGTACAATACACACAACAAAATTCGGAACTTTTTTAACACATATATAATCCGCAGATTATATACAGGAAAATACGGTAACTAAAACTAGAAAAACGTTTTATTTTATGATAGACACCAGTGTTCATTTAATTAAAAATGTCATTTACATATCTGATTTAGATTTACAGCACAGTTGTTAATACCTGCTTCGTTTTGTTATATATGGAGTATTTTTAAAGTGTTTTTATTCTCTTGAGAAATTAAGAAAGAGATAATGATTATATTTTACTGACCAATAATGAATAATAATATAAATTTTTAGTGATTTATATTAGCTATGTAATATGTAAATTTTATAAAATCTATACAGTTAAGTTTTTTTAGTTTGCATTTCTTTATAAGTAAATATAATAAAGATAGTAAATATAATAAAAATATAATAAAGGTGTACGCGCTCATGGACCAGGTCTACCGCTACTGATTTTGGGAGCATGCAACAACAATAAAATATTCAAGATTTGAAATCGAAAATACCATGAAATTACAATATTCAAAATGTTGGAGGTAGAGCATGATATGGATTTTGAAAACAATGATTTTACTGTGATTTGTTGTTGTTTGGGCAAGATTTAAGGGGTACTTGCTTTTTAGACATTTTGCATTTGGAAAGCTTATAATTTCGCATTGGTAATATACTTGAAAATAATGCCAAGCACATTACATATACCAGGATTTTTACTATTTTTTACAGAACTTGAATTTGTAAATGACAGAATTATAAAGAATGATATAAGATCAAGAGAATAATCAACAACATTCCAGAAACTCTAGTTTATGTCATTGTGAGGCAATTTAGAATAGTGCTTTAATTTCACACTTTCATTAGAAATCAAGGCACAGATGCTGTATAATCCAAGGTGCCAAATTCTGAATTTGGTGATTTTTTGTGGATTTTTTATGTATTTGGCAACCTGATTTTTAATACATTATAGAGATGGACACCTTAAAGAATTATGTAGAAAATTCTATTTTGGCAACCCTAGTATTTATGTCATAACGTGCGTCACAATATGTCATCTTGGCAATTTGTTCATCGCCAAAAAAAATTGAGCAATTGGAATCCTGAATTATATGGCATCTGTGCCAAAATCTTTTGAGGATTATTCCTTGCTTTTTAAAAAAAAAACATTATATAATTTTATTAATTTTTTATCACTAAGATTCAACTAACTTTATAGAAAGAAAAAGGATAAATATATGAAAAAGAATCATATCTCTGAACATAAGATTCAGGACAGTTGTTTTACGTTTTGGTAAAGATGAACATTATGGTTAGAAAAGAGACATTTGCTAATTATTTTTCAGCAGATGAGGATGATGTAAGTATTGGAGTACAGTTAGCAGCCCTAATATGCACTAATTGATTCTTTGTAAAGGATAGTAACCATATAAGAAATAGAGATTAAGATGGGGCACTTTTTAATAACTAACCCTAATGATATATAAGGATACAGTAATCAAATCAAAAGTATTTATCTCTTATTTAATTTTTTAAAATATTTTTAAGCAACAGTTACAGGAAATATGCTGAAAAACAGGAAATAAAGTCACAAAAATTAAAAACCCTAATTATAAAATCAAAAATACTTAATTTAAATTACACTTGATGACTTCTAAAAAATAAATAAAACAATAAATTTGGGAATCGATTAATATATGCTTGTAACTAGATTTGTGTAATAAAATTATTTTGGTTCATCAAATATTATTTGACAGAATTCTGCAAATTATTAAAATGCAAAAACATATATTTTTAGTTTCCATTTAATAATTAATTAATAAATAAGATACATACGTTTCGTAAAAACAGGGTTTTAATTGGTAAAATTTAATCCCAAATAATTTAAATCCACCTCAACATATGATATTCAGCAGACCCGAATTTCCAAAACAAAATTTTTTCAGCAATTGATTAGAAAATAAAATGCAAATGGCACAAATTAGAATTATAAATTTTATTTATTTAACTCTACTGACTTATTTTTTGTGATGCCAACATCATCTTTCATTTGACAACTAATTGCTTTTGGTTAATTTATTGAGCAACCAGAAAAAATCAAATTTTACTACCTTTGGCTGTTTTTACTGTGACCATAATGTTGAATTTAAACCATGTTTCCTGTTTTTTATTTTTATTTTATTAAACCATGTTTCCTGTTTTTTATTTTTATTTTATTAAAACACTAGATTAGAAAATTTGATCGAAAAATAAGTGCACATTAAGAAATAAATTCAATAGACTAATTTAAAACAATAATTAGACGTTACTTTAGAAAGTCACATATAAAATGAATTATTTGAAATTCTAGTCCTTAATAATAAAAAAAACCCCATCTGAATAGCATATCACTGTAACTAATAGAAATAACACTTAAAGTAATTAATATAAAATATACTAAAAGTAAATAACTAAGAAAAATTTACAATTTATTTTGTTTCATATATCTCTTAAATTGATGAAAATGAAATTAAATTTTGTGATGTATAATATTTTAAAATCTAAAATGTTTCAAGTTTTTTTTTACTTAAATAAAGGTATAGAAGTAAAATTCAATAATATTTTGTAAGTTACCTTGGACAGTTTATTTTGTGATAAATTTTATATAATTTGATCGAAAAATGTCTGAAAAAATCACTTCCACACTACGATGAATGAACAGACAGCCATGTTGTACACATTGTTCAGAGTTAGATTTTAAAAAAAAAAGTTATATGCTGTATAATCAAAAAATATGAATTCATCCCAAATAAAATTGTACAGTTTTACCTTAAAAATTTCGAGAAAACGAAAAGCATTCTGAGTAAGACAACAGTAAATAATATTGTTGATTGTAAAATGTGCTGCCACCATAACTTGCTATATTTAGAAACAATTCTCACGACGCAATCACAAGAGAGCGCTGTCCACCATCAAGAAATAAATATATGATCCTAATGCAGTAATTTGATTATAGCAAGTATAAAAAAAACTAAAAATAAAACTAACATGTTACTTAAAGCATTATCACAGAGATCTCTAAAACCTGAGACAAATGCTCATTTTATATCATGAACCTATTATATTTTTATTATAATATTCAAATTCAGAAACCCTGAGCTCATTGCTCTATGCTTTCTTCAGTTTTGTTTGGTTTGGCAGGGCTCAAAACAAAGGAAGTTTAATACAGTACTTTTTAAAGTTTGGTGTACTTGACTAAATACCAGCTGATAATAGCATACCATGCTTTAGGGCAACAAGTAAAATTCAGCTTTCAATTTACTCAAAGAAACGCAGGCCGCGGAAGCAGACAACAAATGCTATCTCGACATCTGCTAGGCAAAAAAATCTCAAAAAGTCGTCAACAAATAAGAAGTAGAAATTTTTGATGTTTCATAAAATGTGATTTCGAATAAAAATTTAAAAATATATTTTAGAATATTTTATTTAATAAATGAACAAATCAAAATTAATGGAATTAAAGGAAATTGTTTTAAGTATAACTATGGTGTATTTTAATCATGATACTGCTAAATTATCTTTGAATCCACAAGAAACTACAATTCTCATTGTGATTTCGGATGTCTTAAAATCATTCAGGTGAAATTAATTAATTACGTGTGTTTTTGGAAAAATAAATTACTCTTAATTCATTTCAATAATTTTAGTGAGATTCTGAAAATTCTCACTATTTTAGACTTAAATAATTTGGAAGTTATAAACAACCTTGTCTCATTCCAAAAATGGATTGCAAAATAATTGTAGTTATCAAAATAAATCTAATTTGTAGCATTTCAAGTGATGTTATATCAACAGCTATTAAGTATGAAAAGGCTTAATTGTAAATATGTATGCATTTTTAAGTTTGCTATAATAATTTAAACAATACTTAAATTCTAACCAAAATTTTTTTATCTTAAGTAAAAATGCTTTTATATTTTTATTGGACTCTAAGTATTTCCAACAATTTAAAGGACGAGATTGGGGTTCTCAGAATTTGTATAAAATATGTTAAATTGGGTAGTTTTTCTAAACTGTTATAAGCTAATTTTGAGTAGAGTATTTTGTTTGAATATTAATTAATAAATATAGGTTTAGATTTTATTTGATGAAATCTCTGTTCTCAAGATTAAATATAAACAAATATAAATTTAAATGTTTTCAAGTTTTATAGAATTTTTTATGGTTATAAGTTTGTTTGTTTTGTTTTTTTTTTCCGCTTATGTGTTGAATTCAAGAATTAGAATTCGTGTGCATAATTGATTTTTTACTTTATCCTAGGATAATAAATTAAATTTAATATTGTTTAAAATATTAAGCTATTCAAATCATAGAGCTAGCTCAATGATTCAAATAATTCATTAATAGTTTTTTTCCTCTGAAAAAATGAAGCAGTGAATAATGTATTATGAATCTTACATTTTAATTTCCTTGCAGTGAATATTGAACTATGTAAATTTTATATTTCTCTACCCATTTTTCTTTTCTTTATGAGAGCCATATTGAAAAGTTTATAATTTATTTATTCCTGAAATGCAAAGTGAAACTAAATGCAAGTAACTCTATGTGAAAATAGAAATATTTTTTTCAATATCCATTAAAGTTTTTACTTATTTAAACCTACTGTGATCCTTCTATTGTAGTTCAAGATTACTTCCTGTTATAATTGAAAATTACATCGTTCGTGGATGAATTCAACTAATGAAAGGACTAACGTGTTTTCTCGACATGAATCAAAGAGATGAGTAAGAACCATTTTGTTTCAAGGAAATAACTCATAGCTATAGTTTTCTCATGTGTGAAATTTTTTAAGTTTGTACCCAAATGAAATTTTTTTCTGTCAAACATATGCGATTTTTTCTCGTATAGCCCGCTAAGTCTGCCGATTATGTATTATATAATCACCAAAATAATTTCCCAGCCACAAGATCCCTCCCTCTATAACTTTAAAATTTGAATTATTTTCAGCAGAGCATTTCTAGCCCTGTGTTTATACACTCAATAAGTGGTTCGATACTGTTTGGTAATTCTTATTGGTAACATTAAAATTTTTGTTGATGCCTTTATAAATACTTATTAAATTTTAATAGTTAATTTTTCAGTTCTTTCATCTTGACTAATGATTGTAAGCCTTTAACAGTAACATTTTTGTCAAATAATTTTGATTTAATGATTATTGGGAAAATAATAAAACTAAATAAAAGCAATTCAAAACACTTTGTTTACAAAAAAAAAATACAGTTATAAATGTAATACAAATTAAAATAACATTTGTGTGATTTCTGTTGTTGTGAATTAACTGACAATTAACTTATATTAGGGTTGTAAAATGTTACGTTTAGCAGAATGCATGCTGAATTGGAATCATCTGCCAAACGGTTTCTAACTGAGATTTTAATGTTATTCATCCCTGAAAATAATTAGTCACAGGTATAAGTAGATGAAAATGTGGTTAAAATAATAAGTGCCAAGTTTTTAATTTAAACAATTAAATGTGTCTGGAATCGAATTACATGTTGTCAAAATTTTATAACTTTCATATTCACTGATATTACTTAATCTTTCTGTTTCAACCAATTCCAACTTTTTTCTTGTTTTAATGAATTTTTGAATCCATACTGAACTAAACTCGAAATTAACCAACTGTATCTCAAATACTTCAATTTCCAACCAATGGAAGACAAGTTCAATTCATCAAATGATTTAACATCAGGGTACATAATAAACATCTTTGCTTTGTGATAGAGTCAGATGTTAGATTGCCGGCTGGCAGTTATCAGAGGTCCTGGATCTGGCGATCCTCTACCCTCATTAGATAGCTGGTTCTTGGTTGGTGAGCTATAACTTGAATCTGATTGGCTTAAAATGAGTTTGAAATTTTAATGGGTGGGACTATGGTTATTTTATAAAATTTATTTCAGAAGTAATAAACATGAGCTTTTCTCATAATGCTTTGAATTGAGAAACTCGCTGAAAATTCTTTATGGAAATAAAGAATTTTATGGAAATAAATTCAATAACATTTTCTCCATTTGGTTTTCCATATACATCTAAATCTTTGATGTTTTGTTCTAAATTTAAAAATATTTGTATTTTTTTTTTTGTAATAATGAAAACATAACAAAGTATATATTGTATAGCACCAAAATGGTGTTCTAAATTTTTAACGAGTTATGTGAAAAAATTCAATCTTACTCAACGCGACCTATAAGCCTACAAGCATAAAGCTCCAAAACTGTTTCTGTCATATTACTACTAATTTTGTAATAATATCGTACCTGAAAACTTGCAGTTTAGCGTCAGAAACCTGAATGAGATCATTCATAACGATAATTGTTTTATTTATGGTTTGAAGCTTAATATTCAATTGATTGAAATGTTGGCATGTCTATATAAAACATCAATTTTAAAAGCCGCATAATATCCAACAACTATTGGTGTTATGCGTTATTCCTAGTTTTATGGAAACAATTTTTCCCTCATTGTTAAATTTTTCATTCATTTCACAGAAACAGTCTGATTTCTTTCAAGCAGTCAACAAACCTTTGAAGTACATTCCTGCGGCTCAATCAGTGAATATTTTATATCTCAATGAGCCATTATATATGGTGTTGACTTCATCCTACAAAGCACCAAACTTTCACTTATTCAAAGCCGGCGACGATTTGAAGTTGACTATTTTTGTATCTAACGCCATTACATTAGCAAGAGATATGTTGAAACATTCTTATCACATAAGGCTTGCAGGTGAATAATGCAGTGGAGTTCAAGAATCAGATGTCTTACGTCTGTATGGAATAAACAAATGAAAATATTTGTTTCTAATCATATTTCTACCACCATCCAGTTGTTACCGAAAAAGTGTTTTCAAATTAATTTCTTTCTCAGCCAGCGAATTTTTAACAGATGTACAAATATGTGATCTCTTTGTAGCTGTTAACACCGATATGATAGCAGTAAATGCTACCTAATGACGTTTCCTACGAAATACCGAGAAAAAACTGCTGAATGTGCAGATTTAGTGACATCATTACTTTTGACAAGACAAAGCGATGTGAAAGTAGTAGATTTAATGTTATATTTTTGTTTTTCTATAATATTTCTGACCAGTTTTATGATTCTTTATTTTATTGTACAGGGTTAGCAAGAAATAAGTTTCCCACTTCAGAGGGCTGTAGAATACGTTCTATTTGTCCAAATGAGATAAAATTTGAACTACAGATAATTCAAATAATGCGCTTGACATTTATTTAAAAAAATAATAATACAAAATTTCGCCGATAGATGGCGCTGTAATACTAATGGTACTTATTTGCATATACTGAAAATATAAAAAGTCATTTGCTTTACAGCGCATGACTATTAGCATTATCTTTGGGTAAAAAGAAGTCGGATTCTGAACGAGCATTAGTTACATCTCTGCACATCATGCCTTCTTTGCCAGAAAAAGCGCTACTTGAAAAATTGTTCTACCAGAATCAGCAGAACTCCGTTGCAGTTGTAAAAGAATTTCGCCATATGAAGCAGATACGAAGAGGTCCAATGTCTCCATGTGCGCAAGATGATGCAGAAATTTGAAAGAACTGGACAACTTGCAATTCTTCCCGGTAGAGGACGAAAGCCAATCCAGTCTTCTAGCGTCGAAAATGTGGCTACCGCGGTCGTTGAAGCCAGCAGTCAGTCGCCGGATGGTAGTGTGAGTGTGCCAGTTGTTTCCCGTGTATTGGATATGCCGTATTCCACTTTACGAAAAATCTTACGGCAGATTTTGCATTTTTATCCCTACAAAATCAAGCCTCTGCACTTGTTGCAGGACGGGGACTCAGAGGTTCGTAAAACTTTTGCACTTCAGCTCCTTGCTCGAATGGTGGTTGACGTCACTTGGTTATGGAATACTCTGTGCACTGATGAAGCCCACTTTCAACTTAATGGGAAAGTCAACACCCACAATTGTCGAATTTGGGCAGGGAAAACCCTCCCGCTATCCAGGAAAAACCCTTTCATCCTGAAAAAGTGTCAGTATGGTGTGAGTTTAGGCTACTTTTGTGACTGTACCGTATTTTTTGAAGAGATAACTGCAAATGGAATCAAAACCTGTTCGATCACAGGACAACGGTACCAAGATATGCTGAGGGATTTTGTAATCCCACAAATTCAGCAGCGTGGATGCCTTCAGAACATCATTTTCATGCAGGATGGCGCACCTCTTCATATTGATCGTCGTGTAAAGCAACTGCTCTGACAGCATTTTACTGAGGCACGGGTTATCAGCCGTCATTTCCCTACGGCATGGCCTCCTCGTTCGCCTGAAATCAGCTCCTGCGACTTTTGGTTGTGGGGTTTTTTGAAGGACAATGTCTACCGTAAAAGGCCAGCATCTGTACCAGATCTGAAGGACAGCATTCGGCGCCATATCCTTGATATTCCGACAGACTCACTCTGGTCTGCTGTCGAAAATATGGTTTCGCGATTAGAGCACATTGTTGAAAATGAAGGGGGGAATATTGAACAGTTCTAATGCTACTTTTTTATTATTATTATTTAACACTTATAACGCATGTCAAATGTTTTTATATGTATTACAGCGCCATCTATCGGCGAAATTTTGTACCATTTTTTAAATAAATGTCAAGCGCATCATTTGAATTATCTGTAGTTCAAATTTTATCTCATTTGGACAAATAGAACGTATTCTACAGCCCTCTGAAGTGGGAAACTTATTTCTTGCTAACCCTGTATTTCCAGAAAAAGGAGTATTTTTGATACGCTGAATTATTTTACTTTTATTATCAAATGGATGAAAAAGTCTCTACACTTTAATATTTCATAACTTTCTAACTAGTGAGAGATTTTAAGCATTATATATCTTCGATTTGATTTTAGCAAACTTATATAAGAGATATTATTTCGTGATGCTAAACATTGTCTTCAAGTAACTTATTTCAAATACCCTAACAATGGACTATGACGCCCTTTTGTCTCACCCATTGGCACTAAAAGCAGAAATGATGACATCTTGCATTGTGGGAAGCTCAGTGAGTGCCATCGTAAACCAGAGAGTTTGAGTGTGTGTCTTATCCTCTTTAAAGATCTGACATTATAGAGTTCGTAGTTGCTCATAATTTAGAAGCAGGCACAAGATTCCCAGATATAGCCTGCCACCAGCATTATTTAAATTGGGGGACGTTATGATCACGATCTGTCTTATGAGCCGCCGTTCGTGAACATGTTGGATCTTCGGGATGCGAGAACAACGACTCCCCATTAATGTCACTTTAGTGCTTTGTTTTGAAGTTAATTAATTTTATTTATAATGCCTATTTCAATGTGTTAAACTCTTCATGTCTTCATCAAAGTAAAACTTTAAAGGTGAAGACATGAAGAGTTTTTTAAAATTTTGAAAAGAGAAATGATTTTCACGAGAAAAAAATCAGAAAAGATTTTTTTTAATTCATGGGTTAATTTTGATATACGGTATAGAAAAAAAATATCTAATATATAATTTACTTTTGTTTCCACTGTTTTCCAGTTCCAATTAAAGTTCTAATTAAGAAGGATCCCGGAAATCTTGGTATACGTTTTCTCCTAGTGAAATGTAAGCTGATAAACACGCAATGAGTCAGGGGGAAGCCCAGAATGAATTAACCTTCAAAATTTTCTCAAACTAAGAAGGAAACACAATAATTACGTATTATTTTGCTATAATACTGTAAAATGGTTGCTTTCAAGCCTTTTATAAGTTGAAATAATTTTAGTAAAAAGTCATTGAGAAATACATTTTTATTGAAGATTATTTAAACATACAAAAAATAGTAACTATTGAACTTTCTCATTTGAAGAAAGAAAGTACTAGTATGTAAGCAATAAAATTTTGAGTCAAATAGAACTTATTTTCGTAAACCTATAAATGTTAAATAATTTGATTTGGACTTAACAATTTTTAATGATTAACAATTTTTGATCTTTTTTTAAATTTTAAAACTATACCTACACACATAATACATGATTTTTATACTAACAGAAAATTGGTACGAGTTTTAAAAAGATTGAAAAACATTGACAAAAGATAGAAAATGAAACTTATAACATTTTCAGAAGAATCTGATGCAAAATAAAAATTTAAGAGTTTTGAAACTAATGGTAAATGATAAGGAGAGGAAAAGAAAGCAAAGTTCAAATTTGAAGAATTTGGACTACTTATTTTTCGATTCTTCTAGTTGTATAATAGAGCTCCAGTGGCCTCAATGCCACTTCTTTCGAAAGATCAGCAAAGTAAAGCACCACTTACCGTGGGCAGTGATTGGGAGGATGACTACATTCTGTCTTAATAGGTTGCTGGAGTTTGAGGAATTGGGGACGTGTCCACGTTCATCTGTGAATCATCCAAAGCTCTTCCTCTAATGTTGTTGCTGTTGCACTAGCATGCTTGTTGGGGACGTGTCCATGTTATTATGTGACGTCCAAATTCAATTTTAACTAGTTTTTAAGTAAACAATAATATTTGTTAGTTATATCTTATTTGAATAGTTTTTTAAGTTCAATTTTTAGGTAGCTAATGTTTGAAATCATTCTGTCTAGATATCTAAATTGCTTTAAAACCTTAAATGTATTATTATTGCCCTCATTTCATTGGAAGCCACACATATTTTTGTCTGGTCACCAGAAAACACAAGTAGTTTGCTACATTCATTTTGGGCGAAAGTTGTTGCGAATGTAAACCTTATTTTCGAGAGAATTTATATATTATATTAGATGAAAAGACCTGGGATGAAAAGCCCTAAAATTATATTTAAATATACTGAAGACAGATTTTTAATTTCGCTGGTCAGGAATGTGGAGAATCACTCTTGGTTTCCTCAAAACTAAGCATCTTAAACCGAAGTCATGATAAAATCAGCCTTTGAGATTTGAATCATTAATATCAAATCAAGGTTTAAATTTTTTTTTACTTTAACAAGATCAACATTTGCATCACAACATTAATCAAAATGTTTGAAAGTAAAGTTTCAAAAACCGCATCCCTCTAACCTCACAGCAAATATTTCAACCACCTGAGATTCATTGGGAAATTTATATTATTTTGCATCTTTGTCATAAAGAATTTTTAATTCGGGTAAATTATTATTCTTGACACATTATTATACAGGGTGATTATAAAAAAACTTTGCCAACATCTGCACTTCTAGCGTCCATTCTATTTAACCGATCAAGATGATATTTCAAATATAGTTCTTTTGAGATATGCGCTCGAGATTCTGTGAATGGCAACACAGTGGCCCTCGCGGTTACAGTTATAGTGACAGAAACTCGAAATTTTTGAATGGCAACGTCTACTTTTTACCATCGCAAAATGTTCAGCACATGCGAAAACCCTAAATAGTGTTGAAACGGTACCGATATGTCTAAAAACGGACGTGTTCTGCAAACACAAAAAAGAGTTCTGAAAACCGGCCAATAAAACACGATCTGGGCGCACGCAATAAATTTGCATGTGACAGAGTCAAGAAACCAATCACAGAACGCCGGTCGCCAGATATTCAGCGTAGGAAACCTATAAAATAACAAGCGGATATGCGAAGTCGTCATTCGGGAACTCGCACATGCCGACGATATGAGTCTTCCTAGGAAAGTTCGCGGTGAATTGATCAAACTCTATTACCAAAATGGGATGAACGCTGCGGAAGCCTTGCGTGTGTATCGCCGCAATCATCGACAACGACGCGGCCCATGTACTCTGCAAGCTCTGCGTGATTTAATGCGGAAATTCGAAGATACAGGCTGCACCTGTGACAAACAGCGCTCCGGACGGCCAACTGTTTCTGAGGACGTTGTCATGGAAGTGCACCATACAGTGAATGCAGGACACACAGAAACCGCAAGAGGCATAGCGCGCGTGTTGGATATTCCGAACTCAACGGTCCGCAAGCTCTTGCGCTCGGTACTTCACATGTTTCCCTATCGGTTCCAGCGCGTCCAGATGTTGGAGCCGGGTGACCCACAACAACGTCTGGACTTCGCAAATGCATTTTTGTTACGATATGATGCGGATAACGACTGGCCACTTCGCATACTATGGACGGACGAGGCGCATTTCACCTTAAATGGCAGCATTAACACAAAGAATTGTGTGCACTGGGAAGAGACGAATCCTCATGCTGCGGCGCCAGTACCATTATTTGACGCCAAAGTAAACTGCGTGGTGCGGCATTCCAGCTACATTTGTTCTGGGCCCGTTCTTCTTTGAGGAGACGACCCCGACTGGCCCTGCAACATGTTCTGTAACGGGCCCTCGGTATGCAGCCATGCTGAAAAATTATGTCTTACCGGAGTTGCGTCGGCTGAATGCACTCAATGACATTGTTTGGATGCAAGATGGCGCACCTCCACATATAGCGAGGTCAGTTAAAAGGCTCCTGGATCAGCATTTTGGTGATCGCATCATCTCACGCTATTATCCTTTTCCGTGGCCTGCGCGATCCCCAGATCTGACGCCTATGGATTTCTGGTTTTGGGGCTATCTCAAATCCAGAGTTTATCTGTGCAATCCTCAAACATTGTCGGACTTAAAGGATTCTATACGGCGTGAGATTGGAAACATCCCTCGTGCCATGTTGCGTGCAGCGACATTGTCCACCGTCTCCCGCATGCAATGCGTAATTGCCTGTGATGGCACTCATGTGGAAAATGTTTGAAATTAATAAAGATTTTTTTTCTCTGTGTGTTCTCATCATTGAGCAGTGTCTTGTCTCTGTCGTATGCATTATTCCTCCGTGCGCCTTGAAGAACTGTTTGTATGTGTATAACACGTTGGTTTTCGGACATATCGGTACCGTTTCAACGCTATTTAGGGTTTTCGCATGTGCTGAACATTTTGCGATGGTAAAAAGTAGGCGTTGCCATTAAAAAATTTCGAGTTTCTGTCACTATAACTGTAACCGCGAGGGCCACTGTGTTGCCATTCACAGAATCTCGAGCGCATATCTCAAAAGAACTGTATTTGAAGTATCATCTTGATCGGTTAAATAGAATGGACGCTAGAAGTGCAGATGTTGGCAAAGTTTTTTTATAATCACCCTGTATTTAATTTTTATTGAAATGAGTGGAGAGCAACTAATGAATTCGACTGAACCTCAATGTGTGACGGAATGCTTTGATATTATGGCAACGTCTAATAACTTACGAAATTACACAACGCCACTCTGTAATAAGTAGGTTCTTGGAGTCAATTGACGAAGCATCCAAAAGAAGTACTATAATGTGTCAACTGAATTTAAAGATAAACCAGAAAATAACAAGAACTCCAACACCCTGAATATTTGGAAATTACAGATTCTTTAAATCCTTCATGAACTATTCCACGCTCACAATACAGTTAGAAATTACTTACTATAATCCACAGAACAAATCAAAAATATTTCTAAGAGACTTTTTTGGTAAACAATTGTATTAAAATATAAACATCACCGTTTGTGTATGTGTGTGAAATAAATATGCAAAATTCACTTCTAAGATGGCAGTACTACTTTAATGGTGGGGAAAAATTCGAATGAATTGACAATATGTAGAGAAATTATACGTAACACGCTTTCTTTCTTTAGCATGGAGTAGTTAAACATATTACAATGATAGGCGGGAAGAAGTTGGGAACTACTCATAAAGTACGAATGTAATAAAAATATAGGTCTCCAAATGGAAGCCAATAAACGAAAAAATCCATCAGAAGGTTATAAACATAAACGATATTTAATTAACACTATATACAAATGTGATACATATAGGGCGCGATAGTGACGACAGCTTCGGTCGGAGTTCACAGTCCGACTGACAATTTGTTCTTTTTCCCTGAATCACTGGTGCGTACTGCCATTTGGTGTCTATGTTGCGTTTGACATCTCTTGTGAGATCCCTGGTATTGTGCTGCCATCTGGTGGAATGTACTGGATTTAATGTTGTATGTGCGATCACCACAGTACTCCCCCTAGTGCGATGCACGATTAAGAGGAGTATCGAAGATTAAATCGTACACGACTACCTGAACGAGTGATGACAGTTGGAGGTTGGTTGCTAGCGGGAACAGGACACGTCTCAGCCGTAGTGTTCTGAACAGGACTTGGAGTGTGTGGAACATCTTGTTGCCCGTCAGAGCTCTCGTTGAACGAAGGTGGGAGAAGAAATGCTGGTTTCAGCCTGTCAATGCTGACGGTGGTTTGGGAACCGTTGACGTCCAGCAGAAAAGTTTTCTCGTGACGAGTGATGACTTTAAAGGGTCCATCGTAAGGACGTTGAAGAGGACGCTTGATAGCATCATGTCTCACAAAAACATGAGTGCATGAGGAGAGTTCTGACGGTACAAAAAAGGAAGGCGTGGAAGAGAGATGTCTCGATGCAGGGGTTGGTGACAGCTTTGACATCTGTTCTTTAAGATCTTGTAAGAATGAATGGTCAGGAGTATCCGGTGATAGCCTAACCGATGCTGGGTTGAAAAAATCACCTGGAAGGCGAATGGTGGTTCCATAGACCATCTCTGCACAAGTCGAATGCAGGTCAGGTTTAAAAACAGAACGTAGACCGAGCATGACAGTCGGCAGGGCTTCGGTCCAACGCTGTGAGTGTGACATATGAACCATGAGCGATTGCTTAAGACTGCGGTGCCATCTCTCCACGATTCCGTTGGATGACGGATGGTACGGAGTCGTCCTGATGCGCTGAATTCCAAGTAACTTGGTGAGTGCTTTGAAGAGATTCGAATGAAATTGTCGCCCCTGGTCAGTAGTAACAAGTTCGGGAACACCAAAACGTGCTATCCAATGATTATAGAAGGCTCTGGCAGTAGTGTCAGCAGTGATATCTGCTATGGGATTTGCCTCTGGCCACCGGGTGAAGCGGTCTATGCATGTCAGAATATGTCTTGAGCCTTCTGATGGTGATAGCGGTCCAACAATGTCGATGTGGACATGAGCAAAACGCTTGTCTGGCACAGGAATTTTTTGGATCGGGCTCTTTGTGTGACGCTGAACTTTGGACTTTTGGCAAGAGAGGCATGCCTTAGTCCAGGCAGTTATATCACTCAGCATAGATGGCCATACATATCGCTGTTGAATAAGTTTTTTCGTCGCCCGTATGCCAGAGTGGGACAAGTTGTGGAGTTGCTGAAAAACAGGTTGCCGGAAGGATGCAGGTAGATAAGGGCGAACAGTTCCTTGAGATGTGTCACAAAAGATTGAAGTTTGTGGGTCTAACTTCAAGGGTTGAAAGTTGAGACTGCTGGCACTAGGATTCGACAAAAGTGCCTGTAATTCTTGGTCATTCTCCTGTGCTGCTGCGATGGACGAGAAGTCAATGGCAGAAGGAATGGTAATGTCGTGTATGCGTGATAAGGTATCTGCCACGACGTTTTCCGATCCCTTGACATGTTTAATATCGGTGGAGAACTGTGCGATGAAGTCCAGTTGCCTGAGCTGTCTTGGAGAGGATGAGGAATTTGTAGTAAAGGCAAAGGTGAGAGGTTTGTGATCTGTCTGGATCTGGAACTGTCGTCCCTCCAAGGAATGTCGAAAATGTTTCACAGCTGCATAGACGGCTAGAAGTTCTCTATCGTATGTGCTGTATCGAGTTTCCGTAGAAGTGAGCTTCCTTGAGAAGAAGGCGAGGGGTCTGATGCCGTGTGGAGTTTCAGCTTGCAGAGTGGCGCCAATGGCCATATCTGAAGCATCGGTTGCAAGAATGAGTTTGTCATTATCTGTGTGATAAGACAAGGTAGTGGCTTGAATCAGGTCCTCTTTGCAGCGTTCGAAAGCTGCGCTAGCTTCCTCGGACCACACAACTGGGCGATTGTCCTTCTTCTTGCTATCTTTTAGGAAATGAGTGAGAGGAGCTTGTCGGCGGGCGGCTGCTGGTAAGAATCTTCGGTAAAAATTAATCATGGCCAGGAAACGTCGAAGCTCGGCCACAGTTTGGGGTTTTGGGAAAGATGATATGGCTTCAACTTTTTCAGGAAGTGGGCGAACCCCGTCTTGGGTGATCAGACAACCTAAGAATTTGATTTCTGATTGGCCGAAGATGCACTTAGATGGGTTGAGTGTGAAACCGAAGTGTTGCAAGCGATTAAAGACTTCTTTCAAGTGAGAAATGTGTTCCTCTTCGTTTGTAGAACCGATCAGGATGTCATCAAGGTAGGCAATGCAGTAGTCTAAACCTTGAAGAGCATTGTTAATGCATCTCTGAAAGGTCTGCCCAGCGTTTCGGAGGCCAAATGGCATAAAAACAAACTCGAAGAGTCCAAAAGGTGTCGTCACCGCCGTCTTTGGTATGTCGTCAGGAAAAACAGGGATCTGGTTGTAGGCGCGTGTGAGATCGAGAGTGGTAAAAATTTTTCGCCCAGCTAACAGATGTGTGCAGTCCTGGATGTGTGGGACAGGATAGCGGTCCGGAACTGTGACAGCATTCAGGCGTCTGTAGTCACCGCAAGGTCTCCAGTCACCGCTTTTCTTTGGAACCATGTGCAAAGGACTTGCCCAAGGACTTTTGGATGGACGGATGATGCCTTGTTGTAGCATGAATTGGAATTCTTCCTTTGCCGAATTTAGGAGAGGGGTGCTGAGACGTCTGGGCTTGGAAAAACTGGAGGGCCGGTGGTCTCAATATGGTGATATACCTCGTAACTGGGCCTATCACCATTGAGACCCGAGGTGTTTAGAAGAGCGGGATAAGCAGACAAAAGTTTGTGGTATTTTGAAGATTCAGTTATTAACATAACTTTCTGAAGTGGCTCCGTAGAAATTTTTCCTGTGACCGAGATGTTGGTTGTGGGGTCCAGAAGTTGCCTGCGCCGGACGTCGACAAGTAAGTTGAAGTGTCTCAAAAAGTCAACACCAATGATAGGATTTGAGACGTCAGCGACTATAAAAGGCCAGGAAAATGATCTTCGTAGGTTTAAGTTGAGAGTTAATAACTTCGTTCCGTAAGTTGGAATAGGAGTGTTGTTAGCTGCATATAAAGTCAGTTTTTCTCTTTGGGTATTAAAATTCTTAGGGCGAGGAATGACGGACACGTCAGCCCCAGTGTCAATAAGAAATTTCATGTTTAGAGCATTGTCGACCACATAAATTCGGGAAGTGCCGCGGTCAGCCATCGTGGCCACCTGTGACCGCGATGCTAGTTTTCCGGTTGACGGAAGGAGCAAGGTGGTGTACACTTTTTAGCTTTTGATCCAAAATTTGTATGGTAAAAACATAAATTATTGGAGGGCTCTTTGTATTGGCGGTTCCGTCCCCTGGATGGACTACGTCGCCTGCTGTTATTTCTATAGTGGCGCTGATTTTGCCTAGAACGTGCGTTTTGATGAACAATGGTTGAGAGTTCGCTCACTTGTTTAGTCAATTGCGATATTTGTGCTTCAAGGGTGCTCGTCGGAGGAGATGGTTGCAAGCTTGTGGAATTTATGGTTGAAGCATTAGTGAGGTCTGAAATTTTGTCCGCTACTGCGGCAAGTTGAGGAGATCATCACTAAGTGCAGCGAGAATGCTTTGCGTGCTTGTAGGAAGTCTGGAAAGCCACAAGGATCGTAAAATAGCTTCTCCTGCCGTTGCGCCAGCAAGGGAACGCATACGGGTAAGCAATTGTGAGGGGCGTTGGTCGCCAAGTTCGAGGCCTTGCAAAAGTCTGCGGAGTCTGGATTCTTCACTTTCTGAATGCAAGTCTATTAGACGAGCTTTAAGGTTTTTGTATTTATCCTTGGTCGGAGGCTGCAAGACAATGTCAGAGACAGTATTGAGCACGTCAGATTCAACCGCAGAAATTACATGGTTAAATTTGGTTGAATCTTCAGTAATGCCAGAAATTGAGAACTGTGCCTCGAGCTGTGCAAACCATAAGGTTGGATTTGCTTTCCAAAATGGTGGGGGTTTGACAGAAACACGAGACACACTAGCCTGTTTTTCGACCTCGTCGTCACTCATGGTGATACGAAATATAGGAATGAGCCACAAGAAATTATACAAGAAACAAATCAGAACACAAGAAAAAAATGAATTTCCCAGGGACAACCTTAACAACAATGATCAAAAGGTAATCAAAATGTAGGAAAGGAAATTAAGACTGCTACCAATAAGTACATATGATGCAATACAATTATGAAAAATTATGAATTAAAAAAAGCAACAATTTTAAGCAATCAATAGAAAATGCGAATATGTAACTTGTAATATAACACAATGAAACAAAGGAATAGAAAAAAAATAGCAAGGCATGAAAAATAACACAAATAAATAAAAATGGATAGCAAAATATGGAATGAAATAAATTAGCGTTTAACGATCCGATGGCAATAATGAAAAAATGAAAAGAATGGAACGAGCTTACTTAAGATGATTGAAGTACGCATGGAATTCAAACGGTAAGAAACACAAAAATATATATAAATAACGATGTCGGCAACGATAAAGCACAAAGCACCTTTAGTAGAGCACAAACACGTTCAGTAAAACAGTATTGTCCGCTAAAACGAAAGCAGTTTGGCACCAGCACGAGTATTTTCATCGGTGAGGGCGATCTGTCGTAATTCACAAATTCCTTGATTTTCAGTCGAAATAATGATGAATATTTCACGTACGATGATATGGCGAGCCATTGAAAGATGATATATTATCAGATTAGAAGGCAGCTACACGATCGAAACGGATAACTAACTGTCCGTGGAAGCGAATGCTTGCCGGTTCGAGAATAAATGCACGTGTTCTATCTTCTAAGAGTCACCAATTTGGCTAATTGTAGTATGCACGATCTATCGGCCTGATAACATCTTAAACTAAAGCCAATAAACGAAAAAGATCCATCAGAAGGTTATAAACATAAACGATATTTAATTAACACTATATACAAATGTGATACATATAGGGCGCGATAGTGACGACAGCTTCGGTCGGAGTTCACAGTCCGACTGACAGTTCGTTCTTTTTCCCTGAATCACTGGTGCGGTACTGCCATCTGGTGTCTATGTTGGATTTGACATCTCTTGTGAGATCCCTGGTATTGTGCTGCCATCTGGTGGAATGTACTGGATTTAATGTTGTATGTGCGATCGCCACAACATATTTAGGATTTTTTATGATAGGTTATCGACATTGTTTATGAGAGGAATTAATCAAAATAAATTTATATAAAGTTGCTGCAGTAATTAACATTCGAGATATAAATCTAGAAAAAATATCATTTTTTTCTTTGATTTTATATAATCCCATATAGAAAAATCACTCAAATAAATCGAGCGTACTTTCATAATTTTTACTTGAGCTATATTCTAATTTATAGAAAAGTTTGTAATTTCTTTTTAATCTGAGATGTAAGAAAGAAACACATCAGTGACCGATTCTGAAAGTTCGCCTGCAGCTTCATTACACGCAACATCTCTATGGATGAATATGATTTTCACAGCAGGTTATAACTTAGCAGCTTGAGTCAGTTTTTCTATCGCAAAACTACTTTTTGTGATCCGATGGTAGAATTAGGGACTAGCTTACTATCAGAAAATATATAATTTGGGACATTAAATCATCAATAGCCTAATATATTGCTATATTTTCTGAATGTAGAAATCTTGTTTATAAATTCCGCCTGTTGTGAAGATAGAATTTATAAACAAGGTTTTAATTTAAAATGAAAGTAAAGACATATTTGTGAATTCAAAATCTGTAATGTGGATTGACATTAGAAGATTGGGGAAAGAATACTTACTGAATCAAATAATCTGGTCTGACATTATTTTCTTTTATATGTAAAGCATTTGACAATGAAGAATCTTTGATTTTTGATTGAACAATATTAAGACGTTTAAGAAACAGATCTTCCATTATGATTGAAAACAGATGATATAACTTATTATTTTTTTGAGGAAAGGTTTTTAATTAAAATTTGAAGTTAGGTAACTGAAGTTTACTTGATATGGGGACTGCAACTACTATTTTTCTTCAGACAAAGTTTCGATGCCTATTGTCTTATCTAGGAAGGCTCAAAACAATTCTAAGGTTTGTAGAATAACTGACCTCCTGTGGATGCAGGAAAGATTTCTTGAGAGTGGATTAAATAAGACTAAACGCTACGTTGAATGTTGAAGAATTAGCTAGTTGAAGTAGGTGACGAAATAGAGAGTCATATTTTTTACTTGAAAGCATTTTAAGAGCATTGATCCTTACAAGGGCTATATTATTAAGATTCTGATTAGAAATTAAGGTTCCCAGAAAAGTAGTTTTATTGTTCCACTGGATAGTTCCTCTGTAGATACTAAAATTCCAATTTATTTTGACTTTTCGTTTAGAGAATTTAATAATATATTTACTGTGGGGCAAATATCTAATATGCAATAGGAACACCATAATTTTATGTAATAAATAACATAAAAGTGTTTTGTAGACTCAAGGTTTTCATGGATCTCATATATAAAAATATCATCAGCTTTTAATCCCATAACGAAATAGCCTCAAAGAAATAGGACATAAAAATAGAAAATTAATATAGGAGATAAAGCCCTGAGGGAGTCTGCTTTAAGAAAATCTTCTGAATCTTCTTTCACCATTTGATTTTGAAGGATAGACCTTTAAGATATCGTATCCAGTTTGAATTATAATTATTGATACCCATTTTTAAATATTTTAGAACTAATACATTAATCTAAACTGAATCCTTAGCTAACCGAATACCTAATGAGACAAACAATGACATGCATTTTATCTCTTTTTGCTAACATTATATTCCTCAGATAAGTCTGAAGAGTCATTTGGCAGTCACAAAAAGGAAGAAATTCCAAGTGTTAGTTCTCAAATTTTTGAGGATTTATAATGAATACGGTAATTTTTTTTAACACACAGAATCCTTTCAAGAACTTTTGGTGGAACTGAAATCAAGGAAATTGGGTGATATGATGCTATGCCATGCTTGGGATTATATAGTTTATGAATCGGCATAATAGTGGTATTCTTCCATATAGTGAAATCTCATCTTTGAAAATATTTTAAATAATGAGAGCAATTTTACACAGAAAGTTTGACAGAGAGATTTAAATATTTTTATTCAGAAACTATCTAGCACTTCGGTATAAATTTTTGAAGATATATTTCATGTTCCAGTTCAAATAAGGTGATTGCTTCATTAAGTTCAAAATTTCTTGGATCGAATTTATCTAAATGTATTGGAGGATGAATACACACAGTTGTCATTAAATAATCCTAACAAAAAAAATGCTGTGATTCTGGTGATCTCATATTTTGTGGCCTTTCTAAATCGTTTATAACAAATTTATTTACTTATTAAAAATGCCCAGAAATTTGGATATGACACCATTATCTCTAGCCTTCCAATAAATAGTTCTGAACTCTACAGAGTTTAAAAAAAAACACAAGTGCAGAGCTCGAGTCGAGATGAGTAGCATCAAAAATTTGATTTTGTCTGCACAGAGTACATGAGGGAGAGTCACAAAGTCCAGACCTATACAAATATGCGGGCAAGCAGTCATGGCCCGTAGTAAGGCGGAAGAGAGCGAATCATTATACTATAGAAGTTTATGAATTAAGGACTATGGTTAATCAAATTAAAAACTTTAACCAGGAGAAATTGGTTTCGCTGAACCTTGCAAATATTATCGCAAAATTCTCTTTTGCAGCTTATATTACTTGCCTTAACTAAGCTGAAAATTTTTTAAAAAGGATCCAAGATATATTTTGGTTTTCTTGAGGCATTATTTCTTCATAAATAAAAATTTAATAACTGTTTCACCAGAAGGGGTGAGTATAGTTAGTATACATTATTTTTGCCTAACTACACTGCTCAACAATGAAAATGCAACAAAAATAAGGAATGGCTAGAAAATTTCAGGATATGCAAATTTCAGGATAGATGCACCTCATCTAGTTATGCAAATGATGTGAAATACGTAGCTCACCAGCGCAAGAAGGTGAAATACAGGCATAGTGGACAATATTCACACCATTATTGCTACTTGGAAAATAATCACTGAAAGTTTGTTCTTGTCGCAAAGGGTGCCTGCAATTGTAGAGGATGCCAGGCTACCGTCGACGGAGTCAATTCAAGCTGACAGGGGAGTTTATGAAGGGCATACAGCAAATCGTAGCTGACAGACACCTGGACGTGTTCACAGTGCACTGGTTGTGGCGAAAATGATTGAGGTGTCTGTTCAGCCAGAGTGACGTCAGCACGCGTGAATTGACGCGTCTGACGGGAGGCGGTGGTGGACCCGCAAAGCACGTTCGCCGAAATTCTTCAGCATGAGCAAGTCTCTCTGAATTCTCCCATATGGAGCAGAATCATTAGCAGTCGATTGGTTGCTAGTGCCATGCACTCATGGCGTCTATTAAGAAGAATGCCACTGACCCCACAGCATAGACGGCAACATTTGGAATGGTACCCGATTGGAATGATGTGGATGACGGAATGGAACAGGATCACCTATTCAGATGAATCACTCTTCTGTTTCTTCAGTGATAGTCACCGCGTACGAGTGGGGCCTCGACGGGGAGACTGTTCAAAACCGGCAGCAATTCTGGAACGCCCCACCACGTGACAACGCAGTATCATGGTTTGGTGTGCCATTGCGTACGATTTTAGGTCACCTCTAGTTTGCATTCACGTTACTATGACATCCCAAAGTTGCGTGGATGATGCTTTGCGGCCGGTGACACTCTCCTACCATCAAGGGGTGCCAAAATGTTCTTTATCAGCAATATAACGGCCGACCGCAGATTGCTTGCATCAGCCAACATGCTCTGCAATGTGTATTGCTTCCTTAGTCACCGTGCTCTCCAGATCCCTCACCAAGCGAACAGGTTTCGGATATCGTTGGGCGCAATTTGCAGACCATGCCACTGCCTCCCTCAGAAGATACACTTTGGGAAACGGTTGTGAGGGAATGGAGAGTTATTCCTCAAGACGCGATGTGTACTGTCATTGACTCTTTAGCTAGATGTGTTGTTTCGTGTATAAGATACAAACACAATCATTAAACTATGATTACCGCGCATGACCCATTTTAGTGCTTGAAGAAGTACCCTACAACAATTATATTGAATATTAAAGTAACCCACTATTTTATCTAGAGCTTTAATAAACTATTGAAGAGAATTTAAAGAAGAAACCTTTATTTTGCTTGATTGATTGGGTTTCTTGGTTCAAGGTCTAAAAAGAACAAGCTGCGCACACCTTTATTTTACCTCTTTGTGAATAGATGTTTATTAGGTAAGGAACAAGGTTAGGAATTATTATTTTTACACACATTACTACATTATTTAAGGCCACAGTGAAAGAAATATCTATGTATTTGGAAGGATATTTTGTTAAAATTGCTTTTAACTCCCCATTCGATCCAACCTATTTTTCGTTATTTTCTGTAGTTTATGAAATCTTGATGGGACTTCAAAAAACTTTCTTGGATAACTAGGATGTAAAAAGATACGTCTTACTCAAAAAGTAAGAATTTTTTTCCTGATTCCCCTGGAATTCCTTTGTGTAAATTCCTTTTATTCAATGTATTATATAACTAAATGTAATTACAGACTCCTGTTGTTTGTATCTCTTAAGACTACAGAGAATAATAAAGAATGTTTGCAAATAGAAAAAGGAAGACTACTTTTAACTAAAAGGTATTTGGACATCTTACAGTAAAAAATGAAACACCTGTAACATACATCGATAAGTGTCCAAGAGCTGGTCTAACCAGAGCAAAAATTAAATAGCCAGTGGTAATCCATCGGGTAGGTTTACTGAGATAGAAACATTGCAATGTATTGTAGATAAACAATTTAAATCCATTTTGTGTCTGAAGGAATCCTCGGAATTACCCTCTATTATTATCACGATCTTCTCTAGAAGTTTACTTTTGAATGTTTAATTATTTCACAAATGTTTGTCATCATCATATTTTTATAAGTGATAATCACTTTTTGTAACTTTTCAAATTGAAAAGTTTTAATTGATTAGGAAGTAGAAGTTAAGGTGTTTGTTAGGGGATCCATGTTTTTTCTTATCATATCATCTTTACGAGAAGTAGTCGCTTTCATAGCATAGCTGTTATTGCTTCTTGAAGATAAAGATCAGCGAGCTTCAGAGTATGAAAAATTGTAGTTTTATAAAATATAAAATTTAATCCTGCATTTTACTCATACAGTTGGGAAAATCAGTTCCATGAATTTTTGAACAATTTACATTTACTCTCTTTTCTACACGAGTTTTCTTGTTTTGAATCCCAATAGTTTACAAATTTGATTCTTACAAAAAAACAAAGAGCGTGGAATGCGTGGTGCCAAGAATTGTGATAAATACCAAAGTTGTATTTGTGTTATTTTTATTTTATTTTTTTGTTGAGAAATCACTATAAGTTCAAACTCTATTACACTATTTTCGTCCATTGTTTCCTCAGCTATTTCTGAAAAGGTAACTGATATCAAACCCGTTAACCTTACTTAAGGTACAGTCCAAGGCTCGCCTGCTCAGCTATGTGTCCAGATTATTTGGTTGTCAACTGTACAGGGTGTGGTAGATAAGTAATGAGACTGGCCGCCGCGCGGCGCCCCAGCCGCTCGCAGTGCGGTCTCTACCTGCAGGTCACGTGGTAGGGGATCTGATCTGAGCTAACAGTAGAATCGGTTCGCAGTCGCGTCGTAGCTCTGGCGCAGTGAGGGTCGGGCTTCGCGTATTACGTTGTTTGTGTGCCCGTGACACTTGTGAAAACGCTGAAGATGGATCGCTCGATAGAACAGCGTTCCTCGTGACCTCCTATTTGACCCGAATTGGAGTTGAAGTTCAGCCACAGCCACCATACAGCCCTGACATGAGTCCTCCTGATTTCTTCCTATCTCCGAAGGTAAAAAGATGCTTGAAGGGTCATCGTTTCGACGATATTCCGAACATCCAACGTGCTGTCACGAAGGCACTAGCTGGGATAACTCCAACGGACTACAGTGGGGCCTATGAAGCTTGGAAAATGCGCTGGCAACGTTGTGTCGAAGCCCAAGGCGAATACCTTGAAAAATATTAACGTTTTGTACAAATCGGATCAATAAATTTGTTTTTCTAGACTGAGTCTCATTACTTATCTACCACACCCTGTAATATTCTTTAGTTTCTTTAATATCAGTAATAGGAATGGCTACTGAAAGATCAATTGTTGATAAAAAAATAACATTTCATCCCTAGTGAAAAGTATTTCATTAATTTTCTTGTATTCCGATTTTTTTTTCTTTTTCATTTCGTTTTTCTCGCTTTTGAGGTCATTTTTAGGAATACATTTCTCTGAATTCGCTCTCAGGAAGATTTTAAATGAATTTGCACTATTTTTATGCGCAAGAGAAATGCATTCTTAATCGACCCTCGAAGAAAAATGGCATTCTCTAAGTCATACATTTCAACGTTCATAGTAGGCAATTCAAAAACATTTTCGGCTCGGGAAAATTCTGTAACCGAGAATGTGGAATGAGCTAGCTTTGAACTCCGGAACGAGACTAAGTATATTCTACGATTAATTTATTTATTAGAGCGAAATTTTACGAAATTATGTTGCAACTTGAATACTATTTGAAATTTTAAAAAAATACGACAAATGAATATAAAACTTTTCTTCCCTGAAGAAGTTTAAATCAAAAACTACTTTCAATTAGTTACACGGGCTGTCTTGTTTGATACGATGGTACGTTTGCTAAACAAATCAGTTAAAAGTCATCATTTCATTTAATACCAAAAAGATAAATTCTTTGTTGCCACATAAAAAAATCCCATCACTGCAAATAAATCTTTTGCATAACGATGAAACAAATTAGTAGGAAAAAAACAGTATATATATTAGTTATTATTATAGGAATTGAAGCTTAGTGCCGTAATGGTAGCAGTTCGATGCTCCAAGACACACAGGTCTGAGTTTCGATCCTTGGGCTAGGCGAGGTCGACCCTTGAGTGGGTCGATAAACTGAGTAGCAAGCCTACTTGCAGTGTTTGCCGGCTGACAAGGTTTTCAGAGAAGTTCCTGGATCTTTCGATCTTCAACCAGCATTTGCTTAATTGGTATGATGTGGTAGACTATAGCTCGTGATTCTGATTGGCAAAAAATGTTCAGTGAATTTAAGAGTTACATATTATTTCTTTTAAAAGTTAGATTAAATTATTATTTTAATTTACTAGAAATAAAAATATGATACAATTAGATATTAAAAAAAATATTTAGTTATGTGCAAGAGCAGTATCTATACAAATATTCACAGTTATTAAGCAAGACAACTGAAAAGCAGAATTTCATTAACTCTCTTAAACTTGCAGGATGAGTGAACATATCTCTACAGAAAGTTTGTTTAGAACTTATATTGTAAACATAAACATTGATTTTTTTTTTTTTGACTAAGCATAAGTGCAAATAAAAACATAAACATTGAATTTTTCCGTTTAAATAATGTATTCCTTTTTTATGTCTAGTTCTTATATTTTTATTTCTTATTATTTATTTTATAGTTATTTTATTTTCCTTATATACTTCTCTTTTAAGTATATATGAATATACACGAGTTTCCCTCTTTTTATTTTGTTTATCTATATTTTACAATTATTTACAAGTTATTATATACAAGTACAAATTACACTTTAATAAACAATTGATCTTATTGCTCATGCATAAAACTCGAGAATTCTAGTTACAAATAAGAAACTTCTGCTGTGTGGTACACGTTAATTGGAATTGTCAGCCTCCTGAAACATGTCCCTTATTGCGAACATTTTATCTCATTTGGTGTTGCAATTTTTTAATTTTTGGACAGCCCCAGAGATATTTATTCCTCTGAAAACTTCTTTTATATCCCCCCGCAGTGTAAATATTTCTCCCATATCTGAAGAGCTATTAACTGGCCCATTACTTGAAACAGTATTATTTTTTGGAGATTATCAGACTTAGGTGCCACACTAAGGGAGATTCTCTGATAACCAACTACCAGACTAGCAGAGTATACCTCTTCCCTGATTGAGTTACTTTTAATAATTGTTCTAATTTTGGGTATCAGGAATTTGTCACATCCACTATAGCAAGCAGGATGATTTCCCTTATTATTGCCGAAAACTGGCTGCTCGATTTTTTTTTTCCCTAAAGAGCAATCTCATGTGTTGTGCGTTTCGGCACATTTTGCACAGCGAGGTGCCATTAGGCAGCCCTTACTTGAACGATGGAAGCGCTGGTAATTAAAACATTTAATTACTGTTTTATAACCCTTTTAATACTCTATTGTAAGGCCAGAGATATGGCAAAGAATTTCTATTTTGTAGGTTTTATTCAGGTTGTGATTACTATACAAAATCAGAAAAAGGGAAAATTCTTACCAGTTAGTCGACTGATCATTCTGTTGTTCACTTTATGAACTTTAAAGCCTTTTTTTGACTAAGTTTTTAGCAATTTCATCGCTTTTTGTTGATATGGGAAGTCCACAAATGAAAAACTTCCTTGGCTTTTCGTTTTTTCCAAGGAAGAAGATGTATATGAAATTCTTAATTTCCAGGAATGTTGTAACTTCTCTTTGTTCATGCAACGTTTTCGGCAGTAATTTCAGTTTTTCTAAATTTTTTGTATCGATATTTTTGCTTAAAATTTCTCTAAACTTTTCCATATAGCATAGTGCCTTTAAACATAACGTATGATGATGGGCGGTACTTTTGGGATGACCTCAACCGCTGGCTGATCATCCATTGCAAGTGGTTTTTCTACCAGTTGGTTGTAGGTGTAGCTACGGAGGTTGGTATGACACTCTCAATCGTAACTTTTGAAGTTCTTTTAGGAGTGGGGGGGGAATATAAAAGCTTCCTTGCTTTCATTTGAATGCTTTTTTTGCTATTTTTTAATTACTCTTATTTTTATGCTAAATACTTAGCTACGTTTACATTTAACTCATTTCTAGAGTGAGAAGGTGTAGGGGAGGGACCAAATCAGAATTGAGACTATAGTTATCTCTGCGTAAAGACTTTACCGTTTCTTAGAAGAGCTTGATTTCGTCATCAATCAGATCAATAATTTTATGCCGTGAATGTTTTTCGGCAGTTTATGGTTTAGTACCTAGTAGGGTCATCCTGATCTGCTGGATCTGTCATAAAGAATTACGGCGCATGCTCGGACCCGCCCATGTGCCGTAATCCCTTACGACACATGGCCATGTAAATCATTTACATTTTCGAATCTTTGTTTCTTGATGTCGTTCAGCCAAACAGGCTTGGTGATAGGGTTGGTTCCGTTGGCAGTATTCATAATCCTAATTCAAGTTCAGCCCATACCCATAAAAACATTTGAAGTATCTTGCGACTGTTTGGTGATCAATAAACTGCGCTTGGTGTGATTTGCATCTCATTCGAGAGAGGTTACCATATTTTAAAATAGTATCGGCGGAGCGAGGTCCACGATCTGTTGCTATGTTTTGGATAGAGCGGAATGCTCCGATTTAGTTACGTATTTTGTTCTGTTATTAAATGTGTGTTTGGAAATAAATAAATGCATTGTCCAGAAAATGGTGATCGTTAATTTTCTCGGCCATTCTACACATTACAACACGCTCTCTTTCGAGAACCAGTGCTGAGAAGAACGAAATGATTCCCCTTGGAAAATTTGAATTACAGAACAAAAAATAAAACTGGCTATAAAATTCTGTAGTGGATAAAGCTAAATAACAGAAAAAAATTTTCAGGAACGTGAAAAAGAAAGTCTTAATTACAGTCTTGCAGGAAATCGGCGAAGAAACGACTTTCGATTTGAAATTAGCCGAACTGAAACACTAACTTGAATAGTAAAGAATATGCAGATGATGCTGACTTTGTAATTTTGATTTCTATTTAGAGAATAGCAAAAGAAAAGAAGAAATCAAACGATTACATGTCGAAGAAGAAACATTAAGATTAGAAAAAGAACACGAATTAGAATTAGCAAAGATCCGCGCGACGCAGAACATAGCGAGCAGAATTCCGACGCCAGTGTCAAATCAGAACACTGGATGTGAATTCGAAATTTCACGCGACAAGGTGATCAAGGGAGTAGAAACATTGACAATACCAGTACCGAAAAGAGCAGAATCTTGGAATCTATTTTTCGATTCCATAGAAAGAGCATTTAAAAACAAAAAAGTTCCAGAAGAATTCAAGGCAATATATTATTGAAATTAATTGGAGAGAAAACGGAAAATGTTCTCGTCTACATAAAATAAGATAATTTGCAGGATTATGAAAAAAGTATAAACTTTAATCCTAAATGAATATCAACCTACTCCTCAAATATGCCTAGAAAATTTTAGAAAAGCTAAACGTTATTCTGGAGAATCACATATTCAGTTTGCCTCACTATGAACATCAACATGGGACTATTGTAAATCAAGGGAAGTAAAAGACTTTGAAACATTAAAAAAATTAATCATCTCTGAAAAACTGTTCCTAATACTAGATGGAGAAACAGCTTTGCATATCGCCATACGCAAAGGAAATGAACGGTTAAAACCACAAGAACTAGCCAGAGAATGTGATATTTATTTTGAATCAAGGAGAAAATCATTTGACGAAATTTAAAATGGAGTGAAATATCCAAAGTTTTTACAGATTCAATATATGTGTAAGATAAATATTTTCCACCACCCAAAAAAGAGAATACACAAAACAAGAAGGTTTTATCCCAAAATTAAGGGATTGTTATACTGGCGGAAGTTATCAACACATCGCAAGAGAGTGCTCAGAAAAGGGAAAAGGGGATGTACTAAGAAAAATGAAGAGGTATATTCTACAACTCCGAGAAATACAAATAAAATGTCAAAAGAAGATGCTGTTGTACTAAAGTTGACTCGACCGACAAATGAACTGAATCGGAAGAAATTGTTATTCAACTGTTACAGAAAATTGACGTCCTCATTAACTCTGAAAAAACTAAATCTATTATAGACTCTGGAACTCAAATCTGCATGGTTCACTCATCGTTAATTCCAGATTTAGAAGATCAAGAAGGAGGTAATGTAATATTAACACCGGCATTTGTAAACCTTTTTGAAGCGAAAGTTTGCTGTACGCCTATTTACTATATGAATTCTAAAAATTGGATAAGGAGGTCCTGAGTTCGAATACTAGTTTGGGCATGGATGTACTTTTTTTTCTCTCTCTATCTATCCTATCTTTGTCCTTTCCTTGAATGAATGAGGTGTGAAGGGTTGCCTACCCTATAAACGGGTTCCTATGGCATGTGTGTACTGAGGAAGTCGGACTCCACACCAAAATATAGTTCAGTTGAAAAAGTGGAGCAGCGCACCCCATATAGCCGGCCTAGTTGGCACACGACAACAACAACAACTCTGAAAATAATTTATTTAACAGTGTAGATACTTTAATTTCAGTAACGGACAAATTAAATGTGCCTTGTTTTATAACACCAGAAATATATGAATTATTAATCAATCCAACTGTTGATCTTTCAAAAGAAAACAACTGTTCCGACGACAATTCTTCAGGAGACACCGGATGTTCCGAAGTAGAAAATTTGCTCAGTTTAGCCGCAGAAACAGAAGCAGATAAGAACGGAGAATCCCCCCCTCCTGAGAATTGCCCGAGGCGAAAAATGAAGAGGAGAGAGGAAGGGAGACAGAGGTCGCGGACTCTCACCCTGTGGGGATGAAGAGCAATAAGACAACTGTTCTGTCGGAAGATCAGAAACTTCGGGTGGGGTTAAAGAGTTGCCCAATGTTAAAAGAAGCTTGGAAATATGGAGAGCAGAAAAAAGGAAATTATTTATTCTTTGATGATTTGTTACACCATCAAAAAAATATTAAGACATAATGTTTTTCAATTAGTATTACCTCTCAATAGAAGACGAAGTTTAAGAAGTTTGACAGCCGAAACCACATGCGAAGCACTCTTAGAAATATTCATGAGAACAGGTATACCTCATGTAATTGCTAGAGACAATGGAAAAAATTTCATTTCCAAATTAACTCAAGAATACGAGAAAAGACTTGGTTCTTATCCCAAATTTTCTACTCCTGCTTACAGTGCTTCAAATCGATTAGTGGAGCGATGGAATAAAGTGTACTTAAGCAAAAATGCTTCATCACATCATAAGAACTCTGACCCGCATAACTGGGATAAACAAATACCATATTTATTTTTTGCCTACAGAGAAGTTCCAAACAATACTACTGGTGTTTCACCTATCAAGCTGATGAATGGAAGACAACCAAGAGGTCCTTTGCAGGGCTGAAGTCATCATGGTCAGAAGAGATTCCCATCCCAAATAATTTAAATGAATCTGCTGTTGATTATCTTCAAGAATTAAAGCTAAGGTTAGAGCAATCCAACTTGATAGTAAATGACAAACAACAAAAATATGCTGAATATTTTAACCGAATGTCAGCGGTGAAAAATTTAAAATATGAAACAAGTTTATTTACTTATTCCAGATTCAAACAACAAACTGTATGGGCGTTGGACAGGTCCAGGAGAGATTGTAAGCCAATGTCCACCTCATTCTTACAAAGTAAGATTACGAGATGGAAAGATTAAATATGTCCATTCAAATAAGATAAGAAAATTTCAAGCTAGTGTTCATGCAGTTGGAGTAATATTTAAAATGAAGAAGAATTTGGAGAAATTGTAACTTTGCCCAGTAAAGAATTCCCAAATCCACATTACAAATCTTTGAAGTAGGAGAAAATCTGAATTTTGATAATTTAAGTTCTTTATGAAGGAATAAATTAATTTCTCTTATCAAGCAACATGAAGAACTATTTACTGGAAAATTAAAAATAGCAAAAGTAGAACCATACAAGATAATATTAGCACCAAATTTAGAGAGAAAGAATACCTTACATTTATAGAATCCCTGAACCATTGAAAGAGGAAAAGTTGATAAAGAAATCGAAGATTTAATGAAGTCAAGACTGATAGAAGAAAGCAACGCTGAGTTCCCCACCCTGTAGTATGTGTACCCAAGAAGGATGGAAATATTCGATTGTGTATGGACTATAGATCTTTGAATGCTGTGACAAAACCAGATGATTTTCTTATGGAAAATGCAATTGATTTGATGTACTGTATCGGACGAGCAAGTGTTATTACAACATTAGATTTACTCAAAACATATGGGGCTATAACTATGAAAGAACAGAGTAAAGAACATAAATCTTTTAAAACTCATCGAGGACAGTACCAATTCAAAATAATGCCATTTGTATTAAGAAATGCTGCTGCAACATTTCAGAGAGTAATAAATAAGGCGCTAAAAGAATTTGCGAGATCATACATACAATTTGCGAGACATTGCAATATTTTCACCAGACTTTGGCGCCTATCTCCAAGATTTACATAAAATTTTTACAAAATCGGTATCACTTGGTTTCACTGTTAATTCAAAAAAGTGTTCGTTTGCAAAACCACGAATAAAATATTTAGGACTTTTTATTGGATCGGGAAAACACAGACCTGACCCCGAAAAGATCAAAGCCATCGAGAATTTGGAGACACCAAAGACTAAAACTCACCTTACGAGCTTATTAGAATTATGCAACTATTACTGAAATTACAGTCCTGATTATGCCGAAATCGCCAATTTATTGAGAGAGCTCACTAAAAAGAAACAACTGGAAGTGCTTGAATGGAAAGAAATACGCGACGTACCATTCCAGAAGCTGAAAAACCAACTGATGAAAGCAAAAGAATTAATAACCTCAACAATACATGATCCCTTCATTCCGATGCATCACAAATCGGAATTGGTGCATGTTTGTCTCAAGTAAGGAAAGATAAATATTTTCCTGTGTGTTATGCAAGCAAGAAATTGTCTAAACCCTAACTAAAGTGGCCGACTATAGAACGTGAAGCTTAAGCTATAGTATGGGCATTGAAAAAGTTCGAATCATGAATTTTTGGATCAACAGTAAAGACTGTGACAGACCACAATCCCCTCTATCATTTGCTGTGAAAAATGTCCCGCAATCATCAAAACTTCAACGGCGAGCCTTAGCTTTACAAAAATACGATATAGAAATCATTTGTAGTTACCAAATAGAATTTGACTGAGAAATAATTTTATTAAGCTGAATATTTACAATTTTGACTTTTACTACATTTCATTTCATACTTTACAACAATTTGTGTTTTACAATATAAAACTTAAACATACTTTATAATTACTACTTGGTATTAGAACAAAAGACATTCCTTTTGTTTGTTTATATCTGACTCTTTCTACTGTTGCTGATTTACATTTTGATAGAAAGTGAAAAACGATATTTTTGTAGCGTTAATTTAATGAAGTAAATTTAAATGATAATTTTATATTTTATATTGCTATTAGATAAAACTGTTAATACTTAGATATCTTAGAAATAATAATCTTAAATTTAACACAATTTCACTCCTACACATTCACTGCCCAGAAAGAAATCTCACCCTTTCGGTGTAAGTATGATATCCCCCTCTAAGTGATTTCTCGCCAAATCTAGCGCCTATTGTTTTGATTGTAGTATTGCCGATTTGTGCTTTTGTTTTTATTATAGTGTCGCCAAATTCAGTTTTTGCTATTTATCAAATTTTTTAGTTGCCAGATTTTGTTTTTCTCACATTTTACATCATTTTTACGTCATATATATTTTTCTTTTCAGCTGCAACAGCATTTTTAGTTTCACTTCGCATTAATAGTTTTTAATTTGCTTGAGCTTTTGGAGAAGCAAGAAAAACTTGTACATAAGTAAAAAAGAGCCGACCGATGGCTGAGTGGTTAGCGTTCCTGACTCCTGAGCTGTGGGTCCCGGGTTCGAATCCCGGTTCGGGCATAGATGTTTCTTTCCTTCTCTGTTCTCTCTGTCCTTTCTTCTGTAATATTGTATGAATGTGGCTCGTCCTATAAACGGGTTTGTGGTGGTATGGCGCGGTTAACGCTACTCGCCTCCGTGACTTGGTTCACAGGTGCCCGCTGGGTAACGACAAATGAGTTGCAGTTTCTGGCCTTGTTGTGGCATAGGGTTAGTCACCCAAGTGTGCCCCCTTTGGAAAAAAATTAATAAAAAAGTTCTAGATTGCTGACGAGTTTTGTGAAAAAATTCATTCTTACTCAATACGAGCTATAAGCCTACGAGAATAAAGTTCCAAAACTGTTTCTGTCATATTACTATTACAATTTACTTGTCGCTGTATAAGTTGTTAATTTTTTTATTGGATGTAAAGCGCGGCAATTTAAATCATGTTTTTTCACATCTATTTTTTATTTCACTTCGGATGTAGCGCGGAATATAAACATTGTCTTTTATATTCACATATTTTATTTCGCTGTGGATATAGTGCCGGAATTTCAATCCTGTCTTTTATATTCGTTTTGTATTACACTATGGATACCGTACCAGATTTTAAACTCTGACTTTTGTATTCATTTTGGATTTTGCTGTGCATATAAAGCGCTGGACGAAAAATGAAAGTAAGAATTTTATTTTAATTATTTTCTCCAGGCATAGAATTTCTAGAATTCTATGTTAAGTATTTAAATTTCGAATAATAAACGAAATTATAGAATCGTTCTTTTCTTTTTTGGAATTATTCTAGATTTGTCTACTTTTATGTAGTAATGATTTGTAACATTCTATTTTAAATCCCTGAAATTCATTTATTTTTAATTAAATGTTAATTAAATGTAATTATTTTTGTTACTTTATTTCCTTTAATTTTAATTCTGAAATAATTTTAAATAGAATATTTAATCAATTCTTACTATGATTACTGTTTTCTTATATACTGATGATCAATGTTGAGCAATTTGAAATCTGGGGGGAGGGGAAACACTCCGCTTTATTTACATGGTTGTTAATGTTTTCTTATGTAATGTTAGGCCTAGTAATTCGAAATCGGGGAAAACCCCGGTTTCTTACGATGATTGGTATCCATTCTGGGTTGCTACTTTTTAAGTCGCCACGTGGCGACGAAAAAGTAGCAATGATCGCCAATAGAGGGGATACCCTACTAGTTCCTTTTTATTATATTTCTTAGATTTTTTTGTTCTAATGTGACGAAATATGTTCATGGAAACACAAATAATGTGTATCTGTTTATATACTTTAATGGCTTTAATAATATACATGTATATTATCTCTTTAAACATTATATTAATTGGAATTTAAGAATTTCTATTTATGTGCACTGTGTGTAAATTGATCACAAATAGTCCCTTCGATTCATTTTCAGATTGATGATTAATTCGTGAATGAAACATCAATATTGCGGGGGAGGTGTAGTATCTGGGGACTGTTTGGTGATCAACAAACTCCGCTTGGCGTGATTTGCCAATCACGTATTTTAGGGGAGTATCGACGGAGCGATGACCGCGATAGGTCACTAAGTTTTGGCTGGAGCGGAAGGCTCCGAGTCAGTTATGTGTTTTGTTTTCGCTATTAAATGTGTGTTTGTAAATAAATAAATGCGTTGTCCAGAAAATGGTGATCGTTATTTTTCTCGGCCATTCTACACATCACAACAATGTTTGTCAACAATCCCCTTTATGAGCAGTGAAAGCTGCAGTTCTTGTCCCCATTGGAGTAATAGCGTGGAGAATAGTCCGACAATCGTAGGACTCAGTTTGATCAAGTGATCTATATCGATTATGACTGAGAACCGAAAATTGATGAAAGCGTACGGCTTCTAGAACGGAGGTAGAGTACTGTGAAAATGGTGCGTACTAGGAAATAAACGATAGGAGTTTCGCACTGACCACCTTACTAGGACGTTTGCACCAGACGGTTAAACATTTCATAGGCAGCTTTTATTTGTTGCAAGGGAGCAAAATTTAGTGATTGTCAGACACACACCTAACATTTTGCGTCGTTCTGGCTCATTATGGCTTATTCATCGTCTTAGACTGTCTTTAGCATAAAAGATCATAAGTTCGATTCCAGATACCATTAAATAAGAGAGATAAATTGTCTGCTAATTTTTTTGACAGTCAGGCCGCTATGATATCAAAATAAGAAGAACTTATTAATTACAATGATTTTGCAAGAAAGATAATAATTTGTTTAGTTTTTCATACTTTATGTCGAACATTGGATAAATAAGAAATGTGTGCAAAGAGAGTTATATTTTCAAAAATATAGCAATTATTGCATTCATTCTTTTCTATCCGTTATTAAGACGCTCTCTTTTCCATTTGAAATGTGAATATTTTAAGTGCACTGATCTTTAAAATAATGCGTAGTACAGTACGACACTAAAATAAACGTTTCAGTACAGATTAGAATGGACAATAGAAGGGAATATCAAATAATGAACAAGAGAGAACATGACAAAATATTGCTATAATGATATCGATATGCATTTGATTATAATAACATAGAAAAACTTGATGTTTTTGTGTAATAGGAGATCCGATCTCACTCCCCAGCCTTTTTGAGCTACATTTCCCTCTGCTCTTCATTTTTTGTAGTTAAAGGCCTTTGTTATGCTTTTCTAATAAAACTTCTCTTATTGCTAATCATGTTTATCAATTCATCTTAATAATAAATTCAAATTCTAAATAAGCTTACCTTGAGCAGGTTTTTAATTTCTTTATTAACATAGGACATACTTAAAACAGGACAAGACATGGAAAAAGAACAAAACATAGAACAAAAAACATCTACATCGCTCGGCGCAGAATCTTATTCTGTTTGTAAACAAAGATTTTCGTGCAGTGCGCCCTCTATAGACATATAGTTGCAACATCCTCCCCCCGATGAACTTCAAAAGTTCATCAAGAGTAGAGTCTAAATTAATACTAAGTTAATTCACAGATTTTCAAAACAATAAGACCAATACTTAATAATAATCATATAATAATACTATGTTCTAGTAATAATAGCATATGCCTTTGTAACAACATAATAATGTAAAAATCAATATATATATTAGCTTTACATATTAATTTTTAAAGTTAATTTCAATATCAAAAATCAAACCTAAATAAAGATACATACATATACTGCTTACAGTAATTATAAAGCTACTCATTATTTCAGCAGCAATTCTACTACAATTCTGTAAAAGAAAAAGAAAATATAAAGTTAAACAATGCTACTAAATGTATCATAAAGTTCAATTTTCATAAAGTTCGATTGGATACAGCAACTGAATTGGACGTTTCAAATGAGTCCCAGACGGAAGTCTCACTGTACAGGATCGTGTCTTTCCATCTCTGCCAACATGAACGTCTGTGACGATACCACACTTCCACATAAGCTTTGGCACTTTATCCTCGTGAATTAGAACAATTGAGTCCTTCTTTATTAAAATAGGATTTTTCTTTCTCAAGGTGGATTGATGAGCAGACCTTAATTCCAAAAGATAGGATTTTTTCCATCTGTTCCAAAAGGCAGTCACTATTTTTTGTTGATGCTTATATTTTCTGGTGAGGACATCTTTCGTTGAAAGGGGTAGTACGGATTGTCCAGGAAGAGACAATATTCGTCTACCTATCAGGAAGTGAGCAGGCGTGAGAATCACTGACTCATTTTCTTCATCTATATAAGTTAGTGGTCTAGAGTTCAAAATGGCTTCAACTTCTACGACCGTGGTTTCAAGCTCCAAATAATTTAGAGATGTTTTTCCTAAAATTTTCTTGAGGGAGGTCTTCACAGAGCGAACAAGTCTCTCCCAAAATCCTCCCCACCAAGCTGCCTTTTCTACGATGTTTTTCCAAGTTATTCTTCGTTCACTAAAATAATTTCGGCATTCTTCTTTGCTTAAAGTTTCATTTAAAAGATTAAAATCTCTTTTCACTTTAATGAAAGTTTTCGCATTATCTGAATATATTGTTTTACATAGTCCTCGACGGGATATAAATTTTTTAAATGCTCTCAAAAATGACGGTACTGACATATCAGTTGTCAGCTCTAAATGTATAGCACGTGTTACTGCGCAAGTAAATAGCAAAATGTATGATTTCTTCGTTTCTGAATTTTCGAATATGTACAGAGGACCTAAATAATCTAATCCAGTTATTTCGAATGGAAATGCTTCCCTCACACGATCTGGGGGCAAACAAGACATCTCTTCAGTAGCAGGCTTCGCTCTGAATTTCCTACATAAATTGCACTTGAATATTAAAGATTTTACTCTTTGCCTGCCTTTAGGGATGAAAAACCTTTCTCTCATTTCTGATAGTGTCTCTGATAACCCAGCGTGCCCAGTGATTTCGTGACATCTGCGAATAATTAATTCAGTGAACTCGTCCTTACCAGGCAGCAACAAAGGATGTTTTTGTTCATAACTCAAGTCTGAAAACTGTAATCGCCCACCTATTCTAATCAGTCCATTATTATCAAGAAATGGTTTGTACAAGGCTATTTTTGAAGAAACTGGTAACTTTTGGTTAGAATTTAAACTTTTTATTTCTGTAGAAAATTCTTTCTCTTGAGTTCTTTTAATCCAGTAAATTTCGGAATCATTCAACTCTTCAGCTGACAGTGGTCCTTTTTTATTCCCTTTATTTTTCAAGTTAAAAATAAATCTTTTGATCCACGCAGTAACTCTAAGTAATTTTGTAAAATTATTAATTTTACATATCTCCAATAAGTCCTTAGTATTTGACTCAATACAAATAGCTTGTAAAATTATGCATTTTTTCTTCTTCTTTTCCTCTTCAGCTATCTTCATTTCTGGGTCTGGATATGCTATAGGCCAATGGTTACGTTCCTCAGAAAGCCAATAAGGTCCATTGAACCATGCTCGATTTTCTTTCAACCTTAAAGAATTTTCACCTCTCGTTAAAACATCAGCAGGATTTTCTTCCCCTGGACAGTAGTTCCATGATGAGGGATCAGTGATGCCTTGAATTTCAATTATTCGGTTGCAAACAAATGGTTTCCATCTTTTAGCATCTCCTTTCACCCAATGAAGTACTATCGTAGAATCAGTCCAATAAAAGCAGTTATTTACTTCCAAATTAATTTTATGCAAGATATATTTCATTAACCTACAACCTATTACAGCACCCATTAACTCTAAACGCGGAAGAGTCATCTTTTTCAAGGGAACAACTCTAGATTTTGATGAAACAAATGTAGTTTTTATTTCATTATTCTCAATAAACCTAATATAAACGACAGCACCATAAGCTTTAATACTACTATCGCTGAAACAATGCAATTGAATGTCAGATATTCCCTTAATGCTGTTACTTTTAAAGTAATGTCTTTCGATTTGAATTTCCTTTAAATTAGTTAAATCCTCACACCACCTTTTAAATCTTTTTTGAATGTCTGATGGTAATGGTTTATCCCACTCATATCCAGTAATCCAGCATTCCTGAACAAGGATTTTACACGTAACAGTAAATGGATTAATAAATCCTATAGGATCATAGAGTTTACCAATTACTTTTAATATAAATCTCTTTGTAATTTCTTCATCTGGATTCAGTATGGTAACCTCTGGTACTGGAATCTTTAATGTATCTTTTCTACTATCCCAATAATATCCTAAGACCTTGCTACAATCTGCTAATGGCACCAGACCAGGGTTTTCTTCTTCGTCCCATTTCTGCTGTAAGGAAACACAGTTTGTTTTCCATTTTCTCATGTTAAAACTAGCCTTTTGCAAAACCTTTTTCATGTCTTGTTTAATTTCTATGGCTTCTTTTTCACTGTCTGCACCACTTATTAAATCGTCAACATACATACAATTTTCAATTAAATCACTAACAACTGGATAATTATCTCTGAAACTTTCAGCATGATGCTTAAGTGTAGCTGCTAACAAAAATGGGCTACAAGTTGCTCCAAAAATAACTCGAGTCATTCTGAGAATTTTATATTCTTTTTCTAATTCCCCGTTTAACCAAAGAAATCTAACTGCATCTCGATCTTCAGGTGAAAGTAAGATCTGCAAAAACGCTTCTTCAATGTCCGCTGTAAACGCAATTCTATGTTGTCGAAAGTTAATTAATATTCCTAATAATTCTGGATTAAGATTTGGTCCAGCATCTAAGCATTCATTTAATGAAAGGGAATTTGTGGCATGAGCAGAGGCATCAAATACCACGCGGAGTTTTGTTGTAACCTTATCTTCTCTAAGTACTCCTTGATGTGGGAGATAAAATGATATTTTCTTGGGATTATCAGAAACTTCTTCTGCTATTTCTCTTTCAAGGTAACCATCGATAATTGTTTGATATCTTTTGAAGAATTCTGGATTTTTCTTAAATTTCTTAGTTAAACTATTTAGTCTGTTAAAAGCTATTTCATAGTTGTCTTTCAACTCCTCAACCTTTTCGTTAAAGGGTAGTTTAACTTGATAACGGTTATCTTTTAAACTAATGGATTTTTTAAACTGATTTAAAATTTCGTTTTCCTTATCAGTATTATTACTTTCGTTTTTAATTCCAATTGATTCGATCTCCCAAAATTTACGCAATATCATGTTAGATTCAACATCTAGATTGCTTCCTATTGTATGAACAGCTACTTTCATAACGTTAGCAGATTGCTGTGTGATCATCCTATTTGATGTAGCAACTGAACCATTAATCGTCCAGCCGAACATTGTTTGACATGCAACTAAAGTTCCTGACAATCTACGAACTTTACCAGTCACAATTTTCCAGTAATAATCACTGCCTATTAACAGAGAAAGCTGTAAATGCCGTTCATTGAAGCTTTGATCCGCTATTTTTATTCTGTTTTTCTTACACTGTATAATTATATCTTTTGCAGGTGCACTTATATGAGCATTGCTAATATTCGGTGTTTCTAAAGCTTCGATAACTAAATGTTTTCGCATAAAGGGACAATTTATTTCAACTCTCACTTTATTTCTTTTTTCTATAACTGGTTCAGTAGAACCAAACGTATAAATTTTTAACTCTTCTTGTCCTACTATTTTTAAATTTAACTCTTTAGAAACCCGCTCAAGGATAAAAGATCGGCAACTACCATTATCTATCAAACATCGAAATTTCTTATTTCTATTATTTCCTACAATATTTACAGTTGCGGTTTGCAAATAAATATTATTAATTGTGTCCTCTTCTGAAACAGAAGTGACAGCAGTATCCGATTTCACATCAATTTTATTAATATATTCATGTAATAAACTATTATGTTTCCCCTTACAACTATTACATCGCATTTTCGAAAAACAGTTATACGCAGTGTGGTTTCGTTTAAAACATAAAAAACATTTCCCCTTCTGTTTTAAGGCGTTTTTCCTCTCGAGAATAGACTTAAGACATTCTTTACTACTATGTTTATTTGGAGTGTCACTCTCGCAAAATTCGCATTCCCCCTCCTTTTCTGCGGTTCCGACATTTAACGCCAGCGCCGTCGCATTTTGTTGTTTGTATTTTTGTGTGGGGTGAAAAGAATTATGACCTTTCGCTGCGAAATACTTCGGGTATCCCTTTGAGTGCGACTGGTCTTTCACTTCATTCGTATCACGAAATAAAATTGTTTTTTCCCTATTTTCGATTTCATTTCTCAAAAATTCTAAAAGTTTTAAACAATCCCAATCATCATTTTTATTATATCTATTGTATTCTAAAACTATATTTTCTGGCAACAATTTTAATAAGATAGGAAATAACAGGCTACCATAATTATTCAATTGTATTCCAGCGGCTTCAAGTGAGCGAACTTGAACATAACATGTATCGCACAGCTGGCGTAATTCTTTCAACTGGCCGCATGATTTTACAGGACGCATATTTAACAACACATTTATATGAGCTCTAACAATGATATCTTTTTGCCCATATCTTTTCTTTAGTAACTCTACAGCAGTATAATAATTATTTTCTGTTAAAGTCAAACCCTGAATCGAAACTAAAGCTTCACCTTTCAAAAACGATTTTAAGTAGCTAAATTTATCCGTATTTGACAAATTCTTATTTTCATGTATCGATCCCTCAAACTGACTCCAAAATTCTTGCCAATTTTCGTATTTACCATAAAATGGTTCTATAGTTAATTTTGGTAGTCTTACATTAATTTCGTTTTTCGATGTTACGGGTACATTAGCTACTCCTAATAGTTTCGGTTCCGATTTCAAATAAGTATTTATTTTCGATTTAGTAGAAATTATCTTTTCTCTAATTTCCTGACTCGAAATTATTTCCGATTCTAGCAGATCTAAATCATTGATATGATTTTCAATTTCTAGGTCTAATTCATAAATTAGCTCTGACTTTTCGCATAATTGTTGTAAAAGTTCGTTTAGAGTCGCTTTATCAACAATTTCTAATTCCAGCTGCTCATTAACCTTATTTAATATTCTTGTTAACAAACCTCTAATTGTTGAGCGTTTTCTTTTCAATTTATCAAGATTCAAAGCAACCGCTGTTTCGTTCGAATCGACCGACATATTTAATTTCAAATATATTGAGCAAACAATAAAATAATTAAATATATTTTCATACAAGCCAAAAAACAAATAATGAAATCAAATACTGCTGTATTCTGTTATTTATTTACATTAAGTACAAAATAAAAATCATAATCTAAATTCTAAAGGCTAGTTTCCCGGGTTTCGGCACCATGTTATATTTTTCTAATAAAACTTCTCTTATTGCTAATCATGTTTATCAATTCATCTTAATAATAAATTCAAATTCTAAATAAGCTTACCTTGAGCAGGTTTTTAATTTCTTTATTAACATAGGACATACTTAAAACAGGACAAGACATGGAAAAAGAACAAAACATAGAACAAAAAACATCTACATCGCTCGGCGCAGAATCTTATTCTGTTTGTAAACAAAGATTTTCGTGCAGTGCGCCCTCTATAGACATATAGTTGCAACAGCCTTTTGGTCTTATGTGAAAAAAACTATATAAAACAAATTTATTTAATCTAAATAAAAAAGATCAAACTCAAATATTGACTTAAAATGTTTATGACTGCACCATTTTTCCAATTTTCCACCGAATTTAAGACCGATTTAACATCGAGACTGACATTTGCGGCAACTTTACTTACATTTTTGAAATATTTTTGAGGACTACGAAATATTGTTCCTTAGCGTTGTTAAAATTTCTTCGCAGTTTCATAAGCTCATTCTCGAAAAATCACAGAAGAAATCGTTACATACGAGGGTCACTCTGCAATTTTTGAGATACAACTAGGTTTTAAAGTTATACTTACAAAATTTTAGGTGTGTTCAAAGTAGTCTCCTCTAGCATCAATGCACTTTTGTAGACTAATTTTCCACAGATTAAATGCCTCAAGCCATTCATTTCTTCGAATAGATGAAAAAAATGCATTTATAGCCACATCAGTCTCTTCTTCTGAATGAAAACGACGTCCATGTAAATTCTTTTTTAGATTAAAGAATAACCAAAAGTCGCACATAGATCAGGTGAATACGGCGGATGTTCGATCACTTTAATTTGTTTTTGTTTAAGAAACTCAACTGTTAATCTGGCTGTATGTGAAGATGCATTGTCATGGTGAAGCATTAGTCCCCTAACATTCAGTTCTTGTAGAATTTCTGGAAGACATTTAGTGGTATACCAGTTTGCTGTTACTGTCTTCTGTCCTTCCAACTTGATGGCTTTGACCCATCCCGTACTTCTGAAAAAAACGGCATACATCACTTTTTTCAGTGCGCGTTATTTTTTCACCATCGTCGGCGTGGGATCATCTTCAAAGACCCATACTTTGCTTTCTGGACGTGTTGGAACGCCAAAAAACGGTATGTACGTTTCATTACCTGTTACAATTTTAGAAATGATGCGGTGGCCACCATCATTCAGCATATTAAGAGTTTCTTTACTGAATCTGACACGCTCCTCTTTTTGATGCTCAGTTAGATTATGGGGAACCCAGCGGCAAACTACTTTTTTCATATGTAATTCTTCATGAATGATTTTGTGTATGGCTGCGGATCCAATGTTAAGTTCCTTCTGTACATCAATTATCAAGGTACATCAATTATCATCCATTAACATTCTTCGTATGGCAGACACATTATCCGGGATTACTGCCGACGGCGGCCTTCCTGTGTGCTCTTCATCCTGAAGAAAATTGCGACCTCTTCTAAATTTTCTAAACCGTCTGAATACAGTAGCACGAGCTGGAGATTCATCACCCAATGCTAATTGCAACCGTTGAACGCATTCTTTTTCATTTGATCCTGCTCTGAAATCGTAGAAAATCATAGCGCGAAAATGTTCTCGCGTCAACTCCATTTTCTCTTCTGTTTAAAATTTATTCCATGCTAAACAAGTTGAAGTAAGTCAGTAAAAAACCGTCTGCTTCGTCTGTGTTAAAATACTTTGTACTTTAAAATTAAACCGTTATTTTTATTTTGTAAATTCTCGTCTGCGCGTCTCTCAAAAATTTCAGAGTAACCCTCGTATTTACATTTGACACATTTCTCAATCATTTTAATACTATTTCTTTGAAGGTGAGTTAACGTATTTTCTTTTCTTGATCTTTGATATCAAAACCACTGTGCTTCTTTTTGATTACATAAAAATTTTTATTCAATGTTCTGTGAGGAATTTTATCATCGAATGCAGAGTCTGGATAATATTTGATTTTTATAGGGAGAAAAAGTAATCAATACATTTTTTCCTTATTTTCAAAGATGAATATGCCGCTTATTTTTAGGCAAGGTAAAACCTCTTCTATAAGTTCTCTGTCCATTGAGTTGCAGGAACATCCCCTGAGCTCTCTGGAGACAGCCTGGAGAAGGAGTCAAAATTGGAGAAACGCTCTGCGGAGACCTTTTGTTGTCTTTTACATTTTTGGAATCTTATATTAGAATTATTTCAAACATTTTCTAGAATTCTTTAAAACATCAATCAAATAATGTCCACTACCAGTATGTGATACTTTTTTTTAATTTGTGATGGCTTACCTGACATTCTATTTGAATGAATGACAAATAAACGAGAATGGAATTACATTTCTGCTTGGGACCACAAAGCAAAACTGACTTAAAATGGTAAATCATTGCGATATCGATAAATCAGAGTAATAACATTGTGAGTTTCTGCGACGGTTAAAAAAGCTTTCTCTCAAAGTACTTAACTTTTTCGCTCTCTTACCAACCCCCTATATGTTTATTTTTTATTTCAAATGCAGCAGGTGAAAGGGAACACAGTTCTATCGCCAGGAAAGTGGATACAGAGAAAAATACAAAATAAAAGAACTCCCTAAATGTTAACTCCGAATTTCTAAACATAGAATTTAAAAAATGTACTTTCTTGGGCCGAAAGAAAGGTATTTACTTCCAGACACAAACAAAAAATTGGCTTAACTGCTATGTAATTTTTTGGCGTATTTTTTGAATTGTTTGGCAGTTTACTCTTTGTCTGGTAAGCTCATTTCTTATTACTCACACACAAAGATAGAGAATTCTACAGAAATTTACCAACATTCTATATTGGCAATCCTAGTTTATATGTGACAGTTACGTCAGTTTGGCCACAGTTTTTAATCTCCGAAAATATTGAAAAATGTATTAAGATTATTCGACAGATGCGCGAAAATATTAATAAATTGTTAGATTTAAATTATGTTTATTCCTTTAATTATATAAATATTCTTACGAGAGCAATTAATAGATGTTTATTCTGATTTAGAATTTGCGAAATTCTAGCAAAAGGATTTAAGGATGCAATATTTTGAAAAGAAAAAAAAGTTTTTTAAATGGCTTTTAATGCAGCAAGTGAATTTGATAATTTTACCCTATGAAATACTTCGCTTTGATTTTATATTTCGTACTGATGAATATTCAAATTTCACCTGCTCTTTTCGGGCAACTTCCGCATTCGGGCGTGGTCAAGGATTTCAAGTCTGTGGATCTAATAAATTGATTCCAATTTTTTAAATTAGTTTTTACTCCGTTATAATTGTTCTTAGAAGTACTTCTATCAACTAACAAATTTTCTAATTGAAAATCAAATGAATTCAGAACACTCTTTATATTATCATTAACACACGTTCATTTTTAAAAAACGCGATTTGTGATCAAAATGAACTCTATTATTTAATGAACTACAAATATTAACTGAGAGTATTCTATATGTAATTTATTATTATTTTTATGAAAAAATAATTTGCGATGTATATAATTTTCTTCTCGCTTGCTGCTAATATTAAAAATTATAAGTATATATGCACATGTGAATAAGATTCCTGTAGCAGTGACATGGCAATAAAGTGTGATTTTTTGTTGCGTTAGTTCACGGTTCAAAAACAGAATATTTAAAAAAAAATCTAAGTTCACCCCTTTAAGAATAAATATAATGATGAATACAATAGTTTACTTAAATTAACAAATAAAAATGAAAAGTTAAAGCATGGTGAAAACGACCGGAAATTCATGCCTATTTCTAATTAAAGAAGTCCGAGGTGGCCTGTTTGATGAGAGAGTCGCTTCTTTTGTTGTTGTTGCTTATGACACTTGGACAAGCCAAGCTCGCTATGCCTTTGGCTGTGCGAATTAAGTCAAGAGAGAGCGTCTTTCGTTTGGATCAGAGCACCACGAAGGTGAAAGTACGACTTTGCTCTTTTTTAAGGTGCCTCGTCATTTTGAACCACGGTCAGGTGACGAGGCCACACCTGAGCTGGCACCTTCCTCTCCATATCCACGCCACACCAGCGGAAGGACTTTGGACGTCACAGATTAACGTGGACACGTCCCCAACCCACGGAGCTCCAGCAACCCGGTGAAGGAGAGTACACCGTGGTCACCCTCCCAACCACTGCCCGCGGCCAAAGATGCTTCACTTTGCTGAGCTTACGGGAAGCGGCGGGAAGCAACTGAGCCACTGGAGCTCACTCGCTTCTTTTATCGAAAGTAAGCGAGTTCGAATCTTTACTCAACTGAAGATCCGTCGTGTTCGCTCACGGTATCAGAGGCACGTAAAATATACCGTGGTCACCAGGACCTCTATGTTATTGATACTTTTGAGAGTGGCAGGCCATGTTTGGAGGTCTATTGATGGGTTCTTGATTTTAAAAGACCACCCCTCTTTCGAGGTCACGATGGCACGCCGACTGAGTACCCACTGTATAAAAGTGCCATTATTTTCGCCTTTTGTAGTATTGAAAGGTGACAATCCTAATAGCCGGGTACCGGAAAATACTTTTAATTAAAGAATATTCGAAATAAAACGAGCACTCTATGAGGGCGTTCTTAAGAGTGGAAGACCTTCTAATAGTATATGCGTGAGGTTTATTCATTTTATTGAAAATAAGATGAGTGTTTAAATTTCTTTTATTCATTGCCACAGTTTCAACAAATAAACTTAGTACTAATCCTGACACCTTTAGCAATATTTTTCCCCCTCAATATGTTCCGATTGAAACTTATATTATTCATACCCAGTCCAAGTGCCGCCTGCTCTGTCTAGTGGTCAGCGTGTCTGACTGCGGATAGGGAGGTCCTGGGTTCGAATCCCGGTTCGGGCATGGATGTGCTTTTTCTCTCTCTATCTATCCTGTCTTTGTCCTTTCCTTGTATGTGAGGTGTGAATGGTTGCCTACCCTATAAACGGGTCCCTATGGCATGTGTGTACTGAAGAAGTCGGATTCCACACCAAAATAGGGTTCAGTTGAAAAAGTGGAGCAGCGCACCCCATGTTGCCAGCCTAGCTGGCACACGACAACAACAACAACCCAGTCAAAGTTCTTTTATTTCAAAGTTTCAGTGAAATGACGCGACTTCTGCACACAATATTTCAATTTTTTTTCAAATAAGGTTTCATTTAGGAGACCCAAATTAATTTTTTTTCAGTCATTTTGATAATCAATCACTTTATATGAATTTGAAAATCAGCAAAAAGGGCAGCATTTCAAACACATTTCTGCTGACAGTTATTGCTATCAGTACAGTCGAAAAAATTCAAATTCTTTACTTTTTATTCATTAAAATCGTTTCATTGAAGTTTTTTTTTTCCTTTTTTAATTTTTGTCATATAATACATTTAATTTTGATTTATTTTCTTTTATGATATTTTCCCATGGTTGAAATGGACTTTTTTGGAAAATATTTTCAAACTCTTAACTTTTTTTTGTCCATTAAGAATATTGTTTGTTTTTCTATAAATGTGTAATAGAAGGGGAAAGTGGAATTGTGTTCAGAAGATAACATTATCTCATCGGCCACTGGGTTCATTTTCCATGTGTTCAAACACACCCCGCGCGTCGTTCTTTCTCCCCTTCGTTCAGGTGTTTTGCCGCCAGGTGCCGCCAGCCACACGACTGAGTGCGGCCTCTCCGCTCCCGCCACGTCCAGAAGCGCCATGGAAGGCGACAGAAGAAGTTCTCGGTTTCAGGTGGAGCCCGTCCAAGACTCCGAGTACGATACCCACAACGTCCGCTCCCTCTGCCACTACACGCAGGAGGCGCTCCCCCGCCTCGACCACTATCGGAACGTGCACTCCCTGCACGCACACTGCCCGCGTCCCACCCTCGACGAACTGCACAACGGGGACACAGAGGAACAGGTGAGTACCCCCTTTCTTTTTCTCAAAGCACGGTAACATGATTGTGAAATAAGTTTCATTGTAAACTTACATATTTAAAATAATAATAAATGCAATAAAAATTTCATAATTTGAAATAATATTTTAGGAAAATATAATCACTCGCGTAAAATTAGTTTATATCCATCAGAGCTGTTAAATACGCGCGTACTCTTATTATGGCCTATACTGATGATAATTATAAGATAGCACACACACACATGGCAACAACTACTTAAAGAATTATAAGCGACTTTTTTCCTTAAAGTTATTCTAATTTTTATATGATAATTATTTTTTTAAATGAGAGAGAAAAAGTAAAACTAATAATCAGTTACCCGATTTTTGTGCATGCGAAGACGCTTCGTTGCAAGGAAGCCGAATATCTCCCATTTCTTTTTGCCGTTATATTGAAATAGTTGTTATGACAAGCGATTTCTCCATTTATTTATAAGTGCTACCATGATAGAGTATCTCTATAAGAAAATGATTTATTTTTTATTTATATTTAATCTTATTTGCTTACATTTAATCTTGAAAAACAAATTTGAAATAAATTATTTTAAGTATTTTACGATTTGACACAGTGGCACTGATTAATCTGAATTACACACGAACCTTACGCAATGCGATATTTACTATAATATTCAAAGCATAACTCATTTAGTAACTAATCGGGAACGTAACATAAACACGAAATGTTTTACATAAAAAGAAATCATGTAAAACGCGTACATTTTGTTTGGGTTCGCGTTTTGTTGTGACAGGCGAAACGCTGCTTTAAGAGATAGAGGAGGAATGGAATGAAAAGGCGCGCAGACTTAAAGAGGGGCGCATTCCAGAACAGAGAGAAAGGCAACCTGTTGAATAACAATCTGTGCGAGAGACAATTACAGTGAAGAGAATGGCTGCAAAGGGATTTTGATTAACCCAATATTAAAAGTATTCGGCGGCAGAAGAGAAAAAGAATGCAACAAGTCTTTGGATAGAATGTTTTCAGAGAGTCCCACCGACCTCTTTATTACAAGAATGCCTCAACTTCAAAGTGAAAAGAGGAATGACTCAACGCGAAATGAATGATATTTTGATCGCTTGTGTTTCTTTTATTTCATGCCGTGTTCGTATTGATTTTTTGTGTGATGCGTTTGAATTTATTTAATTTTTTTTTCATTTTTATTGATACCAGTTCAAAAAAGAAGTCTTCATCCGGTTTTTACTTTCGCAACTGCCGGTGATACTTTCACTTGTGTCACATGCGCGAGCTAAAGATACAATTTAATATCTAATTTTGACCATCATAGTTTTATACTTTCCACACAGGTTCCTAGAGTATCATTTCGTTAAATTTTCTTCTTATTTTAAAATTTTTTACTCGACAAAAGAATTTTTTCCTTTTACGAAAAGAAAAAAAACATTAAGATATTCAATTTAATTTTAAAATTTTCGATTTTAAATTATTAATTTAATTCAAATTTAAGAAAAACTCCAATGGAACTTAAATTGGGAAGCGTATTGAATATTTTATATAAATTATTATATGTATATATCGATTTATAATTATTTATATCGATTTATAAATATTATATAAAACGCATGAATTTATTTATACCTAATAATGAAGCGCTATTCTACGGAAAAGTTCTTTTTAATTCATTTGAAAGGATATACATGAGGAGATCACCGTGAAATAAACTCACCGAATCAATATCTGGTTCTGCGTCAGTGTATATGTTATGCTAAAAATATTATTATTTTGAAAGTAAATTATTATTATGTAATTGAATAAAAATTAATATGTAAGAAATCGTGTGAAAGAGATGAAAGAGAAATTGTAATAATTAACGAGATATTATTCCGTTTTATTTATTTAAATTGATTACCACAGTAAAAAATCTAATCCATTTTCTTAAGGGATTTTTAATAATCCGTTCTTTTTTTTTCGATAAAAACTTAAAAACCCTAAATTTGGAAATTAATTTCACGATGAATGTTATTTTCTTACTGGGCTGTATGGTTGCCTAAAATATGGGATTTTCAAACTTTTGTAAAAGGTTCTCATCTTAAATGATTGTGAGAAATAATAAGATGACGACATAAAACCCATTCAAGGAGAAGAATTTCTTCAGTTTTCTGAAAATCTGAGGAAAATGATTGCGGTGCCAAGAAATGATTAATTTGTTTAATCTGAAATACAATAGTTGCACAAAATTGCATAATCTTGTGACGGTATATTACATTACATTTAGTAATTAAAATCTCTGATATTAATAGCTATATAGATTGATATAATTCTTAAAAGGCTTTCCTAAAAATTAAAAAAGAAAAAATCAGACTTTTTATTATTTTATATTAAAACTTTTAGAAAGTGAAATTGAGTAAACGAGAATTCGGAAACTGTTTCAGTTGAAATCTCGAAAGGAAACTTTCTTGGAAAAACAAAACACAATGCTGTCTTTTTTGCGTCACTTCGCGTAACATATTCATTAAAATACCACGAGAGGGAATTCTGTTGCGCGAGTGATTTCATTGCTCTGAAAGTATTTCTTCTCTGTGTCATCAGATGTCATGGAGACAATTCTAATAAAGAAATTTATCATGGGGACAGTTTCATGAATTGCTAGAGCGATCATGTCAATTTTATATTAATAAAACTCCAAGGATATGCATAGAAGAATACGATATTTTTGTAAAAAAAAAAAAAAAAAAAAAAAAGCTAATGCACCGAGCGTGAGGATTTCAATGCGCACGGGAACACAAGAACGAAAGCGTGCCCCTGAATTGCAGAGCATTTTCACTTTCGAACGGAGCAGCAGCGGCCGCTCACATTCAAACTGAGCTTTTACCTCGGCTGCATTTTGATTACATGAAACTCATAGGTTTCCACATTAAAGTATAGAAATCATCAGAAGAACGAAGCCCATTTTAGAGAGTCGCTGTGTAAAGAATATTTTCAGAATTAAAAATTATAGTGTTTAGTGTCGAGTTTTTTCGGAGAAGAACTGAGATTTGTGAAAAAAGTAACTGTATTTATTATGTATTTTTAGCCGACCGATGGCTGAGTGGTTAGCGCTCCTGACTCCTGAGCTGTGGGTCCTGGGTTCGAATTCCGGTTCGGGCATGGATGTTACTTTCCTTCTCTGTTCTCTCTGTGTTTCATTGTCCTTTCTTCCGTGTTGATGTATGAATGTGGTCCACCCTATAAACGGGTTTGTGGTGGTATGGCGTGGGTAATGCTACTCGCCTCCGTGACTTGATTCACAGGTGCCCGCTGGGTAACGACAAATGAGTAGCAGTGTCTGGCCTTGTTGTGGCATAGGATTCAACCCTCAAGTGCCCGCCGTTGGAAAAAAAATTATATATTTTTAAAAATATATTTGCTTAGGTTCCAAACGTTGTTTTGTACCACGAAATATATCAGTTAAATATATAAAGTGTAGAGCATTTTTTTTTGTTGCGAAGTTCTTAAAAAATGAAGTCGGGACCTTTTTCATTGACATTCCAGTGCATTTCCGATCGACGGCATATTGGAGAAAGCGAAAATACATCCCGGTAACGAAAAAATAATATTTAAGGAAAAGAAATTAATTAACATCATTTTTTAAAAATTTCGATTGGAGAAATGTAGAAGAAAGGGAAGACTAAGAAATCATTGAGAATAATTAGGTACTAGATGCTGTACCTAATTATTCTCAATGATTTCTTTTCAACTCTGTCGTTGAACTCATTAGGAAATAGTTAAATATGGCTGACTTGCCACTCCTGCCTATAAAACTATTGACACAGAAGAAAATTGTTTTTAAATTTAGAGTTTACTGAAACACAGGACATCAGTCTACTTTTCTAGGATATTTGTATAATAAAATTTATTGCATCGAAATGAATAAAACATTTTCTTAAGTTTGGCGTGATTGATATACCTATCCTCGTCATTTTGGGTGCATTTTTGTTTGGATACTTTAAATGATTTCCGCGTCTGAGCTTGGATAACGAAAGAAATGGTTTGCCGTGTGACAATATCCCAATCAAAATGCTGAAGCAGTGTCTTTAACAGGGCATAATATATGTGTATATATGTTATGTATATATCAAAAACATATATTATGTTTTTGCACTGGATTCAATACATTTTTAGATATTTTATATTCATCAAGTCTAGAGTTTCTTTTAATTATTTATGTACACATCCGCATTCATGTGCAAGTTATGAGGCGGTTCTTGCGAAAGCTATTCCTATTCCTTCCTGGGATAGGATTCTGGAAACATATTAGATTGAATATAAATAATCGGGCAATATATAGACACAGGAATGCATTTTATGCAAATCATTTTTATAATAGAAGTAAAAAAAGGGAGAAAAAATATGTTTTCCCAGGTCATTAATCTTGATGCGTACGATAAATGGTAATCATTAACCTTGATAAAAATTCTCTATCACACAGTTGTAAGAAAAAAGGATAAAAAATATGCACTTGATAAGAGGAAAGGACAACGGAATCAATACATTAATTTTAAACTAGTTAAAGGCAAAATAGATAGTAAAAATATTATTCAAAAGCAAATGGTTTCATAATACGGAAGTTATACAAATTCTAATGACATTATTTAGAAGTACTCGATAATCTTATGCTAGGAAGTAAAATAACAAATGATTTCTTAATTTAAATACACATCCGGCCGCCTCCCTCTGTTGTTATTCGACCCTGAATAACAATGAAGCTACGACTCCATAAAACTATATTTCAGGGAGCGTTTAACGCGCATAAATCATGCAGCGGGTAGGGTATCGAACTCATAACCCTCCGTACATACCTACACAGCAGTCCTAGACAGTTCCTTAAGGTTAATGGGTTTAAAATATTCGCGTGTCATCAAGTGCCTCATACATTTGAACCACGGTCAGATGAGAAGATAGCATCTGAGCTGGCACGCTTCTCCCCACGTCCACACCACATCAGCGGAGAGAGTTTGGTCGCCTCAGATGACCACTGACAACTTCCCCAACTCTCACAGAGTTTCAGCAACCCATTGAGGGAAAATATCCCAATTGCGGCCAGCGACATCCGCGATTCTCTCAATATAACTTCACTTATTAGGCTTGTCAGCGGGAATGCTTTTTAACAATTATGGAAATCAGTTTCCCTTTTTTTTTGACAGATGGGAGATTGCGATTCCATTCAGTAATCGTTGAAAACAGTACCCGTGATTACGCATTTCAATACGTTACAGACTGAATTCTAAAACATTCTGAGCGGTTCTTATCGCTCGCATTGTTTGTGTCTCACCTTTGATCCAATGGAAAGAATTCATTCAGATGCGCCCAGCGGAGATAATATTGTTTTCACGACTCTCCGGGGGACACAGTTTCGAGAAACCACGTCCTGTCTTCCAGTGATAGGACCGTTCATTTTCTTTTTTAAGCACCTTTTGTTTATTCATTCCTATAAATGCGTAGTTGAACTACCAAAATTTAAAAAAATATGTCAATAAAAATCAATAGCTAGACCTTTTTTTGTTGAAATATCTATTCGATTTCTATTATTGGGATCCAATATTGAAAGACAATCATTTCGTGCATGAGATTGAGGGTTCGATGCCTGACTCCAGCGAAAATGAAGACATATGTTGGTAGAGTCCATCATGTTGGAAATTCGGAGTGAAGTCCAGAAGGAAAAGTTCAACACACATTGCCACTTGACTGCGGTTTAAAATTACGAGTCAGCTGAAAAAGTGTACAAAAACTGTAAGATACCGAATCGAAATTCATTTTGTAACTGAGCGAAAGACTTTGAAACTCATGAGTTTTTGAAAAATAGGAAAATTTGTCCATGGTTGATCTTAAATTCGAACCCAAAAATTCCCATTCTTTTCAATGAGTTCCAAAATCAGAAAAATCAATTCCCGATCGACCTTCTGGTGTCGATCAGGAATTGATTTTTAATCTCGTGGGGAACTTAGCCAGCTCTTGTTGCCTCGCAGAGTTGAATGGTCAGGCAGTTCCGAAAATGGCATTCCAAATGTATTTCATTGTTGTCATCCTTACTTCGACGAAATGGAAGGTGTGGTGAATTCTCGCTTTATCGTCACAAAATGTGGGAGTAAAACAAATAGATGATTCCAACTAACGTAAAGCGCAATTTCAGTTCCTCAGAAAAGTTCTTGAGCAGAACCAGAGAGCAGAAGGGCTCTTGGCTTGTTATCAGAGGGCTTAGGAGTCTATCCAAGGAGGAACGCAGCTGTTCAACAATGGCCGGGATTGGAGCATTGCAAACCATTGTTTACAAGCTCCTCCAGTCATTGAGTGCTGCTCGCCAGGCACCTCTTGAAACTGATAGACATACGCAATGGAACACCTGGTCTGTACCTTAGGTTATCAGGCATAGCAACATCACGTAATACATCTGGTGTGACAGAATTGTCACGAAATTTGATAACAAAATTGAATTTCAATAGGTCTCTAATATTTGAAATTAATAATTTGACAGAAATATAACACCAACAACAAAACATTTACAAAATTTTCACTATGGGAGATGACATGAGTTAAATATTGTTATAGAATTGTGAAAATAGATTATCCTAACACTCCAAGTAACCTTGGTAAAAATACAAATTAATTATCTTGATGATGGTCATAGCAGACGATATAAGTAGTTTATAATACAAATATGCAAGCAATATCATTAAGTTTAAGTAGAAGAGTATAAAAAAGAGCAAATAACTGGGACAGAGAGATTTTCAATAAGTACTATTAACTCCCTCATAACATTGCATTTTTCGCAATACTAAAGGACTGTATTGTCTACACGCAGATAGTTAAGATTACATATGCATGAATGGTATCCTATTGAACATTTAACATTTGCTGTAGGTGATAAACTGTAGAATACTTGAAACTGCTATAAGGAACAGCCTTCATACGTGCATGCATAGCGGTCGCAGGAGAGCCCCAGAGTGTACCTTTAGATTAAGGGGGTTTGGAATGGTCGCCCATCATCAAGTGGCTCGTCATTTTGAACCACACTCAGGTGACGAGGTCACACATGAGTTGGCATTCTCTTCTCCGCATCCACGCCCCAGCCGCGGAAGTAATTTGGACGTCCCATATGAACGTGGACACGTCCCCAGCATACAGAACTTCAGCAGTCCAGAGAGGGAATGAGGCCACCCTCCCAATCATGTCCGCGGCAAATAGTGCTTCACTTTGCTGATCTTAGCGGGAAGCGGTGTGAAGCTACAAGTGAGTTCACATCATATTTACGTGTCCCAAAGAAGGCAACGAAGAAAACTCCTAAGCATCAATTCCATGCAGAAAGCATATTATACATCGCTCGTTATTCAACTGTTGCGGGGATCAAACTCGAGACCTTTCTATTTGGAGAAGGTTTTCCATGCTGAAAACCGTGTAAGTTCTTGGAAAATGTTTCGTGTTTAATCTCTTCAAGCCGTAAATATGGCCCACTAACTATGATATTATCCCCTTCCTCAAAACAATACGCGACTGATGTTCAACCCCTTTTAATTGCTCATACATTCGTTACCTAAAGTGTCATATAAATGAAATTTTGTTTGCTTGTCATTCAACGGTCATTTTTTGCTCTCTAAATCTAACCATATTAGGGCGTACAGTTTAAAGTTGATTTCGTTAAACTACAAACATCTATGCTTGAGGTGGGAATCGAACTCAGGAACTGTTGAATTGAAGGCAAGAGCAATAACCACTCGAATGCCAACTCGCCCCTGTAGCTAGGAATTGAATGACTTGGCCTAGCTCAAAATTATACCTTGTTTATTCTTTGAATACGGAAATGAAATGATTAGGGAAAAAAATACGCTATACAAATTTAATTCAATGTGAGATTCGCTCAATTTTGATTGGAATCTATCTACCACATATAAATACTGTTAAATGCCGGATTCAGTGATGTTACCTTTAAAACGAAGCACACAATTTTCAGATTTCTCAATCGAATGAAGAGAATCATTTTAAAATGCTGAGCAAAGTGCGCTGGGATACGATTTCTGTCTTCAAATCCTGATTCTGAAGTGAACTGAATGCTTTTTTTTTTCCTGGAACAATTTATGTCGAACATATGAAATTATTTTACATTGGAGAAACATCTTGCATTTTGTGTTTTAATAAGCTTGAGAATTTTTAGAAATGAAATCCAAAATAATTGCTTGCACCACCATCTCAGTTAATTGATGCATAACATGAGAATACTATTGTATGGAAGGTTCTAATTTTAGTGATTTTATTGGTAAACAGATTGCTTAATTAGGAGTTTTTAAAATATTATCTTACAAAATAACTTCCTTTTACATAAAGGGATATTTTATTTTACAATATACGGATGTTTGATTTATATCCATATAAATGAAATCCATATTCTATTCTATCGCTGGATTTTTGTCCAAAGTTGAATAGAAAACGTTTCTTGGAATGGAAGGCAACTGGCATAGAGCCGTAGTTAATATGAAAAGATGCTTTACTTCGTACCCGGCCGTACGCCCGTAGTTCCCGTAGTGACAGCGCCCGTAGTTCAAAAATTCATTAACTTTGTTGTTGTTGCTTATGACACTTGAACAAGCCAAACTCGCTATGCCTTTGATAGTGCGGATTAAGTTAATAGAGAGCGTTTTTCGTTTGGATGAGAGCACCACGAAGGTGAAAGTACGACTTTGCTCTTTTTTTAAGGTGCCTCGTCATTTTGAACCACAGTCAGGTGACGAGGCCACATCTGAGCTGGCACCCTCCTCTCCCCATCCACGCCACACCAGCGGAAGGACTCTGGACGTCACATATTAACGTGGACATGTCCGCAACCCACGGAGCTCCAGCAACCCAGTGAAGGAGAGTACACCGTGGTCACCCTCCCAACCACTGCCCGCGGCAAATGATGCTTCACTCTGCTGAGCTAACGGGAAGCGGCGTGAAGCTACGGAGCCACTGGAGCTCTCATTAACTTTGATTGACGAAATAAAATTAATTCAAGCGATCCGCTCCGGAACTGTTCTCGCCTCAAGAAAGAAGCATGGGCTTATCTTTCTTTTAAAATTGTCGTATGTGTGTAATCGCGAGGGGTAAAGAAAAAGTATGGACGTATTTATCTGTTCTTCAACAGTATCTCAGCTTATTATTTTCAAAAGTACCCGTTTCCTACTTTGCTGATGATTTTGGAAAATATTATGACTTAGAATATTGCAGTATACGCCTTTATTCTCCTCGCCATTGATAGGAATGTTTTGGAAAGTGGATGAAATGACTTCAAAACTTCATCCGATCCCATTCCACTCTGTAACTGAACGAAACAGTGAATGACTTTCTCTCCGAAAACACGTAGGAAGACCTTATTCAAACTAAAAGTATTTTCTCCTTCTTTTGATGATTACTATTTTATATGACGACGTTTAAAATTACTGGAAGAAAATGAATCATTATTTTTACATAATCTTCAAGACTTTATTTAACATGTTTCGTTTTACGCAAATGTTTTAAGTTTGATGTTTAGCATTTTCGTAATGATAACTTGGCAGTTAATTTTGATCATTTCTGTGATTTTATCGACTTTTTCGACGACGGATCTGCCTGGCTGAAGAGAATTTTTTAATATCAAAAGTGTCTGAGCGGAATCGTCGAAAACCAAAAGTTACAGTATCGAGGCCACAAACGCCATCCATAATTTTAAAGCACCATATTCAAAATTGTTGGATCCATGAGACCTACTGAAATATAATGAATTTCTTCCTCACTCTCATTTGACACGTTTTCCTGCATTTTTGTTTGCACAAAACTAAGGAATATTGATGTGCATTTTACTTTTTATTTGTAATGTATTACATTTCTTCAGTTTGGTAGTTGTTAATCGGCTTCTCCCGCGCCTTAATTGTTTGGCCCATCTAGAAAACCGGGTAGTATTTGCAGAACATTCATTAACACAACATCAATGATCAATGTGTTAAATGATTCTCACAAGTATTTATATATATAAAAACTAAAACTAAAATAAACTCCATGGCACGACAGCCCATGTGGGCCAAGGCCTACAGTGCCCATAACTGTTTTCATGACCGAGGGTCCTGGGGTGCGAAGCATTTGTCCCAGTTAGGTGGTCAGCCTAACGTAAGACTCCCAGTGTTTAGTTCCCAAGCATGCTTGGTACTCAGTTAATCGACCCACTAAAGGGATATAAGGCTATATATATATATATATATATATATATATATATATATATATATATATATATATATATATATATATATATATAGAGAGAGAGAGAGAGAGAGAGAGAGAGAGATGGAGGGAGATAGATATAGATATAGGTATATAAACTTATATGATTATTTGAGCATTTAAAATTTATTCATCCTATCGTAATGCCTTAGTGGTTGCTTGGAGAGAAAGGTTCCAGGTTCAATCACAGCCAATGTGGCTAATGAGAAAAAATGTCATTTAAAGAACGTGAGGTTTCTAAGATCCGGCACATCGGAGTGACTTAACATTTATAAAGCATTTTGCAACAACATTGCAAACACACTTCATAACAATTGTTAACAATTATTAAGATTTCTATTTTATTTCTGTAAAAAATGTCTGTAAATTTAAAGCGACCGTCCCGTAAAAGCAGTCTTAAAGAACTGTCTGCTTAATTGTACCAAAAATTTTCAATTTGTTAATTATTTTGACATTAGCACATTCAAGTCAACTCTAGAGTTTGATGATGAATTCTGGCAGTTCATCCTAGATATCGCCAAATCGTTCGCTTCCACGCGTATTTTATGCAAATGTGGAGAGACTGTGCTTTATTTGGTGCTTCGAAGAAAAACAAACTGAAATATTTGCGACTGGACAATGAGCAGGTGCATCAGCAGAGGAGATGAATGCCGCCGATCAAAACATCCAAAATCGCGCCACGAGATGAAGTATAGCGGAATATATCATGAGACGCTTTCTTCTATGAAGTTCAGTTGTTGGCCCTTACAAAAGTAACCGGCGAAAGGTATTGTCAACATGATTATTAGATGAACGACATGGCTTTCGCGTAAAATCTCTGTACATAGAAACACGCGTTAAAATGAAGGCACTGTTTTCAATGTATTTAAACAATTTATCCGATATCTTCAAAATTCATTTCCAGGGGCATTATTTAGATTTATCACATGACACACCCTTTCGTTCACAGAAACTTTTTTCCAGTTAATTTGCTGGTACATGCATGGCTACAAATGTAGAATTTAGGTTATCCAAATATTATTTTAATTATCTATCAATTATATATACATATGAGGTAATGTGCATATAAATGGTTTTAGCATCCGTAAAATTATCAAAAATGAGTACTAAAAATTGACTGCTCTGAAAAGGTTATTCTAGGAATGAATTTGTTGTGGTTTGAATAGATGAAATCGATTCGTCCCTTTAACTACAATAAAATAAATATAATTAATATTCTTAATTTTAAAAGTGTTTTAAACTGTTTGGGTTTTAAATTATAACTTTAAATTAGAGAGTTGAAGATTCAATCTATAAAGAACTCTGTTGACCATTGGATTGTTTTTCTTCATTCTCGACATATGAAGAAGCATACGCTGTATGAAAGTACTGTACTGTTGCTTCAGCAGATGTCGTATTTTGACCCTAAGGAACCCTTAATAAATAATCTCTCCTCCCTTTAAGTGATGGTCCCCGTCAAACCTCGCGCATCATGTGGGTGGCCTGCAAAAATCACTTAGCAATTGCTTGAAAAGATGGCCGTTCTTACAATTTATCCTAGAGCTCCTGTGGCTCAGTAGCTTCACGCCGCTTCCCGTAAGCTCAGCAAATTGAAGCATCATTTGCCGCGGGCAGTGGTTGGGAGGGTGACCACGGTGTACTCTTCTTCACTGGGTTGCTGGAACTCCGTGGGTTGGGAACGTGTCCACGTTAATATGTGACGTCCAAAGTCCTTCCGCTGGTGTGGCGTGGATGTGGAGAGGAGGGTGCCAGCTCAGGTGTGGCTTCGTCACCTGACCGTGGTTCTAAATGACGAGGCACCTTTAAAAAAGAGCAAAATCGTACTTTCACCTTCGTGGTGCTCATGATCCAAACGAAAGATGCATCTCTATTGACTTAAATCGCACAGCCAACGGCATAGCGAGCTTGGCTTGCCAAGTGTCATAGGCAACAAAGAACAACAAACAAACAATTTATCCTTTAAATAATCTCTTCGATAAATTTACAATTTCATTTATTGACTGATCATAAAATTAAAGAATTAATAAAATAAATCAAATATTTATATGCTGCCAAAAATTTGACTTTGGAAACACAAAAACATTGTCCGAAACTTTAAAATTACTGTTTTTTTTTTTTTAAATTTTTTTAAGAGAGAGAAGGTCAATCTTCACGACAATAGCACCATATTTTCAACTAGTGTCTAAAAGATGTAAACAATTCCTTGAAATAACTCGCGAGATATATTTTAGAGTATCTCATGATACATTTTTTACTCAAAAATAAAATTGTATCCCGTTTTTCATCTCTTCTCTCTTTGTGGGATGAAGCATATACTTCACACCCATTATTTAATTGCGCCATCCCAATTCTTCTGATTGTATAAATATCAAAAACATTCATAATCCCTTCTATTATTTTTACATCAAGAGCGATACATTTGATTTTATAGGTATACATCAATTCAATTATTTTCTCAAAATTACACTTTTAAAATTTTCCCCCATTTTTAAGCATTATTTATTTAAACAATAATATTATAGTATTTAATTTTTAGTGTTAATTATGAGTTATTAAAATTATGCAATCACGTTTATTCGGACCCATCAGAATATCAACAATCCACTCTTACAGATGCGCAGCTTAATTTAATATTACGGATAGTAATGTTGTTTGTTATCGTGTACCATCTAGGCTTGCAATATGGGGTGTGCAGCTCCACTTTTCCAACTGAACCCTATTTTGGTGTGGAGTCCGACTTCCTCAGTACACACATGCCATAGGGACCCGTTTGTAGGGTAGGCAACCATTCACTCCACATTCATACAAGGAAAGTACAAAGCCAGGATAGATAGAGAAAGTACATCCATGCCCGAACCGGGATTCGAACCCAGGACCTCCCTATCCGCAGTCAGGCACGCTGACCACTAGACAAGTTGGGCGACATTACAGATACTAATAGTAAATTAGTATAGAGATCAAACTAATTATTATTTTAATTGATTAAATTTAGAAAAAACAGTGTCTTCTGCGTCACAAAAAATTATCAAAATGCACCGGGATAAACAGAGTTTTATTGAAACCACATAAAATGATGTACTATAAACATAAATGAATGATAGTAAAATGATGTATATTATTTTTTCGCAAAAAAAGGAATTTGATTTTTAATTAATCTGAAATATAAAATAGTCTATAATTGCAAAATAAATATAAATCTAGATACACTTTTTTTCTTTTTGTTAAGGAAATTAAAGTTTCATTCGTGATCTATTGTTGATATATTAAAAATAGTTTGGAGAAAAAATGGGGCAGAAAAATGGGCATAACTATAGTGAAGCACCCAAATTAGAAATTTCCTGGAGAATGAAATCTCATTCACTGATACGAAATAAACTTTTGAATTTTTTTATTCGTTAACTTTTAAAGAGTGCTTATAATATTCATATTTAAATATCTGAGTTTGATATTTAAAAAGAGAATTTGATTTCTGAGATGGACAAAAAGCAGAAATACTATTTTGTATTCGGATATTAGTTGATTTTATTGTACATTTATGTTACATTTCTCACCTATAACTTAATATTCGATATTGTCCAGTACATAGAAAAAATCTTTAAATGATGAGCTTGCAGATTGTCTCTAATTTCTTTATTTAGTTGAGAAATATATTTTCTGGAAGAAAAGACGCGTCACTTACGAGAAATCATTGGAAAACAATTGATTTGGAAAAGTCACGCTAAGTTAAATTGCTAGTATCTTCTCCATGACGTCACAGCGGCTAAATCTTGAACTCATATTTTATGATATATAGCTTGCCTATTAAGGAAAATGTATAAAATGAAAACTTAAAATAAAAATTGTTTTGAAAGAAAGATAACTTGTCACTGGTTGCTCATGTCTCTTCGCGGGTTCAGCACAATGAATTTCGAAGCTCTTTCGCTGAACCGAAAGCTTTAAAAACTATAGACTGACCCACGTTTGCGAATGCGCTCATCCGCTCATATCATGTTTTAAAAATTATCACACAATAAGATGATGTTAAATTGAATAAAAAAATTTTTTCGTTGCTAATTTCCAACCCAGTCTGACGAAGTTAGACCAGATCCTTGAATTCTTTAAAAATAGAAGACAAGAAGAAATTTCTTCCCAAAAGAGAACCAGACATTCTAAAATGTATTTAGCGGAAGCCCAGATGTTAGAAGCATTTTGGATTAAGAGGATAGGAAACCCTCAGAAAATGTAAGGCTGCTGCAGGTTTTCCTCCAGATGAGCTTGTTCTACTATCTCTGTACTGCAATACCAATGCTTCTTAACTAGTGATATTTCTGCAAACAAAAAAAATCAAAGTAGATAAGCTCTGAAGGAATCGGTGGACACATTACCAAAAATTATCTGCCATTTCATCGGTGAAAATTTCCATGTGGAACGGGATTCGCAGCTGGAAATAAATGTCTTGTTGAAGAGAAATGAGCTTTATAACTTGAATAAAAGAGCGTCACTTGTTTCTTCCAGATCTAATTAAAAAGATGTTGCATCGAGCTTCGGCTATCAGCAAGAATTCAAAGGTCGTCCTAATTTATTTCATTCAAAATAGGGCCAACATCGACTGCAAATAGTTCCTGAGCAAAAGTCTGGCTTTCGGTGGCATGTGAAAAATTTATATTTGAATTTCAATGTAGATTCTCATCTATCTAAAGAATTATTGATTTTCCTGTCTGCATTCAAAATTTTACGTGTCACATTTCAGGATTTTTTAAAATTATGATTAAAAAAGTATTTGTGCCTGCAAAAATAATTACAGCAAACACTACAACATGGGAAGCCTTAAAAAAGGCAGATTCTTCACTACCAATATATTTATAACAGCAAATATACGAACTGAATGTCGTCCAAGAATCATATGCTGCGTATCCTCTCTCTGGCGATGCTCTTGATATCTTTACATCCTAATATTATCAATGATGATAGTATGTGTAGCAAACTCTTTTGGATCAGTGTCTGCCTCAGCTCTAAAAATTAAACGCACTTAAATGATGCTTCTTTTCAAAAATTTCAGTTGTTAAAATGTTTTAAAATTTTGTATTAATAAAATAAAAAAAATAACAAATAAAAAATATTGAAATTTTTTTACACAATATCTATATTCTAATTTAAAATAAATGATTATTTTTATTTTAAGAATACTTATTTATTTGTTCAAGGAAATTTAAGACATTTTATTAATTTTGCGGTTTATTCTCTTTATTAAAAATTTATTTTTACCTCATAAAAGTGTGGTGCAGATCTTTTTTTTTGGGGGGGGGTTGGTTCATTTGCATAATGCACCTGTGTAACGCTTTTATAACTTATATCAAAATGGAAATTAGACAATAAAAATGAAACAGAAAAAAAATATTCCTTTTAAATTGATATTTTTTCATTATTTTGGAAGATATTGTAATTAAAACAGGCAAAAAAATGCAACAAAAAGGAATATTTCATCTATACAGGGAGATATACAATTTTGAGCAGTGCATTTTTTAATTTTTATTTTGTAAAAATTTCTGTAAACAATCACATTATGCAGGGGATGACAAAAATATTGGTACTATAGTATTCACTAGTATTCCCTTTCTACTATGAACTCAATTGGCATGAAAAATAAAATGCTTTCCTTTTGTAAACAACTCAAGAGAAGAAGTCACAAAATTCCTGACAACCATTTCAGTTTAGGGAGAAGAGCGAAGAAATAACCTCCTCGAGGGGCCAGAAGAAAGACGATTGGCTACTATTTTCCGTGAACTGCTTTACAAAATTGTAATTGTTATACTTCTGTGTTTGAAAATGTGAGATTTTTTTACTTAAATAATGCCACACTATTATTAGCACAATTAAGGAAAATTTCTCGGTGCTTCTTAAAAGATTTTGAAAATAAAATGTATTACTGAGAAGTTTTAAGCTTTCTTCATGAATGTTATTAATTATCTTTAAAGAAAATTAAAATGTCAAAACAAATTTTCTTACCAAATTTTATAAAAATGAAAGTTGTTGTTGTTGTTGCTTATATGACACTTGGACAAGCCAAGCTCGCTATGCCTTTGCATTGCGAATTAAGTCAATGGAGAGCGTCTTTCGTTTGGATTAGAGCACCACGAAGGGGAAAAAGCACGACTTTGCTCTTTTTAAGGTGCCTCATAATTTTGAACCATGGTCAGGTAACAAGGCCACATTTGAGCTGGCACCCTCCTCTCCACATCCACGCCACACCAGCGGAAGGACTTTGGACGTCACAGATTAACGTGGACACGTCCCCAACCCACGGTAAAATGAAAGTTTAGTCAGTATAATGTTTACAAAATATTCTGAAGAAACTTTTATACGTTGTAGCTCTCTTACAATAGAACGCGGAAGTCCTGTCGAAGCCAGAAAAATATTTCAAACTTTACCGTCTAATAAAGCAATTTCATTACAAAGCGCCTAAAAAATTGTGAAGTGGAAATTCTCTGGCATTAACCTTGCACAATTTACTGCTGGCACTTTACGTACGTAGCATCATCTTTGTCTGCAAAGGGGAATTCCAATAAAATTAACAAAAAAAATTTTTTTTCGCGGTCAAATGACAAAAAAATTTGTAAAGGAACCTGATTTCTGAGAAAGATATATAACTTCTATTGAAGAAATGAGAAAATTATTAATGTGTGTGTCTTTAATTCATGATTAACATTTTTATTCACTTTAATGTTGAATATGTAAAGATAATTCTTTTCGATTAATCTTGACTAAAGCCAAGGATTCCTTTGCCTCTTCAATTCTGAAATTGAGACCTCCAGCGGTGCAATTTAGAAGTTACGGCACTGAAAAGGTAGAGGGGATTCTATAATAGTGTTACCCAAGCTCCAGATGTTTCTTTTCTTCCCTCTTTTTACATCTGTTGGGAATTCAGGTGCATTTCTGTGGGTGTCCCTCATCAGTCACTTTGGTCTCCTTCAAGTCCTTCCACAAATGGTTATCACGCAGTCCGGAACAAGTTCAGTATCCCCATACACTGATTTCTCGCCAAATCTGGTAACCGTTGTTTACGTTGTAGTGTTGCCGATTTCAGCTTTTGTTTTTATTGTAGTGTTGCCAAATTTAGTTTTTGTTACTATTTTTATTTTTTCGTTGCCAGATTCCGTTTTTCTCGTGTTTTAAATAATTTTTACGTTACATATGTGTTTTTTTTAGTGGCAATAGCTTTTTTAGTTTCACTTCGAGAACTTTCTTTGCTAATTGTTCTACGTTTTAATTGCTAGTCATTTTAATTTCGTTTACTGTTGCTGATGGAATCAGTGGATTTCCCACTCTTGTGTTTCGTTGTCGCCATTTAGGATTCGCAAATATTAATTTTTTAAGGGAAATTTGATTTGGAGAAGGTGTAATTATTTTATTTTATTTCTATTGCTTACATGTATTTTTTTATTGTATTCGTGTTTCATTTTTATTTACTTAAAATGTGTATATATTTATAGAAACATTTTATTCATATTTTTTTTAAATTTTGAAAAATGTTTATATTCGAAAAATAAGTTTTTGCATGCTTTTTTTTGTAAAATTAGATAATTATTTTTACTGAAATGTGACACTGGTGACCAACGAATAAAATGTCGAAATAAATATACCAATCAGCATGTTAGCTTAACTTCATATCAAGTAAGTCCATTATTTATATTTATTTCCCTTTTTAAATTTTTTGCAATGCTTATTTTTCGATCGAACTTAGGGACATTTCCCGTTTTAATAAACGCGCGCCTAGCTTGGATACAAAAAATTTCGTCGCGTCGCCAAGTGTATGGGGATACTGAACTTGTTCCCGCAGTCCTTCTCACGTTCTCAGTTTCGTCCCAGGGCAGCGTTTCTTACCCAACTGTCCAACGGCTGAGGAATAAAAAATAAACAGAATCAAATCGCGATTAATTCATGCAAATTGATTTTGTGGTAAATGGAATGTCTAAGTAAAAATTAGAGAATTTTAGGAAGCGTTTTTTAGAAATCGCAAAGCTGATAACGAAGGACTCAAGGGTGTGGTAAGGCACTTTTATATTCAGCCCTTAAATTGAATTTTGGGAATATTTTTCATAAACAGTGGGCCGTATTCACATGTCACAAGCTAGGAATCCCGGAAAGCACCCACCCTGCTTACGCAGAAGCCAGAAACTCAACATCTATCTTCCGTTGTTTATCAATGACTGTAATTGAACCCGAAATCTTTCAATCGAAAAGCGCAATGAACCATGGTACACTCCGGAGGAGCTGCAGAAGATTCAGACGCCAAAGTTACATTTATCTGAAGCTCGTGATTAGAAACGCAGCACACCCAAAATAAATACACATAACTATAACCATGTTCGTGTGATTATAAAACAGGCGGTCTCAGCTGCATCAGTCAAGAGAAGGACAATCAACGTTATCTCGTCACTCAACGACGATTCACACCAACAGAAGAATTATTAGGGTCTCATAAAAATGAGAGGGCATATTCTTTGCACCTGCGCGATTGCCTCTGTCCTGTTAACAAAGCTTCTCCTTTAGTTGAAATTCAAGGTCACAAATACTAACGAAACGTCCCAAAAATTTCAAGTGCTTCATGATTTTCATTTTCCATCTAGGTTGGATTATAAAAGTTATGAGAATATTTCTTCATTCATTTCTTGAAATGTTCAAGAAATTCTCATGTCCGTTTTTTCATTTTATAAAATACTTTTTCTTTGTGTGAATTACCAAGTAAATCAATCTATACCTGTAAATCATATATTTATATTTATGAATTAAATAATTTCAATTTGTTTTAATTTAAGTGCAATTTGATTATCTGCATACCTCTTATTTGCTGATATGAATTTCAATAAAGTGTAATGAACACTTCGCACTGTGTGTGAATATTTCTGTGCCAAAGTTGTGTCTATTTCATCTGTGTTCCAATTACTGTACTTCAACGAATTTCACAAAAGGGGCGAGTTTTCCAGAGTGCTCCGTAATGAATGCAGCTTCGGTAATTGGTTCAAAATGCCTCGGAAAGCGTCGTTTCTCTGGAGCGACAACAAGAAGCAGCTGAGTACTTAATGAGGCTTTGTTTAGTTCCTTTTGTTTCGAGGTTGACAGGCTGGCTGGCTCTTCGATTCTCTTTTCCCGCGCATTTATTTGCCCTTCTCGCAGCCGCATTAAAATATAAATCGAGTCCATAAAAAGCCTTGAAATGGGATTTATATTTGGAAGTGGATTGAAAATTGCAGAATCTTTGCAATATAAACTTCTTCAATGCTCTCTATCCTCAAAGTAAAAAAATGTAAATATATGAAATAAAATTTTATGAATCCAGCAGGGAAATCAGTGACTTTATTGCCAGTTTAATTACTTTTATTTATAGTATCCATACATTTATATTTGTTTTTTTTACGAAAAGTGTCTCTCTGTGTTTCCACTCATTGAATTTTAGGAATACGCATTGAACGACAGGAAGAAGCCTCTGTCGACCCGCGACGCAAAAGAGGTGTCCATACATTAAGCCATTTTTCACGCATGCGCAGTGCATTTGATATTCGGTGAAAAAGAATAAGACGAAAATTCTAGTCTAGCAATGCTTCATGCAGAATATAATTTCAAGCTGGCGAGATGAGAATAAAAGAGCCTAATGTTAGAGAGATTTGATATGAATTGGCGTGTTTTTCTTTTTAACATTTTCGCAGAGGATAGATAAGCTGTTTTGAAAACAATGAATTCCTGTAACGTGAAAAATTACTAATTGCCCATATTCCTGATGAATGGAACAAAACAGAATCAGTGATGCATTGTTCAAACAACTTTACGGCATATCTCATCTTTACATTCCTTGGAATGCAATCAGCACCTGAACTTTCAGTTTGACTGCTGCCTCAATTTTAGAATGGTTTGGAATCAATTTCTAAAGCTTTCAGCCAAACTTGAGAAAAAAAGTGACCGCTTAGAGGCCTTATTTTATGTAACCAATCTTAAGACCCTGTTGTAGACATACTTTAGTGAGAGTTTCGATCATGCATGTCAGCAAAGACGAACGTACCATATCGAACACATTTATTCCAGAGCAGTTCATTATAATGATAATACGCAATGTGTGCAAAGGTTAAAATGAAAATAGTACATGTATACAACATGTTTTCTATAGTGTGAAAGTGCGCATTTTCCTCTTAATGAAGACACCTCAAATTATTCTTTCAATTTATTTTTGGTTTTAATGACGACCCATTGTTCTCTAGCGAGTGTGACCTCAATGGTTTGTTATTTTGAAGTTGACTCAATTAACTAAAAGGATTTGCATAATTTTTCGAATCTGTATTTTGATTTAAAACAGTTCTTGATATTCATTCTTCACACTTTTTTTCACACAAGAGTGCATAAATATATGATGCAACAATTATTCTTCTTCCTCTTCATGTTTAAAAATTATTTCAATCTTGGCAATGGTTATACTAGAATGTATACACGCATATCTATATTCTCCCGCGACTAATAAAATTGCCAAAACTAAGTTTTTGTTTTTTTGATTTTTAAATCAAGTATACCGTTTAGACATTTTTAAATATTTTCTCATTGTTGTATTTTCTCACTATCTTTATGTTCCAAAATATCTCACATGTAATGAATGACTCATTCCTTTGCTGGAAAAAACTATAATCATTGTCGCTATAAAATAACATTTAATAAACATTAAATGAAATTTATTGTACCTATTGTAATAAATAAAAATATTTTATTTAAGTATAAATAAATATATATAAATATAAATAAGTATAAATATAAATATTATAAATATTATAGTATAAATATAAATATTATAAGTATAAATAAAAATATTTTATTTATACTTTTTACTGATTTTTAAAAAAACTCACTTTAAATTTTAACTAAAATAGTCAACAAATTGTTCAATATTTTATCAGATTATTCTTTATATCAAACAGTGTTATATACTGAGATATACTTGTCAACTGCAAGCAATTCATAGACTCAAATTTGCCTAAATAAAAATAACTTGAAAGAGGTCAACTTTTTTATCAATTTTTTTAAATACCCTCTTTATGATAAATATGAATGCTGATAATTTGATAAATATGAAACTGTTATGAACTTTTATCAAAAAATTCGTAATATTTTTACAATTTTGACAAAAAAAAAAATGTTTTGCGTTAAAATATATTTTTTTAATGTGAGACATTTTTTCAATGAAAGCTACATATATTGATGGAAATCGTTTAAATAAAGTAAATTTTTCAAGCACAACTGCAGGATTTCCAACACTGATTGAAAAACTGGACCTACTTTTATTGGTCTTTGATCAACGCTTTATTTGTTACAATAGCAGTCAATCCCCCATCAAAAGGATCTCATTCAAATAATAAAAGATTTACTATGAAGCAACGAATATATATATTTTTTGAATTATTTGACATCAAAGATTATCGAGTACTGATTTTATAGTAATTATTTAAAAATTAATTCTGATATATATATATATATATATATATATACATATATGTATGTATGTATGTATATATATATATATATATATATATATATATATATATATATATATATATATATATATATATATATATATATATATATATGTATATATGTATGTATGTATATATATATATATATATATATATATATATATATATATATATATATATATATATATATATATATATATATATATATATATATATATATATATATATTGAAGTTTTTGAAAATACATGCGAAAATGATACGTAGGATATATTTTCAAATTAATTAATTGCTTAGAAACGAACAAATGCTTGCCTTGATAAGCACTCACTAATCTTATCCTTGATTTGTTGTGACTAAGTTGTTTGAAGAAAAGTTTAGATGTCAACCTAATCATTGGAATTCATCTTGTCATGTTTAAAGGAAAGTTCCATGCTTAGGTTGGAATCTCCAAAGACACCTCTTCCAAGTGCATGTTTGTGGGGGGGATGCAGCGACATCACATACTCCAGCATGAAACTATTGCTTCGCACTCAAAACAGAAATTTTGTTGAATTTTTCTTTAATTTTTTTGTTTTGAGTTTGATTTTATAAAACCAAGAACTCTACCATTTCGCTTCGCATTCAAAGTCTTCAAATAACATTAGAAATATTCATTTTTTTTAAAATAAATGTTTATTATAAATTATTGCTTACAATACATATTCATAAGACACATTTGAATTTATCTAAAAGAACTGAAAAAGGAAAGATGCAATTTTAATTGCTATTGGGAAATACATTTATAAAGAAAATTACATTTTTTTTTTTCAAATGCGAAATACTTCAACATTCACGATAATGCATTCGAAGATTGTTATCACAAGATATTAATGAACTGCAAGTGCTTGGTATTTTTTGCTTCACAACTGGCGATTCGGGTGAAGTAATCAATGATTCCTACATGCCATGATATCGTTAGAAAAATTTAATCACAGATCATTTAAGCTAATATTGACTGTCCATCGGAAATTGTCAAGAATTCATTGACCTAAGTTCCTTTTTCATCCTTCCGGTGTTCCATGCAGATGTCTCTATTCAAACGAGTGTGAATTGATCTCAAATGCATATTCCTAGAACACACACTATTTGAAAATAAATGTGAATGTAGACTTTTAAAGTGAATTCTGTATTTTCTTCAGCATCTTCTTTAAGCTTGATTTTTTTTTCGATAATGCGGTGGCACAGTTAAGTTATAAATCGATAGAGTTATAGCACATCAAGGTGATAAGCATATTTAGTTTGCTGGGGTATAATTTTGTACATGGATAATGAAGTAGGTTCGACTAATGAAAACTATTGAATTACCAAATGACTGTAACAAATTATCATGATACTTAATTACCATATTAAGTAGCATAGAGGAAGGACAGTTAAATTTATAATTTAAATCATGAAAGTAAATTCTTCAAAAATGACACGTTCAACTGGCAGTCACGGTGGCAATCCAGGATTATTTATCAAAGATCCTGCTTGTTAGCAACATGTAAATAAATAAGATGTTTGCCTAACATTTCATCCCATATGGTAGATTTAAGTATCGAATAAATTCCGATTCAAGAAAAAACTTTTGCTAGTTTCTTCATGAGAAAAGGAAAATGTGCAAAAGAAATCATGTGATTTCTCTTTTCGTATAATATTTTTATATTCCCCCGAAAAAGAGGTTATTATCTTCATCGAAAATTTTATTTATCCTTTTATCACCAAAAAACGTTAGATTACTACCAGGTTAGGTTTAGAATGCTTATTTATAGCATTTACGCCTACAAACTGGCCCTAGAAAACAAAACTGATTCCTTTATGACTAGCTCTCAACCTTTCACTAACTCATGAGTTCGATTCCCACGTGGTTCGAAAAGGCTTAGAAAACTATGTGCTCTTGCCACATACAGAGAGCTCATTCATCCGTCACCGAAAAATCAACTGAGCTCAAACTTTAGGGAAAGAGAGGGAAAAAATGAAAACTTAGTGAGTGATCGAAAATTAATTTCGTTGTCCTGAAAGGATTCATTCATTTAAGTGTTTGATACTAATGAAACATTTTGAAGAAATAATTTCTGAAGAATGTAATAATTTGTCAAATATTTTTATTTTTATTTTATGTCTATCTACTCTCAAAAATTAACAATAGCAAAATATTTATAAAAATTTTCTTTGCCTTCACAGCTCATAAGTACCGAATGTATTTTCTTCTTTTGTTGTGGATTCCCTGTATTCATTGCCCCTGTTTCGTGATTTGCATAGAATGCTGCAGAAGAATTATTTTCTTTTTCATCAATAAGCAAGCACTTTGGTATTATTTAAAATGCACTCTAGGATTTAAAGCTATTTAGATACAAAATTATGTATCGCCTTTTGATGATATTATTATATTTACGAAACGTAATCTTAACTTGAATGAATGGTTGAAGAATGATCGAAATAGTATTACCTTCCAGCTAGTACCACCACACACACAGAACTATTACCAAAAAGAAATCGAAATACGCGTTACTAAAATTTTATCTGTAACTTATATAGTTGACAAACATTTTTATAACAGAAAGGTATTTAATTTTAATGTTTATAAATACATTAACTTTTAATGAGAGAAAGATTTTCATTCCTTCGAAATGGCAAGTACTTGGCAAGAATTTAAATTAAATTTTCTTTTCTTGAAATGAAATTTATGCTGCAAAAGTACTTGAAATGTTGGGAAAAGTTTTCCACTAATTTTTACCAAAAACAATAACATTTGATTAGTTAACAAATTTCAAAGATGTTAGAAAAATCATCAAAAATGATCAATAATCTGATTGATCAATGAATAACAAATCGATCCAAGTAGAGTATCCGTCGTAAAAGAGACATTATTGTTGAACTTTCTCTGTCACTGCGTTTCTGTCAAGCAGTTAAAAAGCATTAAATATGTTGCCACGATGAATTAGTTCCTAAAGCAATTACGTTTTCAAGCAGCCCGAGAGTGGCTTTTGCATTCCTTTCAAAATAAACCATGTCCGGTGTGATGAAGCTTTATTTTTAATATACATTGTGTGTCCGGCTATGAATTTCGATTCTTGATACAGAAATAACTCGGCAATCAAGTGAAAGAGGAAGCAAGCGCAAAAAATACAAGTTATTCGAAAACCAAGTTGTTTTCTTAGGCGAAGTAATTCCACGAAATATACTTGAAATGTGGGAAGAAAACTCGTAAGTTTGCCACTATGAATTTTTTTCCCATCAGTATGCAAGCACATGGATTTTTTACACAGACGGGTTTTGCACCCTCTCACATTGCTGTCATTTTTTTCAAGCATTGCATTCTCCTAAAATGGAATATTTTCCCATTCTCTCGATAGACCATACATCCTCGTGGTCATCGTTCAAGTTGCCTTCATTGAATAAATAAAATACCCCAACAATTTTGAAGTTCCCAATTACAAATTTAAAGCATGTTTTAAACATTTGGGAAAAATGTTCGCAGAAATACATAGAAAATATTTCAGAATATTGTGAAAGAGATTAAATAAATTTCGATAAAAAAAATGTATACATTTTCTACAATCCATTATTTTTTATCATTTTTTAAATCATAGTTGCATATGTAAATTTCCTAGATATGCAATGTAAGTGAGTATATTTATTAAATTTATAAAGTTATTATCAAATTCAATTATGTACTAAATAAAAGTATTATAGCAACTAAAAATGTGTTTCATTTTAAAATACTTAATAATTTCCCTTAACAACCCACAAATGTACAATTTACCTTGAATAAAAATTCATTTATATTCTTTTACTTGTATATTAAATAAAGTAACCATATACTTATTAAATATTATACTTTTTCTAATAATAACTTTGTCACTACCTGTAGAAGTTTTATATTATTTTGTTTGATTTTATTATTTTATTTGATTTTTTACGTAAACAAATAAAAATAAAAGTTAGAGAGAAATAAAATATTACAAAAAAGATTAATAAATAAAACTTTGAAATTTTTATTTTTCACATTTGTTCATTCGTCACAGGAGGTTCGGAGATTCCAAATGATACCACTAGGCTTCCTGTCAACCCTTCAAATTGCTTTCAATTTTCGAGGAAACGCATCCTTCTCTTAAGATGTATTTATCTCATAAATTCATTTTGGCATTTTCAAATGAAATCTGATCATTCCGCATGTGAAAAAGGAAGCTTTACCTTGCATGGAAAAACTATCAAACCGGGAAGAAACTAACTTCCAAAAATTTCAATACATACTCTAACGGACAAAACCATATCCATCAAGGCTAACTTTGAATGTGATCCAGATATGGGGAAACATTACTATTTTCGAGAATTAAAATTCGAGAGAATTAATAAACAAAGCATATTTCCCATCATACTGTGTCAAATGCCGTGTTTCTTTTTTTTAAAAAAAGTGTAATTTGATATAAAATGTTTAAGAATCCATACCATTTTTAGAATCCGTTATTGGGAAACGTTTCTGGATCACTCTTTCTGCTGAGCACTGCCAAGAGCCTCGTCATTTTGGGCAACTTTTAAAGGAAAAGAACACTGAGGCTTTCTTTCCACATCACACCAGTGAAGAGACATGGGCTGTTCTGCTCTGTTCTGTATACGATTCTGAGAGGTGACAAACCTGTAACATTTTTATTTATTTCTAAAGCTCAAAGAATTGGCTATGATGCTACCACTTGGAACAAGGGACAAAACGATGGCTTTCGTGTAGTAGATGCGAAATCGCAACCCTCAAAATTGGTTGTCTCTCGTTACTTGGAATGAGGTAGAACGCTGCAGTTTTGACTTGCTACTCTCAGAAATATTTCTTCACTTGGTGGACATTGTGATCCACCCTTTATCTTACATCTGTCCTGAGTGACACAACAAATCTTTGGCTCGGTTTATATGAAACTCATTTCTTTCTGGTCTTGAACTCTACGGCCCACAGTTTACTACAGTTTCAAACTCACAATTTAATGTACCTGAAAAAAGACGCATTTCTGTACCAACATTACTGCGACATTCAATAGAACTTTTCCAACGATATTTGATGTAAGTATGGATTGCTTTTGATCTTTAAGACATTTTTAGGATTATTATAAATGAAAGTAAACTGAGTATAATTTCGCTATGCTTTGACAAAATTTTTATACCTAACTCTATGCACACACTAATATAACTCCATGCACATAGTTTAAATTTATTTATTTCCACTAAGTAGAGAAAGAAGTTTAACTGACAATGAAGTGAGATGAATCCTAGGGCTTTTCTTTCTTGCTCCACTGCCAAATTTCATATCCGGAGCACTTCAACATTACCAGTCATATAATTTTTTGATCCTGATCAAGTAGTGGGTTTAACACCGGAGTTGGCACCTACATCTCTTAAGTTTCTCACCGGTAGCTGAACATTATACCTGATGGAAATTTGACATGTTCTTTCAGCATAGCGTTTTTTGGAGCGATCGAATGTTTTATCAGGCCAATTTATAATCCGACATGTATAATTAATCTCTTGTTGTCCATGTACAATGAATCAACAGTGAAGGAGGCATCTCTGCTCCGAATGTTAACCATTTCTCCCTTGTATGCACACAACAAAGATTGAAACATAGTACGGGATGCATGCTTCATAGTTTGCAATTCTAGTGTGCTGTCGCTTTTGACATACGAAAGCTTATTCTGATGAAACCAGAGGATTACCGAGATTTCGAAGCACTGCAAGAATTAGTGGTTGGGATGGTTGAGGGGGATCCTAAAGCATGAATTGCTCAGTTGAAAACCAGGGAACAATCGCTTAACAATCGATTGGACTTGTGCACGTTCTTCTAGTTAAATATGAGCATTCTTTTAAAAGTCAAAAGAATATTTAATTATAAGAAAAATCACAGTCAAATCAATTATTAAACGAAAACTGCGCGCCACCATAATGATAAGATCTAAAAACATTTCTCTGTAATGAAGCTGAAATTTATTAATTGAATTTGAGCTGTAAAATCTTCGTTACTTTCAAATTGTACTTATTTTATAAATAAACTACAAATTAATATAAAGTATTTATCATACGCTGTATAAGAAACACGTACAAAATAAAATTTATATCTTAAACAATTCTCTTTCATTTCATTGATGAAAAATGTGCCAAGTTTTCACTAATAATTTCCGTTTCAAAGCTACATTTTTTAAAAATAAATTTTTCTTCATAGTAGATTTTTTTCCAACGGCGGGCACTTGGGTGACGAACTCTATGCCACAACAAGGCCAGAAACTGCTACTCATTTGTCGTTACCCAACGGGCAACTGTGAACCAAATCATGGAGGCAAGAAGCGTTGCCCGCGCCATACCACCACAAACTCGTTTATAGGGTGGGACAAATTCATACATTATCGTGGAAGAAAGGATAGAGAAACACAGAGAGAACAGAGAAAGAAAGTAACATCCATGCCCGTACCGGATTCGAACCCAGGACCTACAGCTCAGGAGTCAGGAGCGCTAACCACTCAGCCATCGGTCGGCTTTTTCATAGTAGTAAAGAATTTTATTATTTTTCTAAAAAAAAAAATACTTCAATCTAGTTGGCCATCATTCCTTTTGTTTTGGACACACTAGCACAAGTATTTCCTTCTTGTTTAATATCTAGAGAAAATCCTTTTTCATTCTCATTATCTTCTCAACAATTTAATTATCCTATAGTTTTTAATTGCAAATTGCATCTGATTTTGCATTCAAAAGCTTCTGAAATGAAATTTCGGGCAGCCATGAGTTTCCTTGTCGAAGTTCATGGATGAGCAATTGACCTTCATTCAAGGCGTCAGTTGATTGCTCTTGCTTTTCTTCGTTACGTTGGTAAAAAAAAAAAAAGCAGTTTGTCAAATGAAGCTTGGTATCGTTTTCTTCTGCAGCATCATTCCAGCACAGATTGAAATGCGTGTTGCATCAATTTGATCAGGCAATTTCAAGCCATGATCACTCCTTGCAGAAATACCTTACGTTATTTGCATTTGAAATCACTGATTATACTCTGATGCTGTAAGACGGGAGCTAGATAGGGAAAGAATTACCTAATCAGGTGTTCTGTGAGAAATCCCACGTGTGTGGACTATTTTAAGAAATCCCAGATTTTATCATCAACAACGTAATTAACTATCCACAATTTCAAGGACTTGTGATTGTCTTCTAATGAAAATGTTGACTCTAATTCAACCATAAAAAATGGAATAACGATAAAAATAAAAAAGGCATGAAAAGAAGTTTGCTAAGAAAAAAAAATTTCAAAATTTAATGGTAAATGAGAATTAAAATTATCTTCATTTACATCTATGGGATAATGTATCGGAACAGTTACTAGTTTGCAAAATCGTGAGTGTTCGCAGATGAGAGGTTCGTTTGAATGAGAAGTAAATGAGAGGACGTATTCACTGGAAATGATTGCGAAACAATTTACTCTCTCTTTCACTAAAATACTTTTTATCTGAAGCAGAGGATGTGTCCCGGCAGGGTTCTGCACATTGCAATCAGTGATTTCTGTTGGACGTTAGGCATGGCAGTTGTGATTGGAAATATGGCATGCTAAAGACGTTGATGGTTCCACAAGCTTAGTCCACTGGTTGGAATGAAAATGAAGACATTCGATACTGCGTAGTGGACATCCTAACAGCTAAAGCCGTTGTAAACTATTTTAATATCCATCGTGTAAATGGTGTTCCCTTTTTTAATGGATAGTGGGCCGTATTCATGCGTAGAAAACTCCGAAGCACCCACCCCGATAAACACCTGGCCCTCGTTTAAAACAATGGCACTGTATGTTAAGGTGGTATCCCGAAATAAGTCCCGAACACGCGGTAGGTCACTAACCTATCTGCTGTTTCACCTGAAGGACATATTTAAACAGTCTTAATTACATAAGCAGCGGTTCTTGCAATGTGAAGGAAAATTGGTTCACATCAAAACCGCAAGGAGGAAATGGCACTAGTTTGGCAGTTAATCAGAAATGCCCCATCCGCGATTTCTAGGAAAAGTTCCTGTATTCAATTGAAAATATTATTATTTAAATTAAAAAAAAAATCGCTTAAAATTATTTATTTTTATTGCATTATTTTTTTAGCATATATAGTGAAATAAAGAAAGCGAGTTAGAGAGAAAAAGTGAAACTGAAAATTATATTTTTGCATTTAGTTAGTAATGCGATTTCATTTTCGAACTCGAAGGAAACCCAATTTTTAATGTTAAATTAGGATGCAATTTGGAATTAGATTAAGATAATATTTATTTTAAAGGAAATTATCTATCTATCTATCTATTTATATATATATATATATATATATATATATATATATATATATATATATATATATATATATATATATATATATATATATATATATATATGTATATAGTATCTTAGAAAGAAGAATCTGATAGTCGATGCTGTTGAAGAGTTATCAATAATACTACATACGCGCTGCGCGTTTTAAATCAACTTAAACTTGGTTTAACTACACCATCTGGAAGCAGTGTTCTCAAAAAAAATTGAGAAAACTCAGTTTCATTTTTCAGATTGATTTCCGATATTTTTTATTTTTTTATAGCTGAGTGTGTGCGCTTTCTTAAAACATTTGTAAGCCAAATTGAAGGTAATTAAAATTATCAGTATTCAAATAATAATTGAGAAATTATTTTTTTTATTACAAAAATGACTAGGTATTATAATCTCACGATGAATTAATTTATGAGGCTTTCTATTCAATGTTATTCGTTTTTATGCATCAGTTATTGTGGTTTTGATTTTTCATTTCATAAAAAAATTAAATTTCATTTCTTTCGTATTTTTATAAAATTTGAATGAAAATATTTATAATTTTTATTTAACTTTTAAATTTTATCATTCGTTTTAATATCAAATTCAAAATTGGACAGCTTGGCTTTGAGTGGGTGACTGATTATTTCACTCTTCTTCTTAGTGTCACACAACTAGCTCCTACTGGAGAAAAATTCCTCCGGCTAATAAGATGCATTATTAAGCGAAGAATTGTGCTGTGGACAATCGTTTTTGCTCAAACGAAGGTTTTAACAATGAACTTCATTAAAATTGGCAACACATCACGCATTCAGCTCCTTATTCTTAACGCCTGCCGATCTTATTTCAGCAGATGCTCGGTTTTAATAGGTAGTAGGAAACGGTGGAATAGTTCTAAAAATCAGAAGTTCTAAAATAGGAAAAACTAAACCTTAGAACTAACTTCTTACAAAATTTATTTTTGTTCATAATTAATACACCGTAAGAAAAATTATATTTAGTATGTACTATACATGAAAAAACAGTGAAATAATATTCATGCTTATATAAAAAAAAAAAACGTTACTTTCATTTTATTGGGGAAAAATCTATTAAAATAATCCCTAATATTTTTCTGCATCAAAAAGACATATTTAAAAACACTTATTTTCATTTTATTATGTAGGAAAGCACATTCCTGTATTATTTTTTAAAAAATCCCTCTATCTTGTTAGCCATTCATCTGCTTGTTTCACAGACGGTCCTCCTTGTTTGATGTCCATCTTCATTCATGTTCTCAATTACGTAATCATCTTACATGAAAATTATTTCTGAGTTCAAAATGTCCAGTAATGAAAATTCGAGTATCTTTGTCTAAGCTCGTGGCTGAGTGTGATTCGTCTTCACTCAAGTCTTCCGGTAAATTTCTTGGTTTAATTCATTAAGTTAATTAAGTTTGCATGTTAAGAAATACCAGAATGTCCTTTGTTCTACTTAGAACTGACGAGTGCCTAAAGTGTCAACTTCACGATGTGATTCCAATTGACTCCTAGCAAAAGTACCTTAAAGCATGCTAGCTATTGATCGTTTAAGCGTATATCTTGTGAAAAAATAAATATCCTGATTTATGTACCAGGATATGGGAACGGAAAAGCAATGGGGTGGCCGCAGTGATTTGGCTTGAGCGTCTTTAAAAGTAGCGAGTTCGAAACTCGTTTAAACTGAAGGTCCGTCCTTTTCGCTATAGGCGGTTACGGCTCGTTGAATAGGTCCTGGTAACAATGTCCACCAAGTAAAGTGATATCTCTGAGGTTGGCGGGTCAAACATAGGAATTTTTCTGTTTTGTCCATGTTTCTAAATGACGAAATGCGGCTGCTTCCACCTAACTGGTAGAGCAGAGCCATGGGTTTGGTACAGGTTGGTGCAACAGCAGCAGCAAACAACGAAGGTCCCCGAAGGTTTCTTACCTCCGACGTGCAGAAGATTCACACAACAGCTTTTTGAGTAAACGTACATGTCTGTACAAATCTGTGGTAAAGGCATAATAGGACGAGAACAAATCTCTGATAAAGCAAATGCGACGACTCCTTGTCCTCAGTTGCGCCACCAGAACAGAGCATGTGCCGCTTTCTTTTACAATAAAATCTCATAAAACTTCTTCAATTACTTCGCAATAGCCTCTCATAGTTTTTGTTAACGTTTTATGCTGAATGGTGAAAATGTGGTTTGGGTCCCCTTCTTGGCGCATTTTCAAAGAGTCGCCAACTGGTGCGTTTTGGCGTGTTGTCTTGCGGATTTGAATGCTCCGAGAGACACAACGCAAAAACATCGTTTCTATGTCGACGAAACCGAAATCCGTGTTTTTAACGAATTTCACCGTTGGTATGGCAACGAAAACGAAAACAATGGTTTTATTACGAATTCTATAACATAAAATACACTACAATATGGAGAAAAATTATTATATTTTTTAAAATTAATAAATAAAAATACGCAGAAACAAATAAATAACTCACGTACTACCTCCAGGGCAAATCCAACGGTAATAAAAAGTCGTGCATCAAATTTTAAATTCTACGGTAATTTCAAAATCAAAATAATTAGCGACCAATAGGAATATTGAAACAAAAGAGTTGTTAATGAGCATATGCCACAAGGAGTGTGTTTAGGATAAAATAGCCAGGGTTACCACGCTTGGCGCGTCTATCGCCCATTGGCAAGAAAAGGGTACACAAACCACAGATTAACCATGCTGAATATATTTTTAGTGGGTCTGATACAAAATTTGCTTAGTGGCTTACAAAATTTGGCAGTGATCTTTTGGAATAGTTCACACGATCAATTACAAGTTAGAACCCTTGATGACTTTTCATTTTTTAAAGTTTGTAAATATGAATGTTTTTATTCCTGTCTTTAACTTAAAACAATCAACCCATCAAAAGCAAAAAACATTATTTGATTTTTGCATACATTACGAAATAAAATTATGAGTGCATGGATAAAGTTCATTAATTTAAGTGAAATAATTAACGTAAGGAATTCTACATTTATTTTATTTATTACATTACATATATTCAGACTTGTATGCTTGATTCTTGAGATCCGCTTGTAAGTCTTCGTCGATATTAGGACAAATAGCACAATGACAGATGTACAACCACAGAAGAATAACGAAGAAAACACCCAGGGCCACGATGGGAATCGAACCCACACTCCTACGCTCTCAAGCGATTAGCAGTGATGCCTTTGACCACTCAGCCACGGAGCGCCCTTTTCTACATTTATAAGTTTGATATTTTCCTATGACGTCATCGGATCCTCGCGGACAAAATTGCTTGCTTACTGTCTGCAGGGAAATTGAAAATAAACAAGAGTTACAATTCATCTTGTGAAATGTACACAATAATCCTTGATAAATTAGTATTCATCTTGTACATACTGAAACGAAGAGAAATTGAAATTAGAATTGCACATATTGTTGCGTCCTCTTAACTGTATGATGCTGAATATCGAAAAACAATTAAACTTTGTCTATTTTCGGAACTTCAAATTTTCCGTTCGGCAATTCTAAGTGTTGTGGTTCAAAATAAAAGTTTAAGCTAAAAATTATTGTAATTAAGTTAGAAGTACAGCGATTGTAAAGCTTTAGTTTGAAGCTCTGTTTAGTAAAATTTGCGAATGTGAAGGACTTTGAGGTGTAATAATAATAATAACGCTACAATATAATGGGTTATTATTATTATAATATAATAATAACGCACGCGCGTAATAATATATATTCTGCTATAGTTTTTATAACTGAATCTGCAAGGATACTGAATTGAGATCCTATATATTTTTTATGGCGTCCGTGACGTATAAAAACTATGGGACAGTAATGAAGAAAAGAAAAGTGTTAAGACAATCTATTACAGTATAAATAATGTTGAAATAGCTTTGGATAAAGAAGACAATTCATTAGATGAAACATGTTTTTTCCAAAAACAGTTACTGGATAAATTCTCTCGCTTGTGGAGACAGTGCAAAAGATAATTTCTCAATCTCTATTTAAAAAATGCAAGCGAGGAGATACAATATGAAGAGGATTTTTTAAAAGCCGAAGAATACCAAGATATTTGCTGTAATATTTGTGTTAAGTCTTAGCGAAACTTGAAACAAAAATTAATAATAATTCAGCTGCATCAAAAGAAGACTTTGGGATTGAGAGGATTGTCAGGTGAACAGAAAGATTACTTAGTCTTTAGGTCACAATTTTCTAAAATCCATAATGACGGCAATATTCCTGATGAAGGTAAATTTCAGTATTTACTAAGTGTAGTACCCGAATCGAAAGCAACTATTCTAGTAGAGAGTTATCCACCCATTCGGAAAAATTATTGCAAAGTTATTCTGCAACTGAAAGAAAGGGCACAGATGCCGTATAATCCAGGAAGCTAAATTACGAATTTTTTTTTTGGCGATAAAGAAATTTTGCCAAGATGACGTACTGTGACGTGCGCGATGACATAAATACTAAGGTTGCCAAAATAGAATTTTCTGCATACTTCTTATAGGTCTCTATATCTATGACCACGTCTAATAAAAGCCAGGTTGCCAGATACATAAGATAATCCACCAAAATCAAAATTTGGCATTCTGGATTATACTGCATCTGTGCCAAAGAAAGATTTGATCGTGAAGATCAACTTGTTCAAATTTGTGTTCGAGACCTTCTAAACAGGTGATGAAAAATGCGGCCAGTAAAGGAAAAGTTGATTTACCTGAACTGTATGATTTACTCGAAAGCAAGCTGACAGTGCTGGAGAGTTTGGGAAGAAATAGGAAAAATTCACAGATTTCTTGGAACCACTTGTAAAGTTCTGCTAGTCTGAACATGTATTGCGAGTTTGGGAAAGAAGCCGTTATATAGACGAATCATCCATTTGTAAGGAAACAGAAGCAAGCATTTGTTCACTGGAACGATTAATGGATTTCCTAAGAACGGAAGTGCAGAGTGTAGAAATGATTTTTCTCGCCAAATCGGGGATCGGAGCGCCGAAAGGAAAATATCAGATCGTGATATTGATGCACTTCTTTTAATAACAAATGCTGTTTTGGTTAATGCATGTAAGGGAGAGAGGCCTGTCAAAGTTGAGTGTATATTTTGTTTGAAAAAAAAATCATGTTAGTTCTGAACGTTTTTAGCCCGTAAAATGTCCTTAAATGATAGAAAGAATATTCTTATGAAAAAGTGAGCTTGTTTTTAAATGTTTTACAGAAAAGCATTCAGCCCGATTTTCCTGCAATAAATTTTTTTCCAAAGGCGGGCACTTGAGGGTTGTACCCTATGCCACAACAAGGCCAGAAACAGCTATTCATGTGTCGTTACTCAGCTGGGCAACTGTGAACCAAGTCACGGAGGCGAGTAGCGTTGCCCACGCCATACCACCACAAACCCGTTTATAGGGTGGGCCATATTCATGCAACATCACAGAAGAAAGGATAGAGAAACACAGAGAGAACAGAGAAAGAAAGTAACATCCATGCCCGAACCGGGATTCAAACCCGGGACCCACAGCTCAGGAGTCAGGAGCGCTAACCACTCAGCCCTCGTTCGGCACAATGAAATAATAAAGTGCAGTTTTTGTGGGGGTAAATTTCATCACATTTTGTTATGTCCTAAAACAGAGGCCAGAGTTATAGAAAATAAGGAGTCTGATAATACTCGTAATATTGCGATTATAAGTAATAGTGTTTCTAATCAGTCAGAAGAAACAAATGTATATTTGCAAACAGGCATACTCAAAATTTGTAATACGGATAAAGAGTTGGTTTTGCGCTGCCTTCTAGATAGCGGTAGTGAAAATTCATATAGTACTAGAAGGACAGTTGAAAAATTGCAGTTACAAAACAAACCATGGTTCGCGGTTTGTTTGGGGAAAAGTGACAGCATCCAAGAGAAACATTCTCTCTAAAAATTGAACTTTGTGGCACGACAGCCCATGTGGACCAAGGTCTACAGTGCCAATCTGTTTTCTGGACCGAGAGACCCTGAGGTGTGAAGCATATGTAGAGATTAGGTGGTCAGCTTAACGCGAAATCCCCTGTGTTTAGTTCCTAACCATGCTTGGTATTCAGTTCATCGATCCTTCGGATGAAAGGCTGAGTCCACATTGCACAGCCCAGGAATCGAACCTCGGACCTGTGCTTTGGTAGCGTAAGGCACCGGGTTTCACATTCTCTCTATCAAATACAAATAAATAGCTTAAAAGATGATTTTTCTTGCGATATACAGGTTCTTTCCGCAAACAAAATATGTTCTATTTATCCTAAAATTAAAAATTAATAGTAGAACCGAAAGAAAAATTTATACAAGTGAATCATATTTGCTCATCTTATTGTCAGTGCTGTAGGGCTAATCTTAACGTGTAAGCATTGCACTTGAATGTGGTTTAATGGCGTTGAAACAAAGCTAGGATATATGTACTATAATGGGTAAAATTAAAGAATGGTTTATGGGAAATTATAGCAATATTTCTATGTCTATTATAAAAGAAAAACAATTATCGAAATCCACGGTTAGTATGTTGTCCACGCAATTGTCTACTCTTCGATTCAACTGTTCGTGGGTTCGAATCCCACCATTCGAATCCGGCAGGGATGTTTGTAGTGGTTTGGAATCCACTTTAAACCGTAGGTGCCTGTCTAATTAGCCCTCGTGTGCAAAAATGATGGTTGAGCGACAAACAAACCAAACCAATTATCTACTTTTAATACAAAAGGACTATGGGATCTAGAAACTATCGGTATCAGAGATCCAGTTGACAGTCTCAAAGGAAAATTACACTATGCGGAAGCAACTGAGCATTTCGTGAATAGTTTAAAAGTGCTTCCAGATGGTTGATGTGAGCTGTCTTTGCCATTTAAAACTGAGAATAAACTACTTAGTAATAAAAAATTAGCATTGAAGCGATATAAGCGAATGAGTCAAGGAATTATTGAGAAGAACTGTATTGATGAGTAAGTCAATATGTGTACAGAATGTGAAAAATTAAAAATCATTGAAAAAGTCCCAGAGGATGAAATTGAGAATGATGGTTATTATATGGCACGTAGACCTATCTTTACACCTTCTAAGACAATAAAGATTTAACTGCGATTACACCTGCAATGTTTTTGATGACTAACTCGTTTTTTGATGTCACTGACTTAGTCTTAAGTAATTTTGCCAAATTTCAAAAACAAGTGAAATTTCGATCAAAACTTCTGAATGACCTGGGGAGTAGATTTCGGAAAGAACATTTAAGTTTATTAGTTGGGAAAAAAACATTCCGGTGTTTTACCGTTGGAGAAATTGTACTAAATGTACCGTTCTAGTTTTTATAGTTGAACCATCAAGGGGAGGTCAGTTGAGACCCTACACATGTGTATAAACTTGTGGTAAAAATCATTTCTTTTTATACATTCAATTTTCGTGGGTCTCAAAAGGTCTGCTGGAATGTATAAAAAACATAAACAACCCCCATGTTTTCCGTCTTCAGTTTCCTTCTTCTTCTCGAAGTCAAAGTATCTAGCAGTAATTGATGCTTTTGTTTTACAATTAAGATTTATCAAATGCACAATTTGTCATCTATCCATTAATACTCAGCGATATTTTAAATTTCATGCCCTTTATTTCGAATGTCTTTACATGGGGTGAGGTTAATTATCGATCTTTAAATAACATAATTTCGCTATAACATTTAGTTCGTAATAACTGCATCTCTACTAAAAATAACGAAAATAAAAATTAATCTAGATTGTGGTATCAAATTCGTGGAAACAATGTGCATTGTTTTCCCACATAAATTTTAATATTTTAACTCTCCGCTCTTTCGTTTCTTCTCGCAAATTCCAGTTTTTCCCCTTGACTTAAAAATATTTACTATTTCCAAAGTTTTAATTATCATTATTATCTTTTATTCTAGTTTTAATAATATTCGCATGGAAGTCATTCTAAGAGAAATCGTATAAATGTATTTTATGTGGATTTTATAATTTTTCAAATATGGAAAAAGATTCTCTTTCCCTTTCAAAGACGCGAATGAATTCTCCAGGAATTCCAGAACTTCCTGGTATGTGCTTGAAATCGTGATTTACTAGTTCTTGCTCACGCTTCGGTGTTTACCGAGAGAGCCTCTTTTCAAACATAAAAATGCAAATCCCTGAGAGCTCAGAAAGCCGCGCACTTGCTCACCTTCATTCGTTTCGCTCTCCAGAGAAGCTAAATTTTATATCTCGTACACATGCATCACCTTGGCTGTTCAGTTTTAATTGAAGGGGGGAAAATGACGCCATCTTTTAATTAACCAGCAATTCATCTTACTCGTACCTATGTCAGCTGTTGAATTTTATACGATCAGCTTGTGCCACAATGACTTCTGGAGCTCCCACAATCAGAGACTCTGTTTGCTAGACAGACTATGCGGGTGATTCTCGGGATGGTTGCGGAGGAGGGACTGCAAGCTTGTAACAATGAAGCTGAGTAAAAGTTCACAATCAGATACCTTTTGATTCTTTGGCGATGTTTTTGACTCCAAGATAGGTGCCAAGATGGACGCTACACAAAAGCTATACAAAGGCAGGTTTCCAGGATTACCAGAAATTAAAGTTTATCGCCAAAATGTTAACCATCACTTTTTACTGTCAAACCAAATGGTATTCTATTCTACACCGAAATTTGAAACTTTGTTGGGCTTGAAAGCTTAGATAAAAAGGAAAACACTTTTCAGAATTTCCAGGGGTTGATCGAACTAGCCTACCTCCTGTACTTGAGTCTAAAACAGATTTAAAATCAGTTGCATATTTAAAATGATTTATATGCTGATTGCAATTGCAGATAACTATAAGATATGCGTAAAAATGGAGTTAGTCAGTGAATTCAAGATTTTTTAATTTCTTTTGAATTTGAATTGTATATGAATTTGAATTGAATTGAATTTGAATGAAGGAATGAATGGGAAAAAATGATTGTACCATGTTTTACAGTTTACGTGAAGAGTATTTTACATCAATATGATAAAAATAAAGAAAATGAAAAATTGGTGCAATTTGAGCACAGATATTTTATTTCAAAATTTTTGAAGCAAATCGAAACAACAACCAAGCACGGATGTGTCTAAGCGGATAAAAAAATAAAGCGTGATTTTATTTGTTTCTAAAAATATTAATTTATCTCAAAGTTTGGAATTTTGGATGGAAAAGGCCGTTTCTCTACCACTTGAAGTCTTTTTCTGCCTACAAGTGATTCGGGAAAACATTTCCATCGGTTTCTAATCAAAGAAAAATGATGCTATACAATGACCGCATGTCACCTTTGATACTGCCTTATCATCGAGAGTATGCGATTCACTGGGTGAAATGATAAAGCTGTCAAAAGTGACATTTAATAGGTGTTTACAGCACTTATTTGATGTGCGAATGGGGGCTGTAAATGATAAGAGTCGATCCATCAAACAATAAATGACGAGCAAACGGTAGTCAATGACTGCGGATTTGTTTTCCCCGGAACAAAAGCGTTTTATTGAACGTCGCGGGAGATAGCCACGGAATGGAATTTATAACCCAAGATTTACTGTTAGAGCAGAGGTTGTAAAAATAGAGCGTTCGAACTACCTGCGCGAGATGTGTGTTGGTGGAAGAAAGTTTGCGAAACTAAACTATGTTCAAGGTCAGCTAGAGAGTATGTGCTGGGAAATTACCGTTGTATATATCATATTTGTTTAACTCTATGCAAAGCAAAACGAGTAGCCTTTTCTGCGTCTGAAAATGGCGCTAAAGACGGGATTGCTGTTGCCTGCCTTTTGAGCTTTGGGAATGGACGAAATAAAGATGAATATCATGTTACATTTAAGGTTATAAGAAGCGCATGAAATGAGGTTTCGAATCACTTTTAAGAGGAAGAGTTTTTAACCCATCTTGTGCCCAATACAAAATAAAAATATCTCTCTCTTCGATCTCCGTTCCAGAGTCAGTTTTAAATTCATGGTTTTATGATTAAGAATCCCTTTTACTTTCGACAAGATGTAGCCGACAACTTAAGGGTTGTACGGCACTTTAATGTCCACTTCATATAAGTTTTTCTGGAAAAACTTTTTATAAGTGGTGGCAGTATTTACATCTTGTAACTGAAGAAAACTCCCAAGCACCCACCTCGCCAGATGCGCTTGCTGAGAGTGGAATAGCTTCACCCATAAGCATTGGCTGAGATCGGACCCGGGAACTCTGAAAACTGTCACGATGTCAAACACCTCCTTAAGATTTTCACCATCGTTGCAGCATAGAGTTCTCATTTATATTTAAGTACACACATTTTCGATCAAAGTGCCGGAACACATAAAGGGCAAAAACTGATTTCGGTTATATTTATAATTTTCTATATTTATATTCTAGAAAATAATTATAATTTTCTACATCTGCTCCGATGCAAAAATTATCTGGCTCCATCTCGAATGGAAGTGAAATGATGAGCTCAATTACACAAACCTGGTCAGTTGGGATTCAACGAAATGTAAGTCTCCTCTTTTCAAGGAAATAGAACGATCAAAAAGCTTTGGTATTCTCGAAAGATGAATTTGTCTGCCGCATACGTCCACCTGTGCGAGAGTGTTCATGTTTATCTTCCACTGCATGAATATTTGAAGACGAGAGCCTAAATGTCGTCATATAAATGAAAATGATTTAACAGCTCGATAAAAATATAAAATAGATTTTTACGTTAGTTATTTTCAGTGGTATATCCAAAATATTTGGAGTCCGTGCAAAGTGATTTTGAAATCATTTCTCTTACATAAATGTGGAACACATTTTTATTTCAAAATAATGTATGCTTGAAACCAATTTAAGATACTATGCAGTTTAAAATTATCATATTTATATCAAATGCACTCTAGGATCATGGAAATAAAGAGAGCTCATTCACAGTTCCAATGCTCTTCAATACTTGTACAAAGGGTGTTGTTGTTGTTACTAATGACACTTGGACAATCCATGCTCGCTATGCCTTGGCCATGCGAATTTAAGTCAATTGGGAGCATCTTTGTTTTAATCAGAGCACCATGAAGGTGAAAGTACGACTTTTGCTCTTCAAATCCTCCGATCGATGACAGCACCAGAGGATGTACCCTCAACTTTGGCCACCCTCAATTTTGGCATTGATCTGAAGGGGGAATAAATTTCTTCAGACCATTGCACCCATGGTAACTGCTCAACGACCGACCACAGGACTTTCGATTCCACATATTTAACGAGCACGTATATCGCATGTACTCGGTGGGTCTTTAGCGGCATTGGGAATCAAACCTCACCCTTACGAATGGAAGGCCGAACCACTAGGCTACCACGGCCCACAAAGGGTGTGAATTTATGATTGGGAATTCCCGCTCATAGATGTCTTACTCTTTTGAAATGGCCCAAACTAATTTGTCCACTTGAAATATCAGGGATCTGAATTGAGTTTGTCAGGGTTCACGTCTGTTAATCCTATAAGCAACAAACCAGATTGACATTTCGTATCAGGAGTGTCATTGTGAAGTCAAAAAGTTCCGAAATGCTGGTATTGAACTAAGAGACTTGCATACTTTACCGCCATCTCCAATTGTTTGCTTAAAATGGCTGTTATACTTTTATGAGTAAGTACAAGACTTGTCCTCTTTCAGTTGGGTGCTTAGCAATGTGTCTCACTTACATTCTGTGAGAAGTGTGCCTGTAGAGCGGCTAACTAAGGTCACACCTCCAATGCCGAGGGGGAAGTTTAATTTTGCGAAATGTTTCATGTATGAAGATGCGTTTCATGGACGTGGGGTGTGCCAGCAGACGGCTCTTATTTAAATACGAGTGCCGTGACTGAATGAAAAAAGGAATACCATGTCACTCTCGCACCAAGGCCGCTCCTCCCAAAAGATGCCCACGCGATCGCCAGACAATCGGAGCAGTGATCGTGTGTGCCAAGCGACATCTGAACAAACGCACAGAGTGACTCTAATGGAGCACGCCAAAGGTAAAGCCACGTTTTTAGGAATTGTTTTCCCCTGATTTGTTTTCAATTGCATTCATTGTTATGAGTTTCTGCTGTTACTCTGGAGCCGATGAAATGGGCTTCTATTATTTACCATTCGGAGCTGCTCCGAAAGTATTCCTCAACGCTGTGTCAAGGGGTATCGAAGTCAGAAATAGTTCTCGACAATAAAAAGAAGATATGCATTCTAAATGACATGTAAGCAAACATTATGCAAAGCGATCCAAATAGTAAAGCACATTGCGTGACTTCTCAACACAATTATTCTATAAGTATTTCCTTCTTACTATCAAAATTAGACAGTAGCAAAAACTGCAAATCAAGATTTTGTGGAATAAAATTCTTCTCCTTTTCATCTCTTATTGTTAGTCATAATATTCAATCCTTATTACTATTTGAATAAATTTTTTTAAAATTGCTCTCTCCAAATATCACCAATTTAGGATAAAATGCTAACACTTAAAAAATATAAAAAATGAATAAATATTTCCTTAAATTTGCTTAAACACTTTTATAGTAAAAATGCTGAGATAGATTTTCAGCTGAAACGACATTCCATCTTCATTTTAAAACTTGTATATGTATATATATATATTATATATATAATATATATACATATATATATACATATATATATATATATATATATATATATATATATATATATATATATATATATATATTTATATATGTATATATATATATATATATATATATATATATATATATATATATATATATATATGTATGTGTGTGTGTGTGTGTGTGTGTGTGTGTGTGTGTGTGTGTGTGGGATTGAAAGCACCACCAGAGGGCCACTCACATGTTAGCCGTCGGACATCCGCATAAGAGAGGGTTTGGAGGGTTTGTTTGTCGCTCAACGGTCATTTTTTGCACACGAGGGCTAATTAGACCGGGACTTACGGTTTAAAGTGGATTCCGAACCACTACAAACATCCATGCCCACGGTGGGATTCGAACCCACGAACTGTTGAACCGAAGGCAAGAACGCTAACCATTCGGCTGCCAGCTCGGCGCATAAGAGAGGGAGAGAGACAGAGACGCGCGCGCGCGAGGTGATGAACGAGAAAAGACGCGAAGACGTATAGACGTTCAAACGGATAGGAAAATCAACTTTGAATTATTCACTACAATGATGTTAGAATAGACAATGTGCTTTGACATTAACTTGTAAATATGTAAATAGCTTTATCTTGTTCTTTGAAAATATAATTAAAATAATTTAACATTTATCGTTCAATTTAATTTAATTATGTGTTGAAAATCTTCTTCTTTTGAAAAATTTATTTAATAATACAGCAATAGTTTTTTTAAAATCTTAAAGGACAATACTAGTTTTAATCCCTTTAACATGATGAATCATCAGATTTACTATTTCCATTTTATTTAATCGAATACTTTAAGATAAATTTTGGCTAATCGTATCATCACACAGTTAAAAAAATTATCACATATTCTATCCGCAAATCACAATTACTTAAACTACGTACACTTAAAAACGTTTTCATTTATTTCTACTTCATGTGAATATTTTTATAAATTTAAATTTTGTACTCAACTTCTCGGCGCCAATCAATCGTATCTTCCCAGAAGCCCTCTGAACGGGCGAACAGTAGCAATTCGAGTGTGAAATGTTCCGTTTCATTATTTCAGTGGAAGTGAGAGACAAGGTTATTTCAGAAAATTGAATACTTTTTACTCAGATTTCTTTCACACAGTGTTTCTTTTTTTTTTTTTTTCGCTTTTATATTCACGATAGTTTTTTTTAAAAAAAATATTTTCAAGATCATACGTTATGAATCCATTTTTTATTTCTATATTAACGCCTCGATGCTACTTTTTTGACTAATTTACAACTTCATGATTACATTCCATTAAATTTTTTAAGCATATTTGGAATCTTAATGCGTATATATATATATATATATATATATATATATATATATATATATATATATATATATATATATATATATATATACCTTTGAATGTGTGCATTTTCTTTGCTGCGTTCCATTTAAATCCTATCAGATATACTGCAATGAATTTATAGTTCCAGTTTTCCAGAGGTTTTGAAAGCATCGTGATTTCGGGGATCTCACTTTTTTGTGTCTTTTTCTCATTTAATGTCTTTCTAATAAGAATATTGTATTTGGATATTCTAATTAAGTAGTTTATAAATTTCTTTCGTAAGTGCTTTTTTAAATTAACAATACTTCTAGATTTTAATTCTAGATCTTTTTATCTATGCGGTATGAAGAAATATTCAAAAATATACAAATTTAAAAAAAAAAAAATTCTTTTAGACTGAATTTAAATGTGATAACATAAATGAAACATTTTAACAAACACGATTTTTAGCATTACGAGTGGAATGTTAGATATAGAATAGATGATAATAAATAGAATACTGAATTTCCGAAATTCTTTTCATCTGACTGGGGACGTATTAGAAAAGGTTAAAATCACGTTTGCAACAAAGTGGAATAACAATACATCAGAAAAAAAGCATTTTACGTCTAAAGAAGATTTTTAAGTTTAAAGAAGTTAATATTTAATAATTTTACTGTGGCCAGAGACGAAAAGATCCGATGCCGCAAATTTATTTTATTTTCTCTCATAGTAGAGGACAATTTCTAAAGGAGAAAAAGAGCCTCCATACTTGAAGTATATTGTTTAAATCAATATCTATAAGCAGGTTGACTGACATCAAATGCGCATTCATTATGTTCTAAATTAATTACAAGGCTGTAATTGAAATTCCGAAATGAAACAACCTATGTTTTGAGACCTGGTGTGGATTCATCGTCAAAAATCATACATGGCCAACATTTCGGTAGACAACTTGAGGATTATATGTATATGAATTATCACACACATTGCTCTTATTGTACTTTTCCATTAACTTTAATATATGTACAAACGGTCTGCTCAAGTTGCATACCAGACGAGAGAGAAAACTAAAAATGGATTTGGCTGTTTTTTTAACCCTCCTCCTAAAGTTTCACAGCGAATGCTCTTAAAAATATTTTTAAAAAACTATGAATTTTATTTTTCTAAATCATTACTTTAATGAATAAATAACCATTACTATTTAATAGGTAATACTTAATTAAGAATATGTAATATACTCTACTCAAATATTATGTACAATAAATGATATATGTATATATATTTGAATAGCTGACGATTCGACAATTAAAAGTAAAGAGCACTGCGGTGATTTGCAACAATTGTTATGATTGAAAATTCTTAAATATTTCAAAACAAAGTTCTGTAAGCCATTATCATTTCTGAAGATTAAAATATAGAGGAAAGTTTTTTTTTTGTTTCTTTTTTTCAAAGTTTCCACAGAAAAAAATCAGACGGTGGTATTTGTCTTAAGTGGTTGTGGTGAAGTTGGTATTTGCATTTTATACACTATATTTTTAATAACAATATCTAATTATAAAATTAAAATTTTTCAGTGAAACATATTTAAGTGAACAGTTTTATGAAATTTTAATTTCATGTGTATAAAACGAAGATTTCTCATCTTTGTGTGTCTTAATTTGTATGAATATGGCAAAGTTGGACCAAGATCGGGAAATATTCGAATATCAACACGTTTGGAGTTTATAGGTGTCTCTGAAGGTAGATAATCAATAAAAACCGCTTATCATTTACCTCAACAGACTTGCGTGAAAAAGACTCATCAGTGATCTCATCACCGTTGCTCATCAGTGATCTGAATCGAACCTGCAATCTTCCGCCGAAAGAGAGATGTCACACTTTGACGACTGGAAGCTGATGACTATGAAGCTGGAAGCTTAACAGTTGAATATATTCATTATATTGTATAAATTTCATACTACGTAGTGCAATACATGACATTCTTCGCGGGAATTGTTTTCTGTTAGGTCTTTCCGTGGATTCTAAGCCAGGATCACACTTTGCGTCAATACCGGAAAAATCTCAAGCACTTACTCCGACGGAAAATATGGATGTCCCGTTAGCTGGAATCGAATCCGAGACTATGGGAGTCTCAGCAGGGTGCAGCTGCAGGAGCTCCTAAGAACAGAGTTGAACCGACAGGTTGTCTTCCATATGCTCTGAGGCTTTTCTATAAAATAATTTTAAAAATTATTCAATGTATATCTAAAGAAATTTTCGGTGGAATTTCTTTTTTTTTTTATTTCTCTGCACAGGAGAGGCGAGCAAGCCTGTTGATGACGGAGGACTGCTGCTTTGTTTTCTTCAGCTCTCGGCTTATATATTCGTTTTATTTGCGGGAAATTTTACTTTACGGGAATGGAACAAGTAAGATTCCTGGAAGCTTTTATGGATGTTCCATGTGCAAATGGACTTAGGACACGCGACCTCCCTCGAAACAGAATCGCCGGCCGCCCTCGAAACGCTTGATTTATCGCCTCTGGTAACTCGCAGGCAATGAAAAGAAAAATGTGACTGAAAGAAAGTCCTCATCTTCTGTTATGAAGGAACTATTTTGAGGTTTGGCTTCAAAACGACCGCTCTCTTGCACCAACAACTCTCCAGCTTTGCTGGAATAGAGTATTTTTATCGGTAACTATGGGCACCGTGTAGATACCACAAGATGTCGGCGGTCACTTGATTTATTCATCTCAACATCCACTGTTTTTGGTTGATTGGTTGTATTCGCATGCCCAAAGCACTCATCCCTACTGGTCTCTATGCAAATGTACCACTTTCAGTTCTTTAACTGCGGCCTGAATCGAAACATTTCCGAATTCATCTTCAGGCGTCACAGTAAAATGTATATAATAATAATAACAGTGCGATTTGGCTCATTTTTAAACATTTCTAAAACCTGCGCCATATATTCTGTTTTTAAGAAACAACACAAATATGTTTTAAATTTATGTTTTTTTTATTTATCTGCTCTCCTGAAAGAGGTAATATTGCATATAAAAACCCTACCAGTTGGTACAATTGATTACATACATGTAATATACATGCACACACACTCAATATATAAAGAGACAGAGAGAAAATAAAGAATTCTATTTGGTTTTAAGAAAAATGGTGAATTAAAATTCTCATTTTCGTCAATTATTTTCGCATTTTTTAGGTTATTGTGAATAAAATAAAAATTTTACTTACAAGAGTGTATTAAATTTTTAAAAGCCTTGGTCTTTCTACCTACAATGGGTAACTAAAGATTAACTCCTGCGTATTACTAGCATATATCTACAATGAATTATCTTTACAGTGTAACTGTGAAATATAACTGTACAATAATATATAATAATAATTGAAATATAACAGGAATTTCGAAGCTTCAGAGCAGAGAGAGAATGAAAGGATTCAGTGGTCAAAATCCGGGAAACTTTAAGAGCTGAGCAACGAATGTGCCAGCGCAGAATTATTGCAGGTGTAAACCCAAGGCTCGCGTCCTTGAATAAGGTCATACAGAAATGTTGGGCGATGCGGATCAAAGTGAAGAACTGTACCCTGAAAAACTGCATTCCCGTGTTTAGAGGTGGGCAAGTGCATGGGGTTAGTTCGGTTTGCTTGATGCCTCATTTTTAGCACATGATGGTAGTTAGACCGGGGTATGCAGTTTAAAGTGGATTCTAAATCATTAAAAGCATTCATGACTTTGGTGAGATTCGAACCCACTTATGCAGAATGATTATTAGCCGAGCTGACTAATAGTTCAGTTGTAAGCTCAGTAGATGGACAGTTATATATAGCGGTGTGAGCTCCGGACTGCACTTTTCGGTTAATAGGTTTGGAATATTCACCCCCATCACCTAGCGCCTGGTCATTCGGAACCTCGGTCAAGTGGTGAGGTCACATCTGAACTCCTCTCCATATCCACCCCACAGCAACAGAAGGATTTTGGACGTGGCAGATTAACGTGGACATGTCCCCAACTTATGGAGCTCCAGCAATTCAAAGAAGAATATATTGTTGCACCAGCATGCTTCCCTGCACCTATTCCTGAGTTGAGCTCAATCAGTGTTAGATAGAAGCATCTGGAGTCTTCGTAACTTTGAAGCAGAGGTCAAACAGAATACTCACAATACTTGGCCTGCAATAAGAGACATCATTTCACTGGGAGGACATTGCGACCACTCCCACTTTTAACGTGCCCCAGCCACCTTTGGCGAACACGACGGATCTTCGGTTAAGCCGGGATTCGAGCTCGCTAGTTTCCGATAAGGGGAACGACGCCCTAAGCAACCAGGCCACCGAGATCTCAAAGGAAGAATGTGGTTAACTCCCTCATCACTGCCCGGGTAAAGTCATGTTTCACTTCTCTGGTCTTAACTGTAAGTGGCGTGAAGCGCTACTGAACCACTGACACTGCAGAACAACGGAAGATGAATGTTTGCGCAAAGTTCGCGTCAAGAAGTTTTCCGTGTTTTGTGCCGTATGCGAATACAGTCTTCTTGATTTGGAACAGCTTTTAGGTGTTCAAATGACTTACAACAGCCTTCTGTTGCCTGCTTATTTACAATCTGAGGAGGTGGACGATTCTCATCAAAGACTGTTAATTAGGAATTGGAGGATAATACTTCGATATAAGTCACTCATTATAGTCAGTAAGAAAAGAAATCTTCTGCAATATTTTAAAGGTGGAATAAATAAGAAAGATTATGTGCTTTAAAGAAGGTTCATTAAATTTATGAATGAATTGTAGACAAAATAATGCGTGGGAGGAAGTTGAGAAATTAACAAAAAACTTAAAGTAGATTATTATGTACGGAGGCAGTTAGTAAACTGGAAGAACTTGTTGCACCTAAGCATATTTCTCTGCACTTAGCTCAGAGTTGATTTCTGCCTGTTTGGTTGAAGCAACCGGGTGGGAATCTTCGTAATTTAGAAGCAGGGACCAAGCAGTAGATTCCTTAATACTTGACCTGCCAACCGAGATGCATTATTTCCCTTGGAGAGGACTGAGACCACGAAATATTTCAACGAGCTCAAACCACCTTTAATGAACACGACAGGTGTTCGGTTTTAAGTCGGTATTTGAACTTACTAACTTCGAACGTTGAGAAACAAATTCCCGTGATACTTGGAGAACTTGTCAGCGTTGATGGCAGCTTCATACGCTCTATTTCTATTTTGTGTGATGTTTCACATTACAATGATTAAAAAAGGAATTGTGATCAGTGTCAGGTCTCTTAAATTACCATGCCGAATCTTATAGAAGTCCTCTTGCTGATTTTAACTCATATCATCAATTCATTTCGTTCATTCGAAGGGAATTTGTGTTGATTGTGAGCTTCCTGTCATTGCCAAAATGGATTTGTGGTCATGTTTCAAGCTGCTTACAGGCTCTTACATCCTGTCACTTTGCACGCAACGTTCATAAGCCAACCTTCTTCAGTCCACATGCTGTGCTCACGATTTTAGAGTTTTCCGCAGATTACACTAGAATTGTCTGTCCTGATTCCAATACCTGTTAACAGGTTGCGTCATTCATAATTTTCAATAACTGTGAAGATCGATATTGTGTTTTAATTTGCCCTTGGTATTCTGTTTCTTGGAATCCATTGCACAACCTGAAATAATACTTCATGTCGCTCCAATAGCATTTACTTTTCTTTGTGTTTGTCTCCCGATGAAGCTATGGAAATGAGCCTTATTACCCTGCTCTCAAAGCTCTGTGTGTGTGAGACAACTCTTAGGGGAAAAATGCCTCATTGTTACTAAGGAATTTCCCAACTTCCTTATCTTCCCAAATGAGGTATTCTCAAAAGAAAATTTCGCTATTTTTGATATCCGATTTCTTGACTTAAAGGTCTCTTTTACAAATATTAGATGTTTTGACTTTATGGTCACAAATGATTGATGTTTGTTACCAGTGTGTTGAAACCATGTGCTTTTGTTTTTAGTGAAATTTTCACCTACGATTTCCGTACATTCTCGCTCAGTATTGATCTACAATTTTTTTCGTTATGTTAATTAAACTAAGAAACCTTTAGTTAAAAGTGTAATTAGAACCGTTATAATATCCAGCCCAGAGGTGGGGTTCGAAACAACGGACCGAAAACCAAGACGTCTACTATTCGGATGTCAGTCTGGTCGGTGAAGCTCATCCTGGCTCTACGAATTCTTTTGACAGTGGGGGTTGTCATGTGACAGAGTAGCAATGCTGTCTTTCCTCCACAGTCATTCAGACGATTTTTGGTCTGAGGCTCTTCAAAATCTGGTTCTCGCGCTGAAGTTCAGCCTATTCAATAGAAGAAAGTCATGTTTTTACATTAAAATTGCAGTTGACTAATTTTTAAACAATTAAAAAATAAATTCTATATATATTTTTATTATTTATTTATTTATATTAATTTCTGTTGCTTATTAATTAATGTTGTTGAAGAAAAACGACTCAAAGCAGACGATATAATAAAGTGAGAGTGTCACTTGACAATTATGTAGTTAGGGACTAAAGGAAAATTTATAAATGTCTGTATATATAAAATTAAGCGAGAAGTGACGAAGCAAAAACTTGCACAGCCTTGCATCATTTTATTTTTTCCATGCAATGTTAAAAAATAAAAAAAAACCTGTTGTTCTTATAAAGTTTTTATGAAAAAACTATATTTTACAGTAGAGAAACTAAATGCTTCATTGGAAATAACAGAATACTTTCTTTAAAGAAAATTCTTTTACATTTTATACCAAAAGCTCTGTTTAGAATTAGGAACTGTTTCACTATAAAGAAATTAACTTTTATAATGCAGTCGCTCAATAAATTGTATCACACTTATTTGTCTAAACTGAGCGAAGAAAAGTAAGCTCCTAATTACTCGTAATGGCAAGGCTAAACCGGAGAAAGGAAACAAATGAATGTAGATGGCGCTGTTAGGAAGGCGTCGCTTAAGTGGCCGGGAGTTCCATATCTGACCCAATCGAAGATCCGTCATGTTCACTATTAGCGACTGCAACACGTAAAATAAGTCGTGGTTGCAATACTCTGGTGTGGGCTGGAAAGGAACTTTCTTGCTCAGGTGTCGTCCTCGTCACTTCAGCGTCATTCAAAATGGTGAAGAAATTGGAGGTGTTGAGTAGCCCTTCACTTGGCCGAAACAGGAATCGGGAAAAATACATCAAAATGTAAAAAAACAAAAAAGACAAATATGCATTTGAAAAATTTAAGCATTTAATTACTAACAAGAGCATTCTTACTGTTTGAGTAATAATAAAATTATTTACTCTTTACAAATTTGATTTACTTTAGAAAATCAGAGGTTTTTTTTGTATTGAACCGTTTTTTTTATAGTGCATTGAAATCCTTTTTTGAATTTAGACAGCTTGGATAGCTTGTGAAAAATTGGTGCCTAACTCTAGTTTAAGGACTAGTTCTTTATGTTTAAATGAATAATTTATAAGCAATTATTTTATGTTATGCAAAAATAAAAGTATAAATTAGTAATGAATCAGTCTTGTTAACCATTATTCTGAAAAGAAAACTCCCATATTGTTGATTTGAATGAGCTGTGTCCTCTGCTGCTTCTGTGTAATGCATGGCTTTAACCTGAAAATAAATCGAGCATTTTAAAACTTTTGAAATTGCTCGCTAGATACATTGTGCGTTTCATATTTAATCTAGTGTTTATAAATATTCCACAGAATAAGGGAAAAGAAGTAAGTTTGCAAAATTTTCGAAACTTTGTGTCAATACTTACTTTGCAACAAAACTAAGAACGAAAAATTTTTCAGAATTATTATTTAAGAAAGTTTTGGAACTTTTTGTTATTACTAATATTGACTTTTTTCTAAAATAATTCTAAAACACGTTTAATTTAGAGATTATGTACATTAAACTTCTCTATTAATTTTTTATGATACTTTGGATATTTATTGTAATTTCAATAATATAAAATAAGCTTTTTTTATTTGTGTTATAATTAATATTTTCAAAAATATTATTTTAAAAAAATTTATGATATAATTATAAAAAATAATTTAAAAATAAAAATAAAAGCAATTATAATAAATAATATAAATTTTTTACTCTTATTTGTTTGTTTTTCAATAGGTAATTCTTGAAAAACTAAAGAAATGGATTCAGGTTTAAATTGAATCCATTCAAAACAAGCGCATAGCTTTTGGACGAACTCTCAAGTATACTGACTGTTCACTTGACTTTGTTTCGCATTTATTTTCAGCAAATTCACAGTTTTTATAAAAAAGAAATCGCATTTAGACAAGTGATGAGACCTTTGACACAAAATACAATTTGCATTTTCATTACTTACAAATAAGTTTTTCGATTGCCGCCCAACTTGTCTAGTGGTCAGCGTGTCTAACTGCGGATAGGGAGGTCCTGGGTTCGAATCCAGGTTCGGGCATGGATGCAATTTCTCTCTCTATCTATCCTGTATGAATGAAGTGTGAATGGTTGCCTACCCTATAAACGGGTACCTATGGCATGTGTGTACTGAGGAAGTCGGACTCCACACCAAAATATGATTCAGTTGGAAAATTGGAGCAGCGCATCCCATATTGCCAACCTAGCTGGCACACGACAACAAGTTTTTAGATTTACTATTTTTATCCATATGGTCTTCATATATAGTTTTATGGGGATTACGAGTAAGACTATTTAATACTAACAACGTTTTTCAATAAATTCAAGAAAATCATATCAAAATTAGGAACATCATTATTTGTTAACGTTAGTTCACATATTGCTTACGAGTTTCCCGATCAAGCTTTCGCAAAATTATGTTCCTTAATAAAATATAAGAAAAGTTATTTCTTTCAAACTTTAAATAATCTTTAACTTTTAGTTATACAATCTAAAAATTTTCTCAATTCTTTAGCAGATCCTTGAATTAATTTTTCATGTGATTTAAAGATATTTTTTACTTAAGTATCTCTCTACAACATATCTTTTATTATTATATCTATTTTCTAAGGCTTTAAGCAAAGATTCGTAAGTATCGTCAGCTGTTTCAATTTGCTTAGCTTCTCCTTTCAAAGAAACGCCGAGCTGGCAGCCGAATGGTTAGCGCTCTTGCCTTCGGTTCAACAGTTCGTGGGTTCGAATCTTACCTTGGGCATGGATGTTTGTAGTGGTTCGGAATCCACTTTAAGCCGTAAGTCCCGGTCTACTTAGCCCTCGTGTGCAAAAAATGACCGTTGAGCGACAAACAAACCAAACATTTCAAAGAAACACGTAAATAATAAAGTTTTTCACTATTACTAAGATTACAATTATCACTCATTAAATTTTCAAATTGAATTTTAAAATTTAAAAACTCTTCCCATTTTTCATAAAATACTGGGAGCAGGATTTCTGGTAATTTTATATAAATTTTTTCAATATTATTATCATTTACATTTCTTTGCAAATTTTTAATTGGTTTTGAGTTAATATTAAAAAATGATATTTTAATTTTTACCTCTAAATTCTGAAATTCCTCCTCAGTAACGTCGATTGCTACTTCATGTTCAGCGAATTCTTCATCATTCTTCAATGAAGAATATAAATGTCCACTTTTTAACTGTTAAAATTTTTGTTGTGTCTTTTGTAACATATCTAGTTTTGCCAGCAAAACACTCTCTTCACAAATTTCAGAAAGGGGCGAACCTATTTTAGTTAATTGTCCCTTCATATTAGCTCTTCTACGATTTAAAACTATCGTGGCAACAGACATTATGCTAAGCTTCTCTATTTAACAGCCCACAAAGGATGGAGTTTTCAACGTACACAAAAACTAACTTCAGTTGAGCGGAAGCCATCTGAAATACATCCGGTTTTCTCTCTTCCCATTGAAAATCAATGCAATCGCAAAACTATTTATTTAAATATTTTTAGGTATTTATTTCGGTTTTCGAAAATGTTTTTATTTTATCCCTTAAAATTATAATTGTTAAATAATAAGCAGTGAAATCAGTGGTGATCCCGTAGCAATCTTTAAATAAAAATTAATTTAATTTTTACTTAAATAATCCTGATGGATTTACCATATTTCTCGGGGATTGTGTAACAATGATTCTCAATTGTTGATGAATGTGATATATTGTAACCCACATTCTAAATCTTGCTATTATTTATCTCAATTGTTTATCATTTTCTTCTTTAAATAATTTTTAATTTTATGCATTTATTCCAAAATTTCAGGAAATATATTTTGCACGCGATTGAACTATAAATCATTTCAAATATTAAGCAAGGTATTATTTATGTTTTCATTTATAGTATTATAAATTTTATTAAAATTTTCTTGCTCATGCTAGAATATATGAATTGGTATCAATAATGAGTAGAACAAAATTGTTATGATGTGTTTATTTACTTGTTGTTGATTAATATTTTAAACAAATCTTGGTTTTTATTGCAATTATAATTTAAGTCTTATTTTTAAGAATTGATTTAATATATATCTAATTAAATTTAGGATTGTAAATCGGGTTCTATTAGAAATTTGAACATCTTCACTTGCGAAAATAAATTTGTTCCAGCTCGCATATTGCAACCAAATGCTACGCAACAACTACTATCTTCATTTGCTTTCTGCATTTCAAAAATATTTATAGGATAATTACTTTTAAATTAATATTTCTCAAAAGCAATGGAAACAACAGAAAACAAGCACAATGGTATAAGACAATAGTGGAATAGTAAGCAGGAAGTGTCGTGCCGGAAGTTTTCTAGATCTCCACAGTAGTAGCGCCCTCTATTTTACGCTTTACAGAAACTTCCATCCATTCAACGGTAACTTGATATCTTTCAACTGCTACTGCTGGTTACACGACCTCTCCGGCTCCACGAAGGCATATGTATTTCTTCTATCTTAAAGCGTTTAGTTTGTATTCCAACTATTCTATAAAAATGAGACAAACAACCTTCTTCAACAATCCAATAGCAAATTTATTTAACAAAAGACAACGAACTACAAAATAATGAGTGAGCAAGAGTCTTTTTTTAAAACTCTTCTCCCCACAGCAGCTACTTTCCTTCTAAATCCTTTTTTTAATATTTTCTTTCGTTTGAACCCCAAAATTCTGGCAACACTAAGGTGCCATACTTCTACCTTCCATAAACCCAACATGAGTAACAAATAAAAACTACAAAACGGCGTAAGCAGCTCCATTGTAGGAAGAAGTGGAAACTCAATGGTTCGAATATTTTCTCTACTCTTAACGGTTTGTATTTACAATTTGAGAATATAATGTACATAGTTCTTGACGGAAGAAAATATTTTTCTTACGTTGATAACAATACGGTGACAATTACTGACATATACTGAACTTGCAACTGCAATAAAATCCTACGATTCACTTTTTTACGCACAGTTGCTTATACTGACGAAATTTAACTAGAAAATAACATTTTGATTGTATTTAATTAATCTACATTGACTATAACTGTTTTCTACAATGCTTGGCTATGACAAGATGACTTGTTAGAAGACATTTCAGGCGGTGGGACCATCCTTCTGAGATGGCTCAACTTCATATCATATATGCCTTAACATTTCTGCAACTGCCAGCTCAAGTGTTGACCATGTCATTTCATAAGATTCAGAGAAAGCCACGGTTGGCCGCGGCAGAAATAACCATCCAGACCAACATTTTTTCAAAATTTTTCATAATTTTTGACGCAGTGTGATTTGCTGGGCGCTCCGTGGCTGAGTGGTCAAAGGCATCACTGCTTTTGACCACTCAGCCACGCTTGAGAGCCAATCGTTTGAGAGCGTAGGAATGTGGGTTCGATTCCCACCGTGGCCCTGGGTGTTTTCTTCGTTATCTTCTGTGGTTGTACATCTGTCATTGTGCTATTTGTCCTAATATCGACGAAGACTTACAAGCGGATCTCAAGAATCAAGCATTCAAGTCTGAATATATGTAATGTAATAAATAAAAAAATGTGATTTGCTTATTAATAGTGAGTGGAGCAGGTGAAAAAAATAATGTTTACAATATCCTTCCTCTGATGTGATGTGCAGTTCTAGCACGAGTGTCGACCTCGTCCCTTCACCATGGGTCAATGTGTGGAGGGGATTAGCTACTCACATTTTTTTCAGTCAGCAAAATTATGTAGCGAAAAACGCATTGCAAGCAAGCATACTTATATTAAAAAAAATTTTCAAAGAAACAAATGTGTCTCGGCATATTTTAAGTAAATAATACATATTGTCTGTGAGTTACATTTATAAACATCTGCCAAAATATTTTTTCTTCCTAAATTTGTTTCACATTGTAAGTACATTTGTTTCCAATCGCGAAAGTGAGTGACGTTGGAGATTTGCAGGCATTCCATTTCAATAAACAACGATCCTCCAGCACGCATTCCAGACTGAGATTTCACGAGCTTATCTTGGCTTTTATTTTGTGTGCGACAAAACTTTAGAATCTCCCGGATTAAAAACTCATGAAACACATTTCGAAAGATCTTTCAGAAATGAAGATTCCTCCGATTCCGGAGTGGTCTTGGAGGAATATTTCTGCAAAGCGAGGAGAATCCCTCCCTACCTTCCAACTTAAGAGGGGGGAAAATCAGTAGATTCTGCTGATTGTGATTGAAAAAATCAGAAAAAATTACAAGCGCCATTTTTGCTTGAAACAGAATGTTTAAAGGGTAGTACCGCAAAAAGACAATTTTACTCTTTAGATTATTACTTCTGAGAATGATTTATGCTAAACATATTTTGTGTTAATCTTGATTTAAAAAAAAAATCATCAAGCTTATAAAGGAGCTGTGAAAAATAAAAGAATATGCTACATGTGTAAAAAATAAGCATCAACGTTTGTGTCCCAATATTTATTTGATAGGGCAAGTTTTACTATATTAGTACAATTTATTAATATTAAACTTATAAAATTAAATAAAAGCATAAAATGCATTAATAAATAAATTTAATTCGGTTGTTGTTGTTGTCGTGTGCCAGCTAGACTGGCAATATGGGGTGCGCTGCTCCACTTTTTCAACTGAACCCTATTTTGGTGTGGAGTCCGACTTCCTCAGTACACACGTGACATAGGGACCCGTTTCTAGGGTAGGCAACCATTCATACAAGGAAAGGACAAAGACAGGATATATAGAGAGAAAGTACATCCATGCCAGAACCGGGACTCGAACCCAGGACCTCCTTATCCGCAGTCAGGCACGCTGACCGCTAGACAAGTTGGGCGGCAATTTAATTCGGTGACAAATGCTTTTAAAAATATAGAAATTATCAAATACTTTCTCCATAAAAATATTAATTTACCATTCAATTAATTTTCTCTTGAATTAGAATAAAGGCTAAATAATAACCCCTTTACTATTAAATGCTCCACATATTAAGACAAGCAGATTAAGAACTAGTTTAAATTTATATCGGAGATCGGTTTACAGGAACCGCGTCTGATCAACTGTTGAAGCGACTGAAACAACTCGATAGACTTTTTTTCAGCGGAATTTTGGCTGTTTTTCACTGAAATTCCCAGAAATCAGTAGATTTTCATACATTATCGGAAAATCGGGAGAAACGATGAAAAATCAGGAGTTTCCCGATAAAATCAGTAGCGCTATTTTCACCGAACTCCGCAACTAATCCTTGGAGTGTTCACGATCCTTGTATATATGTTCACGATATGTTATGTGTTCGCGATCCTTGTATGGGTGCCAGGGCACAAAGGTATCGAAGATAATGAAAGGGCTGAAGAACTTGCTAAACAAGAATCGTTTTTTGCTCCCATCGGTGCAGAACCTTTTTGTGGGATCAATTTGAAGACCGCAAAAACCAATGTTCTTAGATGGGAAAAACGGAAGATGTATGAAGCTTGGATCAACACTCCTGGTCAAACCCACGCTAAAAGTATGATCTGTGGATCATCAGCGAGGATTGCCTCTGAAATTCTACGATACTCTAGGCAGAAGATACGTTTAATCGTAGGCTTCATAACTGGGCACTACTATTTCAGAAAACACCTCCATAAAATGGGACAGCAAGACCCTATCTGCAGGAAATGTCATACGCAAGAGGAAACCGCCAAGCATATCATTTACGAATGCGAGGCTCTTGCCCTCCCTAGATTAACTTCTTTAGGCACCATCCATACTAGAGAGTTAGACCTAGACTCCATTAAAGGGTTATCGGACTTTATTAATAAAGTGGGTGACCCGAGCCACTGGAACTAGGAAACATTGGGTTTGGAGTTAATAGTACAAAATGCTGATAAAAGCAGAGGCGCCCAATGACACACAAACCCAACTCTAAGAAGAAGAATCCTTGGAGTGAAGAACAGAAAAAGTGCCACTGTAGTAGACGTCCTTAAGAATAAGCGATCAACAGACCTGTTTTTACAACCAGAGATTAGGATTTCTGGGCGCAGCCACCGAAGCGCGCGCTCTTTCCGAGGAAGTCGATTTCACGCTCCCGGGGCTGCCTTGGCCATTTCGGCTGTGGATTCAAGGTATTTTCTGAAATGATCATTATGTGCCTGCATAACCACGCGCTCCCTCCCCTAACCTTCCCTCAGATGCGGTAAGAAATAAGCATTGGAATATATATTTACATGTTACGGCGTCCACACTCGAAGATTGCTTCTCTCTATCGGGAAATGCGTTTATGATATATATATATATATATATATATATATATATATATATATATATATATATATATATATATATATATATATATATATATATATATATATATATATAAACACCACCAATTATACATAATTCGAATTCGACTTTAGTAAATTTTCATAATACTAATAAAAAAATTTAATATTTTTGGTACTTAAGTATTATTCCGTCGACAATTTTTGTGATCGAAATATGTAGCCGCAGGTTACAATTGAATATCAAATGTCACAGTTGAGTGACCACTCCCGTACTCATCACTTGGAGCGCATGTTTCATAATATTTTATTTTTAAAGAGTGCATGTGTGAAATCCCTTTGACCAGAAATAAAATTTCTCCAAGCATTTTTTATTTTATTTATTTATTTTGCCAACAGTTATAAAAAACATGCAATATAGTTATTACTTTGATAAATCATTTATGTTTCTTTAAATGCAAGAATTCTGTTCTAATAGTTATTTCTCTTTTTTACACCAGAAAACTATAAACATTTGAAACCTGCAGATATGAAGGCGATTGTTTTAACTGCCATGTGCCATTCTCTTTTTACAATTTTCCATTTAAATAACTTTTTCAAAACTAATGAATTTAATAGTTTATATTAGTTATTTTATCAAATATTATAAATATACGTCACATTTTTTTCCTTATATGTTCTAAAATACTTAATACACCGCTTCAAAAATTAAATTTTTTGTTAAATATGTACCGAGGAAAAGTATGAATCGACTTGGTGACAATTAAGCTGAATTTGCATCTACTTTCTCGGTCAACGGATTTTAATCAAGCACCTTTTAATGCATGCAAGTTTTCAACTTTTGATTTATACAACAGGACTTTGTATATCCAATAAATTTTTATGCATTTATTTAAATGAAGATAAAAGTTTGCTGCTCTGTTCCCTTATATATTTTTAAAAAGAAAATCAAAATTTACAATATTTAGCCTTATAAATATTTTTTGGGCGAAAATGTGATCGGAATAATATGTAAGCACTCTAATTTCTGTATCATTATACACACACAGATCATTTACCTATATTTATAGGTAAAAAGTAAATTCTTAAATGATATTTTTGAGAAGGTGTCTTTGGAATGTATGATAAAAATACTTATCAGCTTGGTTGAATGGTCTATTTGTCCACAAAAATGCTGTAATAAAGAGGCTCAAGTATCAAGATTCCACATACATCCCTCATACCGACTGACGGAAAAAAATCCCTGCTTGTGCCCCGGCAAACTCCCCAGTAAAGGAGGTTGGGCTCGAACAGTCAGGTGTTGGCTAGGAACCCCGAATAATTGAATTGACATCCCCAGCGATATCATCACACTTGAAAGACGTTGCGACCAAAATTTAATGAACGTGCTCCAGCCACCTTTAGTAAACACGACGGATCTTCGATCAAGCCGGGATACGAACACATTGCCTTCCAATCATGGGAATGATGTCCTTACAAAGGAGGCTGCTGCAGTCTAAAGAAAATATGCATTTATATCCTGTAATAAAATCCTCAAGTTCGTAATATTGAAGTTTTCTAAATAACAGAAGAGTTGGTCTGGAAGAAGCTGTAATGTTCCGGTTTTCAAATATATTCTGACGCCCTGTAATGACCAGACCATGTGTTAAAAATTGTTGTGAGGTGGTTTATGTAATTAGCCTCTAAGGCAGGCCGCAAACTCGGTAGACAATCCGATTAAGACTCCGTCTTATCGTAGACAAATGCGATCTCCTCGATGTCTTAGTGTGACGTAGCTAAAACGTTGTATCTGACGTCATGGAATTTTAAACCAATGAGAGCGCTGTCTCGCGGAAAGTTGCCAGATATTTCGAACTTGCTTGAAATCAAGAATCGTCTAGCGCTCCACCCCTTTTCTGACGTATTTAAGACATCAGTGATGTCATTTGGTCTGATGCGATTCTCGCGAGATGCTCAGCTTGCCTCGCGAGACAAGTCTCATGAGATCATCTACGAATTTACGGACTACTTAACTCCTGGAAGAACGTTTCATCGATAGCGAGCTCACTCATTGTGAGAGAGGAAACTCAGAAAACTTCCAACTAACCACCCCAAAATGAAGGTATGCTGAAGTGCAACATCCCAGTGCACAACAGTAATCGGGGCCGCCACCTTACGCTTCTAAAAGAATCTCTGCTCTTCCATTGGGCTGCATTGAACCAGGGGAGCGCATATGCGTAGTTGCTCCGAGTCCACATTAAAATATCAATTGACTGCGTGCCCAGACAGTAGAAGAATTTTCAAACACGCGGTCTGATCAGAAGTAATATTAATGAATAGCAAGGTAAACCCCTCGCGCGTTTGAGAGCACCTTAGTACGCAAAAATGTGCATTTAGCTTCAAGTAGTAGAAAAAAATTAAAATATAGAAATAAAAATAAAAATTTCGTAAAAAGCTGCAAAAAAAAATTATAACTTAAGTGAGGTATTTCTTAAATTAGAATAAAAAGCAATGAATTTTAAAGAAGGAATTAAAATCAGAAATTCTTTTAAACAAAACTGAACATGAAGGAAAGTTCAAAATTTATATTCTAATAAATGCATCGAAATATTTGCGAAAATATGTACAAAGTTACTCCGTATTTCCACACTAGAGGCAGCTGCTTATGTCTGATTTAGCTGTCAGCATGAGGTCGATTCTCCCATGCAAGAAACAATTCAACCGAGAGACTGTTTAAAGTGGGACCGCTTAAAAACTTCCGATCCCGATATGGGAGTCTAATCTGTTGAGGAAGCCAGAGTATTGTTGATTCAGCTGCCGCTGGCTCGGGTACATATTTTCGGAAGAAATGCCTCTGTGCAGGAACCTCTTGTAAAACCTCAAACATTCAACAACCGATCAAAATTTATCGTTTCCAATGACTGTGTGCTCTGAATTTCTTGTTATTAGGAAATGGATGAAGATGCTTTATTGTTGTTGTTGTCGTGTGCCAGCTAGGCAGGCAATATGGGGTGTGCTGCTCCACTTTTTCAACTGAACCCTATTTTGGTGTGGAGTCCGACTTCCTCAGTACACACATGCCATAGGGACCCGTTTATAGGGTAGGCAACCATTCACACCTCATTCATACAAGGAAAGGACAAAGACAGGATAGATAGAGAGAGAAAGTACACCCATGCCCGGACTGGGATTCGAAACCCAGAATCTCCTTATCCGCAGTCAGGCACACTGACCACTAGACAAGCTGGGTGGCAGATGCTTTATTAAACGTCTCTTAAGTGAACTATTTTTGTCCGGCAACAAGCTAATCACGAACATCGGTGACTGATATCAGTGATTAGAAAAGAGAATCTGTTTCGCTGGGTGACAATTAAAGCCCTAAAGTGGAAACAGTCGTTCAGTCTAGGGCTACTGAAATCGCTACTCGATGCTGAAAGTGTCGAAGCAAGTTTTCTAAACTGAATGTTTAAATGCTGAGAAATGCCTAAACTGAGAATCGACTGTTCCACTGTCTAGTGACCTCTACCCGCGCACACTCTCCCTGGATATATTTAGAAGAAGGCAAGAGCTCCAGTGGCTCAGTAGCTTCACGCCGCTTCCCGTAAGCTCAGCAAAGTGAACATCATTGGCCGCGGGCAGTGCTTGGGAGGGTGACCACGGTGTACTCTCCTTCACTGGGTTGCCGGAACTCCGTGGGTTGGGGACGTGTCCACGTTAATCTGTGACGTCCAAAGTCCTTCCGCTGGTGTGGCGTGGATGTGAAGAGGAGGATGCCAGCTCAGGCTCACCTGACCGTGGTTCAAAATGACGAGGCACCTTAAATTGAGCAAAAGTCGTACTTTCACCTTCGTGGTGCTCTGATCCAAACGAAAGACGTTGACTTAAATCGCACAGCCAACGGCGTAGCGAGCTTGGCTTGCCAAGTGTCATGGGCAACAAACAAGAAGTAGGCAAAGTGAGAATGAGAAATTAATTTCTTTATGAGAATAAAAATGCTCGAACCTTGTTTGGGAGATTTGCATCTGGGTCATCATGGCCTAGTTGCTGTTAAACCAGCTGACTTCTTTGCTCGTAACCACGAGTTGGGTTCTACCAAGAATGGCCTAGGGGTAGGTAAAGGCTTACCAGAGAAAAAGATACAGGGTTTGATACAAGTCTATTGCTTAATAACGGGGAAGGATGATGGGCTTCTGTCGGAGGGGGAGTTTTCCGAGTTACATCCCTCGCTTGAACACGGCTCACTGTCAATGAAAATTTTTCTAGGAAGACAATTTACTTGGTGGACATTAAAATGCCCTACAACACCATTAAGCTGTAAACTATTCAAAGAATGGAATGACCACAAATTCCGCCAACTGAATGAAAAATGCTGATAAGGCCCCACATTTTATACCCTGTTGCTGATAAGCAATAAATGGTTTAACAATATAAGCTATATCCTAATTTATAAAAAATTACCAGAAAGTACAGTTTTATAACCAACGCTCGCTATAGCTTAGTATAATTCTTTAGGAGAGAAAATTCTGCTCTTCACTGGAAAATTAAAGGTTCGAATCTGGATATTGTGTTGAACTAGAGCTAGCGAGAGATATTTTTCCTGTGTATATTGTCCTGACACATGCATTGTGTGCTTGAAATCGTTTCAAGTTTTTTTTTTTTTTTTTTTTTGAGACAATTTTAAATATGATCCGTAATTTCTTAAATATCCTTTCGGAAAATAATATACGATCAACATTTAAGTTTTTGTTATACCATATTGCTTAAGCAATATGGTATAAAAAATTATAAAATTAAAAACGCTTTACTATTTCTATAGTATTTTTGGCTGTGAAAGTTTTTAAATCGCACTCAAAAATATTTAATCATTAATATAAATATATATATATTTACATTTTTTTTATTACCAAATAATAGACTTTTATGAAATATTTCTCAATTAATTTTTTAAATGAAAGAGTAGAAAGGGGATATAAGAACACATTTATGCTTATTTTACCTTTATAAGACTTCGTTATTCTAAGACATAAAATAAAATATTAATATTTCTATTACTTAAAAAGTTTTAATTTGCTACCTTGTTGTTATAATATCAAATATCATCTCACATTTTGTCAATGATTATTACTCTGAATTTGCTGTACTAAAGTACAGCAGTATAAATACTAAATAATAATTTCTTTCAAATATTAGGAATTCTTATATATGTTTTTCCTTGTATAAAAATGTTCAGTTTTCTTATTTATATTTTTTTTATAGTGAAAGATATAAATTTTCGATTGCAAAAAAATCAATTCAGTTAAAAATCTTTTTAAGTTAGAAAATTTAACTTGTAAGTTACCAATTTTAAAAATATTTCTATAGAAATAATAACCTATGAAAATTATTTTCCATACTTTTTTACATAAGAAATTATTTCCATAATAATTAATTGAATGAAAAAGTATTTCTAGCATAAAGAACTTTGTCTAAATAAAACTCATATTTCAAAAAAAATTTTTTTCCTCTTTTTCCTGTAAAAATTTCTTTTGTCGATTGCAGTTTTTTTAAAACTAATATTTATTTCTGTTTATTGAATTCTGGTTGTTGATTTCTGGTTATCATAATCTAAAAATAAATAAAAAGATATATTTACTAAATTTGTGACAACTTTTCAGTTTTTAACAATTAGTCTAAATATCATATAAAATAATTAATGTTAAATCATCTAAAAGTGCAGTTTTACCTAATTGCATTATTAAAATAGAAAATAATATTATAGACAAACTGTATTTTTTATCGATTTACACATCTCAGGGAATCTGTAGATCACAATAAAATTTTTGGTTGATCCAAAGAATAATTTTCTTTGTAACAAAGAACGATTTCAAAGAATAAAACTCTTGGAACAAAACAAAGTCTTTCTACTTGGAAAGATTTTCTTAAATGTGATAAAAATATGTTACAGAAAATCAACTTTCACTGTACAGTTTATACTGAAGAATACCATTTGTACTAATAATATCAATTCCCTGTTTTTTATTTCAATATATATATTTTCGAGGATCTCATAAAAATCTTGTGAAAAGTTGAGGCAAAAATTAGCCTGTCAAATAAAAATATGCATAGAGGTAAATTTTGTACTACTGACTACTTATCTTAAATCGTTGTGTACCTCAATATGTTTATTTAAATGTCATTATTTACAATTGATCATTATTTTCTGTATTATTTAATTAAGTTGAAAAATAATTTAAAATAATCTTAAAAACAATTTTGCTTCGCAATTGCGCTTTTGTCTTGTTTATTACTTATAATATTTTATTTAAAAAATTTTTAAACAAAAATTCAAACTATTTCAGTCGACACTATTTTTAATTATTACTAAATTTTTAAAAATTATTTAACTTCTTTCAAACTTTTTCTTTCTTATTACTTCTTTCTGTGAAGCTACTATGTATATATATATATATATATATATATATATATATATATATATATATATATATATATATATATATATATATATATATATATATATATATATATATATATTTAAAAAAAAAACGAATTAAAAAAATTTTTTTAGTATAAATTGTTTGTGCTGCCATCTAGCAGGTGAATTTCATACTGTTTTAAAGTTTTCATAATAATTTCATAATATTTGGTAAATTTTCTCTCCTTGTGTTTATATACTTTAATAATGTATAAAAACATGTGTGTGTATTTATCTTAACATACGTTTTTTTAAGATGAAAAATTATTGCTAGATATTGGTTTGATTTTTACGGGAATTTGTTATAAAGAATTCTCGACAAAACGCAAATTTTGCGCTATATCCCTTCTTGAAAAATAATAGGTATCTAAAATCGATTAATGTTATTCGATATAATGTATTATATTATAGCGAAATGATGGATGTAAAGTTTTACATAACTTTTTGTTTGTTTTTTTTAATTTTTGTTCTAATTTTTTTAATTTTATTTAAAAATATAGGAAATTTTTTTCCATCAAAAACATTGAGTGCATAACAAGCATTAATTTTTTAAAGTATATTATTGTTATTTATGGAACTTTAATTTTCACTGCTATGGTTTAGTTATTATGAGTCTCGAAAGAAAACGCTTTGTTCTGGAACAATTGTCGTGGCGCCATACAAGGAGAAATCGATTTCATCAAAGATTAATTTACAAATTCGCTTCTTCATCAAAAAAGTAAGATATTCTTTGTTTAAGATGAGGAAATAATCGAAACACTGGAGTAACAATGCAAAAAACTAGTAAAAAGTTTAAATATTTAATGAGGCAATAAATTACATAATTTTTTTTTTTTTTTTGGATTTGTACTAATTTTTTTCTGTTTTATTCACAAAAGAATATAAGAATATATTGAATGAAAATGTCCTATTTCTGAAACAGCTTATTTAAAACAGCATTTCATTAGGCATATTCTCATGGAATTAATCACTTCCAAGAGATCATTTAAATATGAAAATGAATTCATTCGTGTTGGTTTAACCACAGACCAATATATACTTGGTCTTTGGTTTAACTTACTGCTTACTAACATTTTCAATACCAGCAACAAGAGGAAACGGATGCAGTTACCAACCAGAAAATTCAAGAAAGTTGATTATTTTAATTCTAGTTTTTATTTAAATTGAAATAAACTTCTATTTAAAAATTGAAAGCTGTCAGAAAATGTTGAGAAACATGATTTTATTTATATATTTTTCTCATTTTTAATTCTTATGGCTTGATGTGTTTTAAATTAAAAAATATCAACTTTTCGTGTATCAACCAAATATAAAACGAAAAATAACTTCAATGATTTATATTTATATTTCGAAATTGTCAATTATTGAAAGACTTTCTTTAAGTCACTAAGCTCGCGTTCATTACTTTCCCACTCTATGACTGTCGCGTGACATTTCACAGGGAGGGGAACCTACAGAAGAAGATTCCCGAGCATTCGCTCGCAAGGTGGCGCTCGAACCCGTGAACGGAAGCTGCCATTCAGAAAGAATTGAATAAGATTGAAAGGATACTTGGGAATCAAACAGCGGTATATAAATAAATGGTACAATATATTCAGAATAATTTTCTTCCATTCGTACAAAGATTATTATATAAATAAAACGGCTTTCTCAAAGTTACCGAAATCTGTTTCTGTCAAATTGAAAAGCACAATTTTCCATTTCGTAAGCGTCAGCGATAAATTCGCCAAATGGTACTAGCTATTCCAAACAAAATATCACTAACTGCAACCTTCATCAAATTTTTAGACCATTTCAAAATGCATCGGAAGTTTAAACGTCTGCTGTAGACAAAATACAGATTTGCTGAGTAGGAAAAATGTCGAAATGAATAAGTTGGAGATGTATTTGTTGATTTTACCCTTAAAGTAGGGAATGCTCGGCTGCCATTGGCGCAATCATAATTTAAATGAATCCAGAAAAAGAATCATTTCATACTCAGCCAAATGTTTTGGCATTTTTTCTATTTGTCGAACATAAAAACTTGTCGAATTCAGCCTCTCGCTCTTGCTGATAATAATTATTACATGTAATCATGTAGCTTTGAAAAATTACATTTATTTTGAAGGTATAACAAAATCAACACAATACATCGTTTATGGAATTAAAATAACCTATTCAAACTTTTATGAATCAAACATGAAATTCTTCCGATATAATTGCTTTTCCTTTCAGAGTACCCTTATGATTAGCTTACTAAATGAGAAAACTTTTGCCAATGTTTAAGAGCTATAATTATAATTCTTAATGAAATAAATGCGTGGCTATTAAATGAGATATATTTCAGAGAGGTAAAAACTTCGAGTATAAGGGGATCTCAACATGTAGATTCCTTCACACCTCTTTTTCGCTTAACATATAAAACTACTAAAAACCTTTGTCTACAGATAAAATTAGTTCATAATATGGAATATTCAAATAAAGATGGGACACATTTTGTAAAAATAAAAATTCTCTTTAAAATTATGTTGCATAAGAAATAGAAAATATGCTTTTAAAAACTGAAAGTTACAAATAAAAAAAAATAGGTCTGTATTTATGTAAAGCAATTCAAGATGAGGAATAAACCGACTAAGAGAAGCGGCTGAAAAATGTGGATTAACCAAGTTTTAAATTTTATTATAATTGCTGAATTGTGTCACACAAATTTTTTGAAAAATAAAATGTCCGAACATTTTTCTCCTCGCTTACCAAGAGAATTATGAAACCCAACCAATGTCAAGGAGAATTCTTATTCTTGAAATGCAACAACCTGGGTGGCATTGTATGCAAAACAAAATCCTAATTTCATTTTATTTATTTATTTTTTTACCAATTAAGTAAGCTCTTATCATTGATGTCTGTCTGCTTTTTCCCCGCTTATCATTGATAGACACACAATCCACAATTGTATGTGCATACACATGGTTGTGGGAGTGTGTGTGTATGTATGTGCATATGAATTCATGCGAAGACTTCTTCCTTTCAGCTGTCCGATCGGAGGCTGTCGAAGGTGTCGACGGAGAAGCAAGCTGCTGTGAAATTTGGATGGATTCAAGGAGTTCTGGTGAGTGGGAAAGCTTTCACTACTACAGAGATCTTTTAATACACATTTGACTATTATGAGTGGCAGGCAAAGACATGTGGCTCTTGGCATGTTTTTTGAAGTGAATAAACATCTGATTTTTTTACCTATAATCCAGCTCCTTCTTTTTTTTTTCGTTGTCATCATTAAACTTAAATAATATTAATCACCATATAGGGCTCATATATTTGAAAAACATCACTTCGCTTCTACTATATGCTTATGCCTTTATTGGCATGAGAAAAATTGTCTTTCCTGTCTCCTTAAAAAGCTTTTAAAAGTTAATTCTCTTTTGAAACTATTTAATCATTAAGTAAAGGTATTTAAAGTTTTGCTGTTAATTTTTGGATTTTTATAATTTTTTTAAGTATTTATGTTGTTGTTGCTTATGACACTTGGACAAGCCAAGCTCGCTGTGCCTTTGGCAGTGCGAATTAAGTCAATAGAATGCGTCTTTCGTTTGGATCAGAGCACCACGAAGGTGAAAGTACGACTTCTGCCCTCTTTTTAAGGAGCCTCGTAATTGTGAACCACGGTCAGGTGACGAGGCCACACCTGAGCTGGCACCCTCCTCTCCACATCTACGCCACACCAGCGGAAGGACTTTAGACGTCACAAATGAACGTGGACACGTCCCTAACCCACGGAGTTCCAGCAACCCAGTGAAGGAGAGTACACCGTGGTCACCCTCCTAACCACTGCCCGCGGCCAATGATGCTTCACTTTGCTGAGCTTACGGGAAGCGGCGTGAAGCTACTGAGCCACTGGAGCTCTTAAGTATTTATAGTCTCTATAAATGTTGAGAATCCTTGTTATTCATATTTTCTCACATCTGCGACAAGTACGAGAGGAAATCGGCCAACAGCTTGGAAACTAAGATTGTGTGCGTCATTTAAATGAGTTTACGATTGAAAGTATTGACAAAAGCACAGTTTTATGTAAACATATCTTGTAGTAAAGTGTAAAGCATGAAATAGTTTTTAATAAGGAATAATTTATAACATTTCATGAAATAATTTACTATAATAAATAAATAAGTACTTAAACTTATTTCATTATTATAAATAATTTTATAAAATTAAAACTGTTATTCCGAAGTACCTGAGGCTTCCTCCCCAGCATGATGCAACTTAGTTTCTCGTTTGATTGGCTGATATTGAAAAGAAATGTAACCTTTGGATCCTCAGTTATTCCGTGCATATTCGTCCGAGCTTTTACTTGCTTGGACTCTGCTGGAGGAACTAGAAAATTGAGTCTATTTTGTATATGTATCTGTTACGCGTGCAAAAGAGTATCACTTGTAAAATGTTCATTTAGAGGCCGATTGGCGAATAAGTAAAGGCCAGCCATCAATGCAGCACCAACATTACAAATCACAGTTGAGCTGTTCCATTCTGACACGTGGGGTCATCATTAAAGAACGAAAAATTATTTCCCTTAAAAGTATCATTTCATATACAATTTGACACCAGCCCACAGACTCTGCCTATATTGAAAGAAGGAAAAGATTAGAGAACGCGATTCTATCGAATCTACGCCAAATGAGAGGGGATCTAAAAGGATTCGAATGCAAAAGATACTCATTACATAAGAAAAGTTCTTTTGAGATTTAGAAGATTGAAAAAAGTTCTATCTAAAAAGAAGATTAAGAAAAGTTCTGTTGAGATTAGATTCGTCTATAGAAATTTAGAGCATTACTCATTACATAAGAAAAGTTCTTTTGAGATTTAGAACATTGAAAAAAGTTCTATCTAAAAAGAAGATTAAGAAAAGTTCTGTTGAGATTAGATTCGTCTATAGAAATTTAGAGCATTTTGTGCCGTAGTTGCGCGTTTTCCAATCCATGTTTATAAGTCAGTCCGCAAATTCGTAGATGATCGCATGAGACTTGTCTCGCAAGAATCGTATCAGACCAAATGACGTCATTGACGTCTTAGTTACGTCAGAAAAGAGGTGGAGTGCGAGACGATTCTTGATTTCAAGCAAGTTTGAAATATCTGGCAACTTTCCGCGAGACAGCGCTCTCATTGGTTTAAAATTTCATGACGTCAGATACAACGTATTAGCTACGTCACACTAAGACATCGAAGAGATAGCATTTGTCTACTATAAGACGGCGTCTTAATCGGATTATCTACCGAATTTGCGGCCTGCCTAAATGTTGCCTCTCAAGGGACACAGGAAGGGACAGAACCAGTGCATATTCTTGTCAGAACAATAGAATCGACTATTTGACAATTCAGAAGAGAAAAGCGTGCTGCACTCAACAAAGGGATTTGTCTTGTTTGACAGTCACTGATTCAACTAGGGAGCGCTTTCTTCAGAGGGAATATGAGCATTGATAATTGCAGGATCTCCCCGCTGTAGGGAGAGATTTAAAAAAAATGAAATGTTTGTGAATAACAATCTGTTCACCAGTTAATATATCTTGTTGAATTTCGGATCGTCCTGTAAGTGAGTTGCCATCGTTTGTCTGATCTGTAAATCCACGAAGCGTCCAATCCCGTTCCGCACCACGAGTGGAAGTTTTCAATATGCGGGACTGTAAATTAAACTACTTTTAATGGGAGTCAGTAAAGAAACATTGTTCTAATGAAAAAGATTTCGAAGCAATATTGTTATGATTGTAAGGAACATTCTTTTGCAAAAATAAGATATTATAGTTTCAAAATGTATGCATATTCTGTTTCTTGACAGTTCAAACTTCTAAATATCGTAATGCACTTTCAAAAGAAACAAAATTTGTTTAAAATAAACGCGTGATATAGAAAATAAAGAAGTTTATTGTTTTCTGAACGTTTGTGTGAAAGCAAAATTTGATCATACTTCATAGTGTTAATGTATGCGAATAATATATATATATATATATATATTTCCAACGACGGGCACTTAGGTCACGAACCCTATGCCACAACAAGGCCAGTAATTGCTACTCATTTGTCGTTACCCAGTGGGCACCTGTGAACCAAGTCACGGAGGCGAGTAGCGTTGCCCGCGCCATACCACCACAAACCCGTTTATAGGGTGGGCCGCATTCATACAACATCACAAAAGAAAGGACACAGAAACACAGAGAGAACAGAGAAAGAAAATAACAGCCATGCCCGAACCAGGATTCGAACCCGGGACCCACAGCTCAGGAGTCAAGAACGCTAACCACTCAGCCATCGGTCGGCTTTATATATATATATATAATAGTATGGAGTATGGGCAGCGGTATATTTCTAATATATATATTTTTCAACAATATTTTATGTGTCATTTTTCAATGATTCATAATTTTCTTTTTTCATTTTTTACTGCTTATATATATATATATATACTTTTGCAATTATATAAATTTAAAATAAATACGTAGTACATTTAAGAATAATATTAAGAACTATTTAAGAATAGATACATTTGAGATAATTACAAGTTCTGAGCTACATTTATTAAAATAATAGGGAAAAAACATGATGGAATTGTAGGGTTTAATGAACATTGGTCCTAGTGCATCGAGGTTTTCTTCGTTAAAAGTGCTGGAAAGCTACTAAGGTCTCGAAATGAGCTGCAACGATCTCCTATTTTGTTTTTATGTTTAAGTCTTCGGTAAATGAGCAGCTGTATGACGTCCAATGCTTACGTCATCTGCAAGCTGTCAGCGATATCATCGGTTAGAAAATAATGAAAACAAAATTGTCTGTCATTCCGCATTTGTTGTCTGAAAAGGAGCACGGGATGTGTTAAATATGAAATATTGTGATTAAGACAGTGACTAACACGACTAATATGTATGTTGGTAGGATTTTACTACACATTTTATTTTATAAATACATCTTTGTATTATACTTTTTACCTTATTTCATTTTAACTGAACAAATTTGGGCAAGGAATTGTTAGAGATAACGCTAGTTTTATAACCGGTCATTAACAAGGTTCATTAAAAAATTGAATGAATAAGTGTCATAATTTTCCAGTGAATATTGTTTTAATCACCTTTGATCTAATGAAACATGTTTATTTAGAAATGTAGAAGAAAAAAATGGCGTTAAATTACTAAAAATGTTTCTTTGTAGAAACGGTCGTATTAAGAAGTGTTCTGTAAGATTTTTTTCTTCTCATTTTTAGAACTCTGGACAAACTGAACGCACATTGAATCCTTGGTTTTATTTCCGTAGTCTCTCACAAAACTTGAAAACAATTTCTGGAATTAGAATATCAATTTTTTTCCAGTTGAAGTATCACACCCTTAACTGGCCTTATAGTAGGCTGCCGTTCTTCAGGGTAGAAGGCCCCGTGTTTGATTCAAGTTCCTGGGGCACCATGAGAAATGGATATAGCATCCACTTTTGTTGGGGTGGATGAGTGAATATTTCCCATGTTTGTCTTTTTTGCGACGCATGAAAAAGCTGCATCATTCAAACTTATGTATGAAAAGTTCTTGAAGACGTGGACATAAATATGCTTTCCAACAGACTCAAGCCGTTTGGCAGCTCACAACGCTGTGTAAAAAAAAAGAAATAAATTATTGCGACAGTGATTCGGCTTGTTAATATGTGCGGGGTTATTTGCTTCTTTTTTACGCTCATAAAGTGGAAAAATATTTGACGTTACATCCATCGCATCGGGTGCTGGATATGAGTTGTATTGCCTTAAATTACCATCTTCAGGTTTCATTGCAGGCCTGGAAGCATGGCTTTCTGCTATGTAAAATGTGTGGGCCTTCTCTTGCTTCGTAAGAGGCGCCTACCTTCGGAGGCAGTAGAGTGTGGAGGCACTGACGGTATGAATACATTCACTGCCCTCATTCACTGAGTAATGTGCGATCCCGAACCTGGGCCAAGACCCGAACCTGAGGACGACTCATGAGATTGGCGCTCGACAAGAAAGAAACTGTCTCTTGGAAAGAGCTCATTGCTTTTCCTTCAAAGTTCGCGAGAGAGAGAGAGAGAGAACTGAAGTTCTTTCCAATCTAAATAAAGGTCGTAATGCGTTGAACAGTAACTCGAGTCATCGAATTTCTTTTGTCAAATGAAGCATCAAGCATGTTGGATAAAAATTCTAAGAAAAACAGACTCAATCTAAGAAACCCATACATAATTAATTCGAAATTATCAAAAATCATGTTCTTCTTCTTCTTCATTGGCCTGGCAGCCCAGGGGCCTTTGCCTTCCTCAGAAGTGCATACCAGGACCCCCTATTTTTGGACAAGGTCATTCAGTTTGTCACTTTTAGTGATTTTAGGTCGTTTTCGAGGCAGTCACGCCATCGGAGTTTCGGTCGCCCTCTTTTTCTGGTGCCAATGGGGCGAGCCAAAAATTTTTTTTTTCGTCACCCGATTGTCGTTCATCCGGCTCAAATGTCCTGCCCATTTTAATCTCTGCATTGAGATAAATTTAACAATATCTGGTTCTTTATATAGTTTATAGAGCTCAGAATTAGTTCTTCTTCGCCATGTATTCTCACATTTTATTCCACCAAAATGCTTCTTAAACTTTTCTTTCGAAAATGGAGATGGTTTCTTTGTCCTTCTCAGTCAATGTCCACGTTTCAGATGAGTAAGTGAGAATAGGCCGAAACAAGCATTTGTATATATAAATTTTTGTTTTTTGATTGACGAAAGTAGATTTTAGGTACTTTTTTAAGCCGAAAGCTTTGGTTAGCAGCTGTAACCCTGCTGCGGATCTCAGGTGCGATGTCGTTGGATGCATTCAATTCAGATCCCAAATATTTAAAGTTGCGAATAGTTTCAAACTTGTAGTTTCCCACCTCTCAAAAATCATATGCGAACCATTTTAATGTAATATTTTGGTTTGTCCTTCCCAAGTTTTGATTTGAAATATGCGTTGAAACTGGGTAAACATTTACATAACTGCAGTAAAGTACTGTAAGCAATCAATCTCTTTTTTCTATGATAAGGAATTTTACTTCTTTATTACATAAATCATACCGTAATTATCAATATCACACAAATAAGATGCAAAAGGAAACATCCACTTCTTTATCGGTGTTGTGAAAACTAAGAAATCGATGCAGCTTAACGAAGCAGGGGAGCCAGCCTCGAGAAAGCTGAAAGCACGATTGAATGTGTGTACATGTGGAGGAAATATTATGTATTGTAAAGTATGAGACGAATTTTGCAAATATTTTGCTACACATGAAAAGTAGTAGCTCTTTTAACCGAATTCTCCCTTTGTGATATCATTTCTGACCCCTAAAATTTAGTGAGCTGGAGTGACATGAAAATACCGTGTCATTAGCCATTTTTAATTCCACACTTCTTACTTTTTTCCCTTTAAACATACGGTTTCACAGTATTTTTTACATTGAAAAATACTTTAATATGATATAGGGGACAGCCTGGATAGTTCAAAAGTGATTTTAGCATGTTTCATGCATAAGGTGAAAACCTGGAAAAACTCCTACAGCTCAGCTGATGATGCAACTCCCCTTTCCATGACGACTTCTCATGCACACTGCGCAGAAGCACGCAAACACGTATGCGCACTGCATGAACGGTGTTATGCTGAAGGTAGGGAACACTGAAGAACAGCGAAAAATTAATCAGTTTGAAGACCTCTGCATCAACATTTCTTTGTGAATTGCACGGGAAAAGTACTCCGAAATATTAAACATTTTTTGTTTGAGCAATCCTTAAATAGAAAATGATTTTTTATCCTTTTCAGTAGAAAACTTGCCGACCAACTTGTCTAGTGGTCAGTGTGCCTGACTGCAAGTAAGGAAGTCCTGGGTTCGAATCCTGGTCGGGCATGGATGTACTTTTTCTCTCTCTATCTATCCTGTCTTTGTCCCTTCCTTGCATGAAAAGGTGTAAATGGTTGCCTACCCTATAAACGGGTCCCTATGGCATGTGTGTACTGATTAAGTCAGACTCCCCACCAAAATAGGGTTCAGTTGGAAAAGTGGAGCAACGCACTCCATATTTCCAGCCTGGCTGGCACACGACAATGAATGAAAGTAGAAAACTTTTTTTTCTTCTTATGCGTAATTCTCTCTCTCTCTCTCTCTTACTTCTTATAACTTTAATTTTTAAATTCTGCTTCGGAAAAAAAATTATCTATCCCTGAAGAATATTTTTGCTGATGGCAACATGTTGAAAAGTGATAATATAAGTTTATAAAGGAATTTTGATTTTTAGTGGAAGAAAATTTGCTCTTAATAAAATGGATCGAGTTTTCTGAATATATAATTACTTATATTTCACAATCATTTTTTGAAATATGTTTTCTTTTCATGTAAAACAATAAGGTCAATATTAATGATGCGTGCAAGTTGTTAAAAAGAAATTCTGAAAATAATTATTTTTCACTGAGTCATCTCGATTCTCTTTTTTATGTGAAAGCGAGAAGCTCTTTCGCATCTTAAATTTCCATCGTGCTCCACTGGGCTCGAGCGTTAAGGGAGTTCATTCATTTTCTGTGTTTAATATCCGCAATTTTCGCACCATTAATTCAATATTTTCTTGAAAAGAATAAAACTGTATCAAAAATCAAAAATTAATAAAATTAAAATGCAAAATCTGAGTTTCTTGCTGACAAGTTTTCTTCCCAGTTACTAGATTGAATGGTATTTGTTATGTATTTTAAAAATCAAATCATTTATCAAATAAAAACCTCGTTTCCGTTCCTCTCCGGCAACGCAGGACTTGGTTCAGTGGATGGCATTCTTTGTTTACCAGATCTGTGAAATGTATTTTTGATAAGATTATCATTATAATAGTAAGATTTTATAACACTGTAACGGTAATGTTCGTTAGAAAAACTCGATTTTAAATTCACAAATCGTTCTTGTAATAAAAGATTACTATTTGTTTCAGTTGTTGTTGTCATGTGCCAGCCAGGCTGGCAATGTGGGGTGCGCTGCTCCACTTTTCAAACTGAACCCTATTTTGGTGTGGAGTGCGGCTTCCTCAGTACACACATGCCATAGGGACCCGTTTATAGGGTAGGCAACCCTTCACACCTCATTCATACAAGGAAAAGACAAAGACAGGATAGATAGAGAGAGAAAAGTACATCCATGTCCGAACCGGGATTTGAACCCAGGACCTCCTTATCCGCAGTCAGATATGCTGACCACGAGACTAGTTGGGCGGCAATTGTTTCAGTAATACTGTTGATAAAATTGAACGATCCGATAGACTTGTTTGTAAAAGCCAAAGAGCTTTTCATCAAAATCTGTATGAATGTTCAGGAGCTTTACGCGTTCCCATACCTGAAGGAGGCCACATTATTTACAACAGCTGCGAGAGAGGTCCTACTTGTTACTACAATTTTTGAGAGCAGCAGTTGGAAAAAGAGAAAAAAGACCACAGAATTAAAATGGGCCTTACAAAACTCCTCAAACACCTCAAGATGTTCACTTGGATTAGCACAAGATTTTTGTTTTATATGTATATCATATTTTTCTGTCTATCAAAATGAAAAAATTATATTCAGTGGAAGGAATGATTCTGTTTAGTTGTTTTATTATTGTTATTTATTATTACTTATTATTTTATTAAACTCAAATTTAAAATTTCAATTTCAAAAACCCAACGTTTCTATGGGGATTGAAATGTTGTTGTTGCTTATGACACTTGGACAAGCCAAGCTCGCAATGCCTTTGCGAATTAAGTCAATAGAGAGCATCTTTCATTTGGATATGAGTACCACGAAAGTGAAAGTACGAATTTTGCTCATTTAAAGTGCCTCGTAATTTTGAACCACGGTCAGGTGATGAAGCCAAACCTGAGCTGGCACCCTCCTCTCCACATCCACGCCACACCAACGGAAGGATTTTAGATGTCACATACACTGCTGGCCATTAAAATTGCTACACCAAGAAGGAATGCAAATAACAGAACGATATTTATTGGACACATACATTATAGTGGAAAGAACAAGTGATTAGATTTACAGGAAATTAGGGTGTATAGATCTTGAGAAATCAGTACCCAGAGCAGCCACCTCTGGCTGCAATAACAGCATTTATCCGCCTAGGCATGGAGTCAAACAGAGATTGTATGGCACGTACGGGGATCTCAGTCCACGCAGCTTCAACACTATGCCACAGTTCATCGACAGTAGAGGATGGTGAGTCATGGCGTGCCAATCGCTCGGCAACCATTGACCACACGTTCTCAATGGGTGACAGATCAGGTAGAACGTGCTGGCCAGGGTAATAGTCGAACCTGTTCTGTATCAAGGAAGTTCAGAACAGTACGGGCAACATGCGGTAGTGCATTATCCTGTTGAAACAAAGCATTAGGGATGCCTCGAAGATAGGGCAGAGCCACGGGCCTTAACACATCGGAAATATAACGGTTGTTGTTCAAAGTTACGGTAATGCGAACAAAAAATGATCGAGACGTGTATCCAATGGCACCCCATACCATCACTCCATCAGATGGACCAGTATGGCGATGTCCAATGCAAGCTGGCAATGTGCGTTCTCTACGATGCCTCCAAACACGGATGCGGCCATCACCTGTATACAGAACCGAGATTCATCTGTAAAGATGACGTGATGCCATTCCCGCATCCAGGTTCGTTGCTGATCACACCATTGAAGGCGCTCCTGTCTGTGACGCAGCGTCAATGGTAGCCGAAGCCATGATCGCCGTGCAGACAATTCATGCTGCTGCAAACGTCGTCGAACTGTTCAAGAAGAAACTTGTTGCCTTGCAAATGACTCCATTTCTCGACTCAGGATTCGTGACGTGGCTATACGATCCCTTGTGACCATGCGGATAAGATGTCTGTCTTCTCTGCTGTTAGTGATGGGGGTCGCTGAGATCCTGCATGACGTTCCGTATGATTATCCTGAATCTATCGATTCCATATTCTGCTAACAGTCATGGGGTCTCGACCGACGCGAGCAGCAATATTGCGGTACGATAAACCGCAATCCCGGTAGGCTATAATCCTTCCTCGATCAAAGTCAGACACGTGCTGATAGGCATTTCTTCTTCTTACACGAGGCATTGCAACAACTTTAATTGCCGAAAACAACGTTGAAACGCAGATTGAGTATGAGAAAACTGCTGTCAAATCTCTGGTTTTATACACATTGCAGATGTCGCTACTGTCGCCTGCTTTGTATGAATGCGCTGAAAATCTAATCATTTGCATATCACAGCAAGTTCTACCTGTCATGCAAATTTCACGTGTGTGGTGTGCCGCTTTCCTGGTGTAGCAATTTTAATGGCCAGTAGTGTATTAACGTGGCCACGTCTCCAACCCACAGAGTTCCAGCAACCCAGTGAAGGAGAGTACACCGTGGTCACCCTCCCAACCACTGCCCTCGGCAAATGATGCTTCACTTTGCTGAGCTTACGGGAAGCGGCGTGAAGCTACTGAGCTACTGGAGCTCAGAGATTGAAGTGATTTACTGTAATGAAAATAGTATAGTAGGTTATTTTGACTTACTATTTCTCTAATGAAGGTGAGAAATTTCTAATATGTTTATTTTATTCCATCTCAAGTATCCATTTAAATAATACAAAAACATTCTTATTTTATATTTACAATCAATTTTTATGAATGAAAATATGAGTAAAATCAGGTGCACTTAATTTCTTAGACCAAACCACCCCCTTTAATTACAGATGTCATAAAATCTTTTCGCCATATTTTTTAAATATTTGGCTATTAAAAAATGCCACCAAGATGTCGTAAATGTAATAACATAGTTTCTTTCTGATAAGTAAATGAAATCCTATTAACAATTAAATATAAAATTAGGAAATATTAAGATTTTTAAAAAAGAAAATGCGTTTGAAATATCCTCACAAATATTCAAATGAAAGTACTTATTTAAAATAAAACTGCCGCAGTTCATCTTGGACTGAACCGAGGATATCCATAACTTCTTGCAGAGGACATCATTGAAGTCAACCGAGTTCTATTGATTTGGTCTAATGGAAATTAGAAACAACAAAGGAGGAAATATTATGTTGAAAATTATCTTCATTATTTTCTATTTTTCTCATGCAATAAAAGAATTCAGATTGCTGAAAAAAATGGTGGAAACGGCCAAAAGATGAGCTCAAGCTCCTTTGCTTGAGACGTACTCATTCTGTCTTGAATTCCCACGTCCTATCTTCACTAACTGTTCTTGTTGAAAATTCTATTTTGAGATCAAAGTTGCTTTCCGTGCACTCTCCTTTCAGACTGTCCTCTTTCTTTTTCAGGTGAGATGTCTCCTCAACATTTGGGGCGTGATGCTCTTCCTGCGGTTGTCGTGGGTTGTCGGACAAGCTGGAATCGGTAAGTTTGGCATGGATGTGCTACAAATACGTTTCAAGTAAAAACTATGATCGGACAACTTGTTTAGGATTCAATCGCGATTTTTTTTAAATAAATATAATTCTCTGAACATGTCTGAACAAGGAACATCTCTGAATATGGTTTACTGTTAATATCGTGGAAAATGAAATAAGTATGTTTGAAATGTGAATGAATTTCTCCTCTGCTCAAAGCTGAAATTACTGTGCTAAGAAGTTATAGGTATTCAGTGGAAATTGCAATACGGTTAATATTTGTAGGGCATTCAGAAAGTAACTCACACTTGTCTCAAATCAGAAAGAAAGACAGAGATGGCATCATTGCGAAAGAAGAGAGAAACTTGCGCAGACGATAATTGAGTTCCACCGCTCCCAACTGTAGCAATTTCATTAGGATAGTGTGAAACGTTGCTGCGTAGTTAGAGAAAAAATGGCGCGTTGGTTAAAAACTTATTCCAAAGTTGAAGTCCATGGAATAGTCATCCTTTGAGGGAACGCTAACTTTTTCATCAGTAAGTGTCCACTGCCAGAATGTCGATTTGCGTCAAGCGTTGGGTAAACAATTGAAAAACAGGTGAACATCATAAAAATTTCGACAAGCATTTCTCACGTGGGAAATGCTTGTCAAATTTCATGTATAATTGTGAGGAATATGAAGCTAAACTTTCGTTTCCCAAGAAACCCCTATGGAGATCCGAGTGGCATTGTCACGGTATATCCTTCCACGTCATGTCACTCCTATTCTTATTATTTTTGTTCTCTTAATAGTTTTAACATGTCATTTAACACAGCATGTTTTCAATCGTGTTCTCAAGAGTATCAACAAACTAGTCCCTTTTTAGGGCCTTCTAAAAATTGGATCGATTTTGGGATTACTTGAATGGTTGCAGAATATTGTGAAAATTGCTTTTAAAAGGACATAAGTTAATATGTTCTTTTTTTTAGAGATTTTTTTAAAGGTTTGAAAATAAGTTGTTTGCTAGGTATGCAGCAACATCATAGTTTTAGGATTATCATTCTATTCAATGCCCCTAAATAATCCTGTTAGTTATCTTTGAATTTCATTCACCGTTTTGCTTCGTAAAGGATATTTTCCCCAAGTTTTCCTTGGTTATTATTACCCCTAGTAGCTATTACAAAATAGACTTTTCTGATATCACCGTGCTTCGCATTAAATTACAACGATAAATAGAGACTGCTTCTCTAATGTGTAGACTGTGCAGCTTTTCGGAATTTCTCAATGAAACTTTTGATATTATTTCTAAGAGTATTCCTACTTTGTGAAGAGTATTTAAATGCATTATAATTGTTCTCAGATTCCGTTTCAAAAATTGACTGTCGAGATGATACGTTGCACGTTGTTGGAAATGAGATTTTTCAACAACATGATCCTGTTACCACATTCTCTTTCGCTACCATTAGAAGACAGTATTGCGCCATTAACTATGATAGACAATCAAAAATTTTGAAATAGAAGTTTATTATTTCCTCTGATTTTTCAATATCACGGTCAAATTTTACACTCCTTTGTGTTAAAATTTCATTGCTGAAAACTGTAAAAAGATAATGAAAACTATGCTATTTTTATAATCTCAATAGCTTTGGATACTTTACGATATTGGGTTCGTAAATTTTGAGTATCAATGACAGATATAAATGTTTCTGTGATCTAGAAAATTTCTCTTTAAGCAACTTAGTGAAACGAAGCTATAGTTCATAAATTTAAAAAAAATTAATCTAAGTATTAGTAGTGCCTATTCTCACTTACTCATCTGAAACGTGGACATTGACTGAGAAGGACAAAGAAACCATCTCCATTTTCGAAAGAAAAACTTTAAGAAGCATCTTTGGTGGAATAAAATGTGAGAATACATGGTGAAGAAGAACTAATTCTGAGCTCTATAAACTATATAAAGAACCAGATATTGTTAAATTTATCTCAATACAGAGATTAAAATTGTCAGGACACATTTAAGCCGGATGAATGAAAATCGGGTGACGAAAAAATTTTCTTGGCTCGCCCCATTGCCACCAGAAGAAGAGGATAACCGAAACTCCAATGGCGTGACTGCCTTGAAAACGACCTAAAAACACTGAAAGTGACAAACTGCATGACCTTATCCAAAAATAGGGGGTACTGGTATGCACTTCTGAGGAAGGCAAAGGCCCACCCTGGGCTGTCAGGCCAATGAAGAATATGAAGAATTGGTAGTGCTGTTTTAGTAACCACTCTGAAGTTGAAAAATGCGTGTGCTTCTTAATTTAAAAAAAATGATTTAAAATATTTTAAGCACTATGAAGGCTTTGCTGCCAACACAAAAAGACATTCGTATGTGTGTGTTAATTAACGTTTGTTGCAAAATTTTACATGCTGTAAATTAGTATTTCAGTAGTAGATTCTGCTGAACTGTTTCAAGGTATTGTCTAATGGGTCGGACTGTCTTTCAGGCCTGGCTTGTCTCATCATCTTGCTAGCAACGGCCGTCACTGTTCTAACCACACTTTCCATGTCGGCCATCTGCACCAACGGGGAAGTGAAGGGAGGTGAGTATCGCTCTTTTTCCCCCCCCCCCCCAAGTGAGTCTCTGCGGAAGCCATTTCATTCTGTTTCATTTTTATTGCAGGTGGCACCTACTACATGATTTCCCGAAGTCTTGGTCCCGAGTTCGGAGGCTCCATTGGTTTCATTTTTGCTGTAGCGAATGCTGTAGCAGTCGCCATGTACGTCGTAGGATTTGCAGAGACAGTACAAGTGCTACTCTTAGTATGTTTTTTTTATTTATTTATCGTGGAAAAATTAAATACCTATATTATCAGTGTGTTTCACATTTGCACATTTTTCAGTTAGCCGGGGCACTAATAAGAATACTATGATGCGTATTTAATAATGCTTATAGAATATCATCCTTGACTGTAGAATCATTGAATATTCTGTATTTATAGATCATCATCAGCAGCATTGGACACAGCCCTTTGTGAGCCTTGGCCTTCTTCAGAAGTCTCTGCCATTCCACTCCTTTTCTAGAAATCGACATCCTGTTCTTGACTTTAAGTATGTTGAAGTCTTCTTCCAGGCAGTCCTTCCATCTCTTTTTGGGTCTTCCTCTTGGTCTACTACGGAAAGGGGTGGTGTTGAGGACCTTTACTGGTGTTCTCTCTGTACTCATTCTCATGAAGTGGCCTGCCCATCTCATTCTAGATAGTTTTATTGATTGAATGATGTCTTCTTCCCCATAGATTAAGTTCAAAGTTATACCTTTTTCGCTAGGTGTTATTTTCCAGGACAGCACCAAAAATAGTTCTTAGGACCTTTCTATCAAAAATCGCCAATGTTTTCTCTTCCTTCATCGTCAAGGTCCATGTCTCTGAGGCGTAGGTTAGAACTGGTTTAATCAATGTCTTGTATAACATTATTTTTGTCCTTCTCCTGATTAGGTGAGATTTCAAAAGAGGTCTTAGACCAAAGAAACAACGGTTTTATTTATGGATCAATTTGGCGTTATTTGCGACTGTAATTTTGCTTGCCGTTTGACAATTGTTTTTTGCCTTCGGCTGGCTGAAAAATATTTCCCGTGTTCACAAATTAATGTATGCAGATCTTTTCAGTTGCGATGATTAATGTCAGTAAATGTTTATCTCATTCCTTAGGATAATGAACTGCACTTGGTTGACGATGGAATTAACGACATCCGAATCATCAGTTGCATCACTGTTTTTGTAATACTGGGAATCGCTATTGTTGGAACAGAATGGGAAACTAAAGTAACTATGCATACATTGTCTACCTAAAATACTAGTTGTACTCGTTGTTTAAGTTTTTATTTAAAATATGTTTGAACACTCGTACATTTTCAAAATTTAATTGATATTAATAAATAATCTGTATGACATTTCATCGAGATGAATAGATAACCTTTCTTCATCATGATCATTAGATAATTTTCCTAACGTTTCACCGAGTTTAGAGATGATCTTTGTTACGCTTCACTAAAAAAAATCAGACAATCCTATGATACTTCTCTAAGATCAGCGGATAATCTTTATGGTGCTTCATTAAAACCATCTACTAATTCTAATGTCATTAAGAATAAATGTTGCTAAAATAATCTAAAATTTCTCTGTACGGAGCAGTTTCCAGGAATGCCATAGAAATTGTAGAAACATTTCTTGATGCTGCTACCATTTTATCGTACATGCAACATCCAGTTATCCGCTTAAAATAGCCAAATTATGCTTAAAATGACAGTTAAGCTTTTTCCTTAAATACATACCTTTTGGAATTCTATTTGCCAAATTTGTGAAGTCGCATTTCTTTTGTTATGATTTTATTTGCATTGCTTAAATTTGATTTTTAATATTCATATTGATAATAAGAGCTAAGAAAATTAAGGTTAATAATTTTATTGAGGACCTTGAGCGATGAATTTATCGCAGCTGTTTTGTTATTGGAATTGGGAATCGGCATTGGGAATCGAACCCCACCCTTCTGGATGTAAAGCCGATACCCTTATCACTAGGCATTCAATATATAAAATCAGTAATGATACTCGGAAGTAACAATAAATTTAATTTCTGCATTGCGTAGCTTTCCTTCAGAAAATACTCAAAGAACCACTCTTTTTTTTATCTTTACTAAAAAAAATACTCGATGCAACGATGATATTCTTAGCATCTTTTGATAAACAAAATTTCAATGTAAAATAGACAAAATGTCAACAATTCGGGGACAAAACATTTCAGTTTATAAATACAATTTCCTCGTAATCTGTTTAAGATAGATAATTTATAACACAAGTTGTTTTGAAGACGGTCAAAATAATTTCGCCATATATTCACTCCCCTAACCACTATGTTTCAGGCACAAGTGATCCTGCTCCTGATTTTACTGGCCGCGATGGCTGACTTCCTGGCTGGTGCCGTTCTCAACCCTTCAGAAGAGCAGACTGCCAAAGGATTCGTCGGCTGGAAAGGTGAGATTCCCAATGAGCACGCCGTTTATTCCTCCATTTTACTCCTGACTTATTTTTGGCTACATCACTTGTTTTTATCTGTATATACGTAGTTCAACTAATATTTAATTACGTTAAGCTTTACTGTATTTATGTAAACCTTGGTTTGTATAAACATAAATCTTAAAAATAGGGAGAATTGCAGCTATTCAGAATGTCTCATATGCTGTGAAATTTCTGTCAGAAACTATAGGATTAAATAAAAAGCTATTCGATTTTTTTCATTCTTTCTTTATAACAGAAGTCGGCAGTAAGCCACTTTCTAATATACTTGAAGCATTTCGCATAGAATTGTTACTTCTTTGATAGACGGCGATTTAAATTTCAGCGTAAAAAATAAATTGCAACTTTTTCTTTTTTAATTTTGGAAAATTGACAGCAGTTTGAATATGAAAGACTAAATCGTTCATATTCACCATACTTTACTGTTTAACTACCATAAATGGAGAAACGAAAAAGCCCTCGAAAAGTCGCTTAAAGTTTACGGTGATGAAATGTTACAAGAATGTCAGCACCAAAACTGATTTAAGAAATTCCAAGCTTATAAATATTGATTTGAAAGATGCTCTTCGATTGCGATGTTACATTACATAAGCCTTTTGCATTCGTCAACATTTCAATAGTTTTTGCCCATTTGCTTCTTTAGCAGATGTTTGCAGCGTCCGCTTTCTTTACTATTTGCCAGATTCACTGAGTTACTGTTCTTAGCTACGAGTCTTCTTTCCTCTTTTGCTTTCGGAAATTTCTTCTTCGTCTCCTTCTACCTGAGATCTCCAAGCGTGCTGACGTAAAGAAGCTGAGAAAAAAAGCTAAAATATTTAAATGAAACTACTTATTGATCTTTTCGGTTTTATGATGTCTGGCTCTGATAAATGTTATTTCAATGTTCTCTTAATGGGAATATTGTGCCACTTTTTTTAAGATTGGCGCTGTGAAATTTTTGTACTTTCGAACAATACGTTGATTCTGTGTGAGTTTGAGGTTGGAGAAGAATTATAAGACCTCCTTTGCTTTCTTCCGCATTTCTGTTATCACCAGGAATCCATGATCTGTTCAAGAAAGCAGATCTCTTCAGATTTGGCGTCATACTAAGTATTTTATAATGTTTACGGATGGAAAAGACCCTTTTTCCTCCTTCTAGTACTCCTGACCTACTTGTAACATGACATAATTGTGATCTGATTTTTTTGGCAGAAGATAATTTGGGTGTCTGTGGGTATACATTTTTAAATCACTTGAAGGTTAACATGAACGTATTCCCTCTTCTGATATTTTTCTTATGAACTAAGTTCTTCAGAAATAATTTTCTCTTTTCTTTCTGTATTGCTAAATTTCTCTGCTAGGCCTAATCTGTTGCCTCTAATACGGGCCTACTCTTCGTATGTAATTCTGGTTGATTAGTTGTTACTTTCCATCCATCTTTGTTGCAGCAACATTAAAATGACCATTATTGGCGAGAATGTATCTCATACTACACCTTTGACAAAACAAACAAAATGAATTCATTTATGATGTGAGGGAGAGGCTGCTTTCGGCAAGAGTATTCTCAAGCATTATATTTGTTTTATAAGAAATCATATAAACACGTGCCACAAAAATACTTAATAATAAAATCTAACACTAAAGCCTTCGAAGTCACTACAATCTTTTTTTTTTTTTTATTTTTTAATGATCAAATTTTCTGAAAAAAAATTCAGTATCAAGGACTATCCAATCTTTTCTACCAAATCGCTCACTTTGTAATGTTATTTATTAAAAAGACATAATCAAGAGATTAAACATAACTTTTATTATTTACAAATACAACAGTCACTTATGCATTCGATAAGCTATCTAATGATCTCACATATCAATCAACTCTCTAACAACGAGTACTCGCTGTTTCCAGATATAGTTTAAATAATTATAAGTTATTGAATTCAATATTTATGGTATATATCGGTTACATCACAATCTCTATCCTTCTGTATATGTCATTGTGTCCATAAAATCCTCGAAGAGTCCGAAGACTTCAATATGATTCCGCTTCCTTCATATTTTCCCATTCGATTTGTTTATTGATTCATTCCTTACCAAACCATTACATCACATCTTACATTTTGAACTTTGTTGATAATTTCCTCTTTGTACCAGCACGCATATCTGGTCCTTTTTGCTGTGGTAGAATTTGAGAAGCTGCTAAATTTAATGATTTTAAGATGTGCAGAAAGCATTTCATACTTAGTTCTTTATAAAATATGACTTTTAAATCCGAATGCCTGTGGCACCACTGCCACGACGTTTGCTCGCTGGATCTCCTGCCATAAAAAAAATTATTTGTAAGAAATCCCAATTTTATGGTAATTTTTTAACAGTTGTCTTCCTTCACAGACGTAGTATCTTTTAAGAACTGAATTCCGGTTCAAACATTTTTATGAGTAGCAGGAAAAAATATAGCCGAACAGATACATTCTGATATTTTCAAGGCCAAAGTCTTATATTTTTAGAGTTTAACCTAATTAATTGATGTTGATGTAATTAATTGATATGAATTAGTTAATTGATGTGGATGGTAAAAATAATTAATCTTTCCATAAACGCTGCAAACAGTTCTTTGCTTTTATTTGACTAATGCTGTTCTCAAATCAATAAAACAAGTAACAGTAATCAACAAGTACAAATAAATCAATAAACTTCTGTCTTTAAGACAGAAGTTTAACATAATAACCTATTTTATACAAGCTAAATATTACGATACATTTGCAATCTGAGTGGAATGTTCGACTGAATAAGCAGCATTTCTTAAAACTTTTTAATGTTTTGAATAGCGGAGGTGTTCCTGGAGAACCTGAAGCCGCACTTCGAGGGGGAGGGATTCTTTTCAGTTTTCGCAGTCTTCTTTCCTGCTGCCACCGGGATCCTCGCCGGAGCAAACATTTCCGGAGATTTGAAGGTAAGACCTTTACAAAATCTTTTACTTCGAATGAGAAAGTGGCAACCCAAGTTGGAACGCGATATTCCCGTAAAATAGCCTCTTTAAAATAGTTAAATGCCAAAAAAATCAGAAAATACTGCTACAACACTTTAAAAGAATGGAAGTCAATAAGGGGAATTCGCTTTCTGAAAACGAAAAGAATAAAAAGCGGTTGGTTGATTGGTTGGGTTTAATGGCGCAAGGTACAGATAAGAATAAGCTGCGCCAATTATACTATATATAAGTTTTTTTCAACCAATTAAAAATATAGAATAGAAGTACATTACATAGTACATAGAAGTTAAAATGTAAATTAAAAGTCTCTATACAAACAATATACACATGTATAAAACAAAAAGCTTAAAATTTAAATAAAATATTTGTAAATCAAATAAAATTCATAAATCCTATGTCTTTTAAAAATGCAAAGAGATTGCGATGGAGTATAAAAAGCGGTAATGCTGTATTCTGGAATTTTTAATGCATGTATATTTTAAGCTCAGTATATTGCTCATGAAGAGACATATGTGTAGTACATTAATTTTTATGAAAAATAAGTACTTCCTTGATTTTTTTCTTAAAATTTAATTTTTATCAACAGTTTTAAATATTTTAAGCAATTGCTTAAAATTTCAATTGTCTACATTTATTTTTTTAACTATGAGTTTTCTGAAGTATTGTGAATGAAAGGAGAGACGTTTTAAGAATAAATGAAAAATCGATGAATGAATTTAAATTTACAAATATACACAAGTCTAGAGGAAAATAATAGGAGTACCTAATGCCTTGAATTTCATCAGAGAGTGTACCAAATAATGGTAGTGAAAAGTTAAGCATCGTTCGGAGCATATTATTTAATCAGATCATTTCGATATGGATTAAATGTAAACATTTCCATGACGATTTTAACTCTGACTTAAACATAAATTTTTCTAAAAATTAAATTTAAATTTTAGCACCAATATAATTCATTTGGGGCATTGAGAGAATACTTGATTAATTTTATCGATAAGTCCGTCAACATGTATAAACTCGTCATTCCCAAATTCGCTTTCATAAACACATATAATAAAATTTGATTTTGATTCGTGCTAGTCTGAACTTTTATAAAAAAAATATCGTACAAATGATTTTTAAATTTAAATATATGCAACGAAATTCTTTAATATAATAAATGTGAGAACTGAAATTAAAATAGAACTCAATTATTTTTAAAATAATCATGGCATTTCACACTGTAAAAAATCTACGATTAATTTTTAAATGTGACCGCAAATTTCGGGACATTTAATGAAGTAAAATTGAACACATAAAACTTAGCGCAACATATGAAACATGGTGTTTACTGGAAAATATCATCAGACGTCTCGGTGATGAAAAATAAGAAATATGTAATTATATGATAAGAGTTATTTTATCATGGAAGTATTATAATCAAGCAGAAAAATAATATTTTTACCCTGCTTCATTATTCATTAAATAACTTTTATCAACCAAAAGTTGTAATATAATGGCTTAAAGAATAGAGTTTAAAACGTCCTTAATAAAGCTGACAGCTCATTTTAGGATTTCTTTAGTTATAGATTCTGACCCTAGATGGAGCCACATATTACTAAACAAAAAATTGAAAGTTGAAATTTGAATCGAGTCTTTGCAAGATAGTTTGAAATTAATTAAATTGTTTTTATTTATATTGTGCAAGTTTCATTTTTGTATGTAAATTATATGGAAAAAACACATAATTGAACTAAAATTATGAAATGGTACAAATTTTTAATACAGTGAGATTTCTTAATGCATTCGTAGTCATTCATTTTATATTTAATTTTGATTATAAATAATTCTGTTTATGGCAAAATAATGTTGCTGAATATTATTGTTGTTAAAAACCTCTTAACTGCTTACATAAATATCGTACGTTAACGAAAAAAAAGTTTAAACAAAGGTGATTGCTAGAAAACTATTAAAGAGTTATCATTCAAAATAATATATTATAGCAGATATTATTTTAAAAAAATAAAAAGTAATCTTCAATACATTAATTTATAATAAAGATGAAAATATTTTGTTATTTTTCGGAAGACACAATACAATTTAAAAATACAGTTTTTAAAGTTTTTCGCGCGTGAGAAATATTTAACAAAAGAACTGTTATAGTTATAAAATTATAAGAAAAAACATTTATTCCATTATTTTAATGTTTTCTAATAAAGAAAGTAAAGAAAAAATTCCCTTTGCACAAAATTATATCAATTTAGAAAAATTTCAATAATTTTGTGTTTGTATATTACACAAACACACACACACACATAAATATATATATATTATTCTGAAAAAGATATTTGTTCATAGTAATAAACAACGAATGACATATCTCACTAGAAAACAGTTTTATACTGAAGTAGAAATTAATACACTTTTGGAATAATATTTAAATGTCTAGCAATAAGCCGAAGTTATGATATCAAAAATAGCTTAAAGCAAATCTATTTGAAAAGAAATTCTTTGTTGTAAAAATCAATAAAAGAAATGTTGAAATATTTATGTATTTAGGTAAGAATAAATGACTAAAAAGAATTTCTCCTCATCCATATTAAAAGGGATCAAAATTGTTTTTATTTGATTTTGAAATCTTTCGTATTTGAAGAGAATTTCAATGTAGTAAAAATTCTGAAATTGAGAAAGGCCGTTATTTTTCAGGACCCTCAAACAGCCATACCCAAGGGGACTTTGTTAGCCATCGTCATAACGACGCTCTCCTACATCCTGTTCGTGGTGGTGGCCGGTAGCACAGTTCTCCTGGACGCCAACGGAGTGGTGGAGTTTGTCACCAACGGCACCCTCGACTTCCTGTCCAACTGTTCGCTGAGCGAAGGTTCCGATTGCAAATACGGACTTCTCAATGATTACCAGGTTCATTATTCCTTCTGGTCTTTTTACTTTGACTCTGTTCTAATGTTCTAAAAGAATTTGATAAGTAAATACTTCCAGAAAATAGGTTACAACCATCAAAAATTATTTATCTACACTAGACCAAAAAAGAATTGGCAGATACCTACTCGTTGATCACTTTTTCACATAATAAACGGAATCTATTTAAGCACTTTTCTGTATATAAGACAAATTATTTTACCTAGTCTGGCCAGAAATTTCTTTCTTGTCCCATTGAGTCAGTTTTATGTAGTTGTTTTGACATAATTTTTTAGAGAATTTCGATCCAAAAAAGTGTTCTTCTAATGTTTTTTTAAATAAGAAATATGCTCTCAAATGATGTACGGGCGAAGATGACAGACTTCCCACTTGATTTTAGAGCAGTTATTGAGATTGGCGTTCATCTTGAGGTGTGGCGCTACCATTCTAGAAAAATCAGGATTCTTAACAAATAAAAATGGCTCACATCTCTTAACGAGACTGAATTTTAAAACTCTATTTCAATATATTCGTTTCCCGCTACTAACCTGCATAAATGCTGTAAAACAACCAGGTCATTTGTCTCATGTACAGGAAATTTCTTCCACGGTTATTATTTTGCGAATGTTGTATTTTTTGTAACATTTTTTGGAACCGATCTCATAATATTCAATTAAATTTCATGAAAATATACTTGATCTGAACAGTGAATGTAATGTGAATCAAGGCATCGATTGAAATTGTGCGGTGAAACACATTTTCTTATGGTATCACTCTTCTGACGACCAGAGTTTAAGCAGTTTTTAAAAATAAGTGCTGCGATTTTCATTGAAACGAATACCTGTTGATTAAAGACAAAAAGAAAATTCACAATATGCACACTGCAACCAAAGTACCTTTTTGAAAAATTAATATCTCTCTATGTAAATTTTTAGATCACTGCACCTGACCTTGATACACTAAAAGAAACATTAGTTAGCAGTTGAAGGACCCTCTTTTTACCACTCATCCCTAAGAACACTTTTACCAATATACAAGAGTTCTTGGTTTAACAACCGGTACTTTATTGAAATCTGATCATTCTGTATATAAATGAAACTCGAAAATATACAAAGATTTAAAAATAATACATTCAGTGATACAAAATCATTAATGTATGATAAACATAAATGATCAGGCTTCGAGCGAACCAAGTGTCAAATCCAGCTACCAGAGTATCCTATTGATGCATGCGTGTTGTTCAATTCCTAGCATCTCCTAGCACCTATAACAGCATGAATTCGTTGAGACACGGATTGCATTAGCCTCTGAAATCATCGATTCTTGATGTTTCTTTGCTGTTCCCAACTGATGATTATTGGGTGGTGTTGGATCCATGAAACGAAAAATCCATTCTACATCATTACAAAGATCTTGTATTGGTTTCAAATCTGTCCTCCCTAGTGGGCTGTGAAGTAAATCGAATTCATTACCATTATCCTAAAACTACTCCATGACGATATGAATCTTGTCCTGCTGTAAGTATTCTCCAAATGAAAGAAAGAATACAGTAATCATAAAAGGAGGAACATGGTTGGTAATAATGTTGACGCAATTCTTATACTTAGAGTGTTGTTCTACAGGTCTCAGCAGATCAAGAGTGGGCAAGCAAAACATTTCCTAGGCCGTTACACCACCTACATCAACCGAAACATGGGAAACCTGACCGAAGAAGGTCATCATTTCGTTCCTGCTGTCTCCAGATTCTGTGACGCCCATTTGCATGTTGCAATAGGCAGAGAGAGATACCCATCCGACCACCGTACCTTCTTTCAGTTGTAGTCCAGCGTTCACGATCACTGGAAAACTGGAGCCATTTATTTCTTTTTTAAGTCGAGATTAAAGATATCCAAATTGCCTGACAGTTTTTTAATTCTTCTGGCCAGTTTTCGGCATGTAGTGCATTCACAGTTAGGATATTCATATGTTCAGTGTGGTTAATATCGATGCGTTTCTCTTCACATGAACAAGTATTTCTACTGTTTGGATCAACGATTCTTTTGCAATCACAAGTTTATCTTTGGCTGGCTGTTTAACCAGTTCGGATTCAAATGGTTGTTCGGAAAGTGCCTAGTCAAGTCACTAAAATTTGATAGAATTTTTAACCTCGCTATATAGGAAGCAATAGCTCTCTTTAATATGTTACTAGTTTGACAGGTTTATACTGTCGTGGTTGTTCCTGATAACTCAGTGCATGTTGGCTGGATGAACAGCTAAAACGAGTGTTTTTGTTACTAAGCTTTTATTTTTGATAAATAAGTAAAATTTCCTTCCACTGTCATGTGATTATAAAATAATTTCTGGAGCTGCTTGCAATGTCTCAGTCTGTTTGCTCGTTGCAGGTGATGGAGATGGTGTCTGCGTTCTCCCCCATCATCTATGCTGGCATATTCGCCGCCACCCTCTCTTCTGCCCTCGCCAGCCTCGTCAGTGCGCCCAAAATCTTTCAGGTAAGGTTCCTTTCATTTTCGGATATTTCACTCCATCGTTATCCTTTGTTATTGATGCGTTCTCTTTTTCAGGCACTGTGCAAAGACAAGCTCTTTCCTGGCATCCACTTCTTCGCCAAGGGATATGGGAAGAATAATGAGCCGAGGAGGGGTTACCTGCTTGCATTCGTCATCGCCCTCGGCTGTTGTGCCATAGGTAAAGCATCGCCATCAATACACAGCTTACAAAACTCTTCTCTTGAAACTCTTTTAAATAAATATCGTTTCTCTGGAATGTTTCCTACATATTTCATTATTAAAAGCATCGATTTGGACATGATGCTCAAAAAAGAAAAATGCAAGTTGAGAGTGATTTATTTTTTAATTTTATTTTAGTTATTTATTTATTTATATTTTGGTCAAGAAGAAATATCCCGAAATAATCATAAGAAGTAATATTTTTTGGCAATATTAACGCAGTACCTTATTGATATTTTTTATTTTATAAAATTTCTGTACATAGTTTCAAAGAAATATTAGCAGGGTTGTAACTACAATTTCAAGAAATGATATCATTGAATCATCTCTTCAGCATGAATCCGTCTTATTTTATTCAGCTGTACAAGAACTAAAGATGAAATGGAAAACTTAAAAGTGATAGTAGACTAAAAACGACATTAGTCTACTGTTACCATTTGCTCCTCGCTTTTGATATATTAATGTATCTTGCTTTCATTCACCATTCATTTTCGGTGTTTATGATTCTCCAGTTTTTAACATTGTTTCAAAAATACATTACCATATATATTTTAAACACATTTCATATATATATTTTACTGTGAAAAACCGAAGTTTGAGAATATCGACATTGACCGGTGAATGTCAACACATGCCAAATACGACGAGGAAAGACTGAATATTTCATTATGTTTTGGTACATTCTGACCATCAGCGGTGTATGTCGACAAATACTGAAGTGGGGGTCGAAAAAGAAATCAACAGAGGAGCATATTAACGTGGGCACATCCCCAACCCACGGAGCTCCAGCAACCCAGTGAAGGAGAGAAGGTGCAACATATTCACCATGCTTGCATGGTGAATTACCATGCTTTAGAATTACCAATTACCTCTTACCATGCTTGCATGGTGAATGTCGACATTTTCCGGTGTAAGACGGAAATAAGGATATTTGGCAAATAGTTTGGATATACAACAAGCGTCTATGTGAATGTTGACATTCTCCAAATGTGTCGGTCTTACAGAGTAACATGCAGACTTTTGTTTTTACTATGTGCTATTTTCAGGATTATTTGTTTCAAATGAATGTGTTACAAGTGTTTTTTTTTATCTTTCTTTAGGTGACCTTAACCACATAGCTCCCCTTATATCGAATTTTTTCCTTGCCGCGTATTGTCTGATAAACTTATCCTGTTTTCATGCAACATTTGTGAGTGCGCCTGGTAAGTAAGAGCTTCAGTAAATTCTATTTTTACAAAACTTTGCTTTGCACACCTAAAAAAAAATATTATGCTTTATGAGCATTGCAATTAATGTGTTGTAAATTAAAGGATTATTAAAAAATTTTAATTTTAAGGAATGTAAAAACTATACATTTTGTAGGCCTTCAACAATAGTAGCTTAAATGTATCATCAAATGTCGATTATTTTCGAAAATTATATAAAATGCAGAAAAATTCTGATTCATTAAGTGAATGTCGCTAAGTATAATATGCTTTGGTTCCTGCCAGGAGCTCGGAAATTCGCTCCTCAGCCTAACTTAACAATAGGTTAATTAACGATATTCAAGATCGTGCACCTCAACTTCTCCAGGTACACTGTGTCTGGAGTTGGAACACAGTGTGTCCAAAGGTATTATACGACAAACTTCTTTTTTCTCATTTTTTTCAGCAATGAATACTGGTTACAGTACCCTTAAATATTTTTTTATTTTCTGTTTTTCTTTTCGATTTAAAGTGACTATATAGCCCCACTTATATTGAGAAAATAAATATATTTATTTATATGATGTATTACTCGGAATACGTATCCAAAATAAATTAGCAGCTATACATGAAATGTAATTATTTGCAAATCTTCTTCTTCTTCTTCTTAGAGTTGGGTTTGTATGTCATTGGGCACCTCTGCTTTTATGAGCATTTTGTTCTATTAACTCCAAACCCAACGTTTCCTAGTACCAGTGGCTCGGGTCACCCACTTTATTAATAAAGTCCGATAGCCCTTTAATGGAGTCTAGGTGTAACTCTCTAGTATGGATGATGCCTAAAGAAGTTAATCTAGGGAGGACAAGAGCCTCGCACTCGTAAATGATATGCTTGGCCGTTTACTCTTGCGTATGACATTTCCTGCAGATAAGGTTTTGCTGAAACAGTCCCATTTTACTGAGGTGTTTTCTGAAATAGTAGTGCCCAGTTATGAAGCCTACGATTAAACGTATCTTCTGCCTAGAGCATCTTAGAATTTCAGAGGCAAGCCTCGCTGATGATCCACAGATCATACTTTTAGCGTGGGTTTGACCAGGAGTGTTGAGCCAAGCTTCAAACATCTTCCGTTTTTCCCATATAAGAGCATTGGTTTTTGCGGTCTTCAAATGGATCCCACAAAAAGGTTCTGCACCGATGAGAGCAAAAGATGATCCTTGTTTAGCAAGTTCATCAGCCCTTTCATTACCTTCGATACCTTTGTGCCCTGGCACCCATACATCTTGTTTCTAGTTTCCAGTTCTGTAAGAAGGTATCTACATTCCAAAATCATTTTAGATTTGATTTCAAAAGAACTGAGCGCTTTTAAAGCGACTTGACTGTCACTAAAAATGAGAATCCGCTTACCGTGGTAGCCCTTCCTCATATTTAGAATTATTTGCAAATACTTCCCCAACAGTTTGTGCACTCATTCATTCGGAATCCATTTTAAGTGATAGGTGTCCGAAATAAAAGCATAAAGTAATAAGCGAACTTCCTCAGAACAGAGCTTACATCCGCTGTGCGGACCTTCAGTGCGAGACTTCTGGCGGCAGTGATTCAAGGTCATTCATTGAAGGAATCTAAAATGATGCTTAATATCTTTCCCATGCGTAAGGAATGTGCCTGCCTCAGAGATTCGCCATCAGATCATGCAAATGGCCTCTATCGGCATTATGTAACCATGCACTATGCTGCCCGAAAAATATTTGTGACAAAGTTCATTAGAAATGTTTGAAGACCTCATCACCGTCCAATGACAAGACGATGATTTTTTTAAGCAATGGATCTTGGGTTTGATTCCAGTAATAATTGATCTATTACATATCGGGTGAGAGTCTTTTCGAAGAAAGTTAATCTGTGCTAAGAGGATTCCTACTGTGGCTAATACTTAATCCCAAAAGGGTTTCTCACCGATAAGGAAGTTAATACAACTCATCGTAGCACAGGACATTTTTATTTGCAACACACAAAGAAAGACATCCGAATCAGAAGTTAAAAGCAATACAGCAGCGACAGCCGTGACTGTGCATGCACCTACTTAACTAACACACCCTGCTTCTAGTAGTTATTGAGAATTTTTGGATACTAGGGTGTGCTCATCAGTGCAGGAAATGGGTCGTTCTCTAGGCACCAATACAATGAAACATTACACATTGTTGATTTAACTGTCGCTAAACGATCTTTCTTTATGTACACGAGGGGTAATTAGACCGGGATCTACAGTTTAAAGTGAATTCCGAACCACTTCAAAAAGTCATTCCCGAGCCAGAATCTGAACCATAAACAGAGCTTCGGCTGCCCCCCTGCCATATTCAGAATTGAATACACGCTGTTATTTTGAATGTACAATACTTACACTGTGGTAAAGTAAAACTTTTTTCTTTTTACTATATTTTTTTTAATTTACTATGTTTCTATATCTCGTTTTCGCTTATATTAAGTATGTCTAAACAATTCAAGTTTCCAACAATTCTCTTCAAGCAATTTATATGAACTGATATCTATGTTTGCAGGATTTCGTCCGGCTTTCCGATATTACAGCATGTGGCTGGGACTCTTGGGGGCCGTGCTGTGCCTCTTGGTGATGTTCGTCATCAACTGGGTGACGTCACTCATCACCTTCGCAGTCGTCTCCTTCCTCTACCTCTGCATCTACCACAGGAAGCCAGGTACTAACTTTCCCGGATTCATCCTGAGTTCCGAACTCTGCCTTTTAGTAAAAATGCCCATTGTCCAGCGATTTCTTCCCTATTGCAGATTATGTTCATTCTAAACGCAAATCTCTACATTTTCACTTTACTCATGTTGCTGCATAATTAAGTTTCTTCTAACACGATAATAAAAGTTTTAAGAATCACACATAAAGTTATTTTATAGCGAAAAATGATACATCATTTCTCAAAAAAAAAATCGGCTGAATAATGCTAGACGTAATTTCGAGCGTGTATTTTTATGCAATTACTACCTGAATTTTAAAAATAAGCTGATCGCGCATATTTGCTTATTGAATGGAAATTCATTCATCTTGAGTTTAAATGCATCTAGGTTTATCACTGATCCACAATGCTATGAATCTGATATTGATGTCGACCACTCTGATCATTTTAATGTTTACCTCCCCCCCTTCGCCCTATAATTGCCAAAAGGCTTCAGCTTGACTTGAGACGAGCAAACAATTCCCTCGGGTTTCCTTCATTGCAGTATTCGAATGTGGTTCCCTAGCTGCTTAGAGTCCCCACTTAAAATAATAGAGAGAAGATGGGCAAATGGCCAATGATTTCACCCCCCAATCAGGCAGTTCGTTGCACGATATCATAACTCGCTATTAAGATTAAACATTCTAAGCAGAACTTAAAGAAGCACATCATGTCTTGGACTTTCTCATTATTATTAAAACAAGGTTTTTTGTACATTCAATTTAAACGAAAAATTGTCTTTTTGCAGCAAGCATTCTTTTATCGTTATTGAAACTTAAGGTCAATCTTTTCAATACAACGTCCAAAATAAATTGTATAAAAGTAGGAGAAGAGTAACGATTTGCGATTCCGAATTTAATGTCGACTTTCTCACATTCCTATGCAACACGCTTGGTGTTTCAGAAATTGGACATCACATCGCAAGTAGCTTGCAAGAGACGAGAAAACTGTCATCAATACAAAAACCCCAAAGATTCCATTCACCCCACAACAAAATAAAACGAGTTCCAGTGGCTCAGTAGCTTCAAGCCGCTTCCTGTAAGCTCAGCAGAGTGAAGCATCATTTGCCGTGGGCAGTGGTTGGGAGGCTGACCACGGTGTACTCTCCTTCACTGGGTTGCTGGAGCTCCGTGGGTTGGGGACGTGTCCACGTTCATTTGTGACGTCCAAAGTCCTTCCGCTGGTGTGGCGTGGATGTGGAGAGGAGGGTGCCAGCTCAGATGTGGCCTCGTCACATGACCGTGGTTCAAAATGACGAGGCACCTTAAAAAGAGCAAAAGTCGTACTTTCACTTTCGTGGTGCTCTGATCCAAATGAAAGACGCTCCCTATTGACTAAATTCGCACTGCCAAAGGCAAAAGTGAGCTTGGCTTGTCCAAGTGTCATAGGAAGACAACAACAACAAAATAAAACAATACTTTTATATTTGAATAAATTACACTAAGAGATTTCTATCTTAATGAAATTGATGCAAAAAAGGTAAGAGATTATTTAAGACACTCATCACATCATTACGTTCAAATCCTGAGCTGCCAGCTGAATGTATAGCGCTTTGGTCATTAGTTCGATTCTCACTTCATGCTTACATGCTAATAAAAAACTTAAGATCCTTTTGAAGCTCTCTTGCCCAGAAAGTATTTTCAGAGTATTGATTAAAAATTCAACAAAACTAGTGTAAGTCAAAAAAGCGCATTTTAAGAGCTCTATGGAACTAAAATATCGAAGTAAATTTTTTTCATATTAAGAATAACATACTGCACCCAAAATTCACATTTCTTTTACGTTAAAATATGAAAAATGTTTAAAGTGTTTCTTTCCTAAATTTGATCATCATGAGTTCCATTTTTTAATGAATAAATTACATTTATATGGGGGAAATGTCATTCCTTTATTTAGCTAGAAAAAAAAACAATTTAATTTTTTCTACACAAATATCCATATACATACACCATAGCTCATTTATATTATGATCAGCAGCATATATTTCTAATCATATAGAACAGTATTCGTATTTAATTTGTTATTATTGTCAGAAAATATTTCATATATATAATCTAATTAGGTATTTTTGAGTTCATATTTTTTCCACATAATTTACTCATATATTTATGTATATTATTTTTTATTCTATTGCTATTTCGTCATTCTAAAATGTTTTTTTAAATAACAATTCTTTTCAAAGCAATATATAGTCATTAAAATGCACATGCAGCTGGCCACCCTATCGGGTGGTCAGAGTGCCTGACTGCGGATAGGGAGGTTCTGGGTTCGAATCCCAATTCAGGCATGCATGTACTTTCTCTCTTTGTCTTTTCTTTGTATGAATGGTTGCCTACCCTATAAACGGTTCTATTCATTATTGTACTTTAAACTGATTACATTATAATTTATACTTTGTCCAGGATGGACGAAACGGTAGGCGAGAGGTCTAGTGGTTGCGAGTTGCAACAGACCTCCGATGAAAGAATCAACAAAATTTTGGAGATTGAAAAAGACTTTCAAACATTGATTACCTCTAGCAAATGCACACAACCTATTCAAGGAAAAATGCGTGATAACTTATCAGATCTTTTAAAGATAGTCATGACTCAAGCACATGAGATTGCCTATTTAAAGGGTCAGATCGCCATTTCTAAATCATATGCGGAAGTAGTAAAGAGTACAACTAGTAGTACAGTGAGAGAAAAAAGACAAATTCAAAGAGATAGATCCAAACAAAGACAAGAGAATTTAATAACAATATATCCGTTAGCAGAAGGCTCAAATTCGACAGCAACCAGATCTACTCTCAAACAGGTAATAAATCCAGCGAATAAGTCTATCAATATTAACAGAACACGCAATATTAGGAACGGAGGTATTCTAATTGAAACCAAAACACAAGAAGACATAGACAAAATTATAAAGGAAATAAGTTCAAATGAACAGGTTAATAAGTCATTTAAAATTGAGAAACCAAAAAAGAGAAGGCCAAGAATAATTATATATGACGTAGACAAGGACATCGGGAAAGACACAATTTTGGACAGTCTCCGAAATCAGAACGAATTAGATGAACATTCACAAATGGACATTATACATAACTATGAAGGCAAGTATGGAATAAACTGGATTATAAGTTTAGACCCTAAAACCTTTAACCATATAAAAGATAGGAAGAGACTCTACGTAGGCTGGACCTCAGTTAATTTTCGGGAATACCTTAAAGTCACACTATGTTTTAAATGCCATAGATTCGGCCATATAGCAAAATATTGTAAGAACAACAATCGCTGTTTTAACTGTGCACGAGAACACGCTGACACATCGAAATGTGCCTATGATAGGAAATGCGGTAACTGCGAAGAATACAACAATAAATATCATACGAATTATAATTTAGACCACAATGCCAAGGATAAGAATTGTAAAGTATACCAAAAAGAGATCACCAAACTAATACTCAAGACAGATTATGGCCAGTAACCTCAAACAACATATAATTCAGTTGCGACACATAAATTTAAATCATTGTCAAGCGGCTAATATACAACTAAGTCAGGACTTAATTAGCAAAGGTATAGATATTATTTCAGTCAACGACCCTTACGTCAGCAAAAGCGGCATAACTCATATCCCCAAAGGATATAAAATTATTGCTAATAAGGAACCAAAGGCAGCCCTAATAGTAAAAAATAGTTTTCAGGTTTCTATAATCACCACGCAAAAAGAAATGATTATCACACAGCTAAAAATTGATAACAACGAGTACATAGTCAGCACGATATATTGTCCCCCATCAAAAGATATCGATAGTTCATTAGAGGATCTACAGTCATATTTAGCATTATACGAGGAATATAAATGGATTATATTTGGTGACTTTAATGCTAAGTCCTCTGCGTGGAGTCCGAGACCTACAGACTCGAGAGGTCAAACACTTTTGAACTTGGTATCAAGTTTCGACCTCGATATCGTGAATGACCCTAACAGTTTGCCAACCTTTAATAGTACAATAGGATCCAGTTGGATAGACATTATGCTAACTAAAAACGTAGATTTAGACAACCTAAAAAATTGGTCGATTGAAGACCAATATACTGCAAGTGATCATAACAACATGTCTTGCGAACTTCACACTTATCGTCAGAAAACAAAAGCCAACATTAGATGGAATAGAAAAACACTCAATTGGAATAAACTGTCTCAAGAATTAACAGAACTGACCAACACATTTAACTTCGTAGAATACGCGGAGATTGAAGAGATGATTGAATCCATCGAAGACAGAATCCAGGAAATTTGTTATCGGAGTAGAATACATAACACTAAGAACAAGAAATCGAGTTACTGGTGGACCCCAGAATTGGGCACAATGAGAAGTAGGGTTCGGGCGTTGAGAAGACGCTATCAAAAAGAACCAGATCAGAACCTACGAGATCACTACAAACAAGTCTTTAAAAAGGAAGCAACTATTTATAAGAAAAATATCATTTTAATTAAAAGAGATGCATTAAAGAGATACTTAGCTAACTTAACTAACCAGGACACTTTTGGCAACTATTATAAATCAATCAGAGATAAGAAAACCAATAGCACATTGTCTTGCAGAATTAAAATTAACTCGACCGCTAGTACAAACAGTATTGCTGAGGCCACCAACTACATTCTTGATTACAATTTTCCCCTTGCTGACTTAAACCAAATAGATCGCATCTTCGTAAAAGAACAAGATCCACCAATAACTACTATCGAAATAGAATCTGTCTTTAAAACTACACAGAAAGGTAAATCACCAGGATACAACAATATTGAAATTGAAGTCTACGAAGAGTTATTTAGGAGTAATAAACTATGGTTTACTAAAGTCATGAACCTTTGTTTCATGAACGGGGTTTTCCCCAAGTGTTGGAAGCGTGCAAAGATCGTTTTGATTCCAAAACCTGATAAAGATCCGGACTTGAAAGACTCGTATAGACCCATATGCCTGTTGTCCACTTGGGGCAAGGTATTGGATAAAATTCTAATGAACCGCTTGACGCATCATCTAGAAACAAATAATTATATGAGCCCAAACCAATTTGGATTTACCAGGGGCAGATCTACTAATGACGCAATCTATAATCTTTTAACTAAAATTCAAAACAATAAGGAAAACAAGTTATTCACCTGCTTAATAAGTTTAGACATGAAAAATGCCTTCAATACAATAAGATGGACAGACATTATGAATCAACTGAATAAATATAACCTTAGGAGTAATCTATACAATTCAGTTAATTCCTTCTTACAGGAACGAACTTATATTAATTATCAGGGTGAAATAAAAAATTATAACATCGGAGTACCACAAGGCTCTTCACTAGGCCCGATACTGTGGAACGTTGTAGTCAATGACTTACTAATACAAGACTTTGGACCCCATTCGTTTTGTCAGGCTTATGCGGACGATATTGTCATTCTACTAACTGCCAGAGTATATTATAAGTTCACACAACTTTCAACTTTGCCTCTTGGCTTGATCGAAAATTGGACTAATAAATATGGTTTAACCATAAGTGTTCACAAAAGCCACTACACTATCTTTGTCATTAAACGTGACATAACAAGAAGACCTACCATAACCTTAATGGGCAATAATATCACATATAAATCAGAAATTACCTACTTAGGTGTCATCATTGATATTAAATTAAATTGGACAGCACATTTAAATTATATACAGGAAAAAATCTGGGGTATAACCAACAAAATATCAAGAATTGTTAGACAAACTTGGGGCATCAAACCGAAGATTTTAAAGATTATATACTTTACTGTACTAGAAAAGATAATGTTGTATGCGGTACCAACATGGTACAGAGATACAGTTAAGCTTAAAACTAAACTTTTACAGATCCAGAGGTTTCCACTATTAAAGCTTACCAAGACATACAAAACAGTTTCTACTGAAGCCATGCAGGTATTGGCAGGATGTATGCCGCTAGATTTGAAAGCACAGAGTATCAAACAAAGTTATTTACTGTGGGACCAGAAGCTAGATATTAACATAGAAGATCTACACTTAAATAAACTAAATGCTTGGACCAAAGATAAGATAGTGTTCCCACCATGGGAAGAAATTAATATTACCTGGGATATAAATATAATTGATACAGAATACAACGCTTTTACAGACGGTTCCAAACTGGATGGAAAAGTAGGCGCAGCAGCAATCATCAATTATGGAAATCGTACTATCGATATTCTTACTATGAAGTTAAATGACGAGGCCTCTGTCTACGAAGCGGAGGCAGTCGCCATTTTAGAGACGATGAACTACACCTTAAAGAACGAGATAAATTGTATACATATCCATACTGATTCCCGCTCGGTTTTAGAGGCTCTTGCCAACAACCAAATTACAAACCAAACCTTACGAAGTATAATTACAATATATAGAGAAAATGTTAATATATTTAAATTTCATTGGGTTAAGGCCCATTGTGGAATACAATATAATGAACTCGCCGATAAAGAAGCTAAAGCTGCAACGTTGAAACAAGAAGTTACCCATAAAACCCTTTATAGTAAAACAACAGTAAAAACTCTCCTTAACCAATACGCGATTAAATTATGGCAAAACAGATGGACCAACTCAGCTAAAACTAGAAGACTTTATGACATATACCCGGACGTTACAATAAATCGCCTCATATCCAACTTCTACTCTAATCAAATCAGAACAGGACATGGAGTTTTTGGCATTTACCAAAGTCGTTTTCACAACAAAAGTGAATTGTGCCACAGCGACCAAATACCAGATACCATAGAACATACTGTATTCGACTGCACGGAATTTAAAGAAATTAGAAAGAAATGTTACCCAAAACACTATAAGAATCTAACAATAAAACAACTTTTGACAGACCGGGGTTTTAATTCAGCCATCCAAGAAATCATCACAATTAAGCTTCAGAAACAGATGGACCATTAAGTGATAATTGATTAAGTTAAAATGATAAAGTTAATGTTACTGTAAATTCAATTTTAATCCGATAATTGTAAGAATCAATTTGTAAAAACTTTTTAATTTGTAAAAACTTTTGTTATGTTAGGCATATAATGATTATGTAAACTATTATTTTGACTATTGTAGTAACAATCGTCAACATTGTATTATTATTTATTTTTTGTTTATGTTAATAAAGGCAAGTTGCCCTTAAGTTGTTAATCCTCCTGGGGGAGGAGTCTCGGTAGACCCTGGCTGGTGGTTGCCGGGCTATGTGCAAGACCTGGCGGTGTCGGGGTTGTCATGGCTTTGGCACCTGGCTTTTCACCCACGTTGTAGTGATGGGGTGGTGCTGTGCGTGCCGGTTACTCGGCAGCACTTGTGCCTCCTCGTACTTTGCGGATTGCCTCCGACGATTAGTCATCTCATTGACGTATACCTTCGGGTGGGCCGTCTTTCTCTCTCTTATGTTTACCCTATAAACGGGTCCCTATGGCGTGTGTGTACTGAGGAAGTCGGACTCCACACCAAAATATGGTTCCGGACGAAAAGTGGAGCAGCGCACCCCATAATGCCAGCCTGGTTGGCACACGACAATGAATGAAAGTAGAAAACTTTTTTTTCTTCTTATGCGTAATTCACTTTCTTATAACTTTAATTTTTGAATTCTGTTTCGGAAAAAAAAATTGTCTATCCCTGAAGAATATTTTTGCTGATGGCAACATGCTGAAAAGTGATAATAGCATATCAGTTTTATAAAGGAATTTTTATTTTTAGTGGAAGAAAATTTGCTCTTAAGAAAATGGATCGAGTTTGCTGAAATATAATTACTTATATTTCACAATCATTTTTTGAAATATAATGTTTTCTCATGTAAAACAATAAGGTCAATACTAATGATGCGTGCAAGCTGTTAAAAAGAAATTCTAAAAATAATTCTGCCACAAAACCTCAACAAAATGTGCATGGTCAAAATTTCAGGAAACAGTTCATGTGCATGGTTTCCTGAATCATAATAGCTTTTCTAAAAAACATTTTTATTTAGCTATAAAGATTATACAATCCTTTAAAATGCATACAATAATTACTTAAGTACAATATTCCGCACCAATGGTTGTTTCCCCACATTTTCTAAGCGTATGTACTTATTTTCAAAATTACACCTATTGATCAACAGATCAATCGCTCACCAAATTTACAGCACATTTGCATTTATTTTTATATTGATGCATGTATTTTATTAAAATTTTTCTTCCACGCTAAGTCAGCTGTGTTTTCTGAGCAATCATTTTTGTTGTTTCTGTAGACGTCAACTGGGGGTCTTCTACGCAGGCGCAGACCTATTCCCTGGCTCTGAATGCAGTGATGAAGCTCAACGAAGTTGCAGACCATGTCAAGAACTACAGGTTCTTATCTCACACAAATCTACATTTTTTTGACGAATTTGATTAAACTTATATACAGAATAGGCAAAAAAATCAGTATAAATTTTAAAAATTCATAAAACCCGAAAAGATAACCAGAGTGAAAAATGATTTGTATGTTTATCATCGACAAGTCCCGGGATATATATATTTTTAAAATAATAAAAAATTTTAAAAAACGCCGATAGGTAGAGTTTTGTACGTCAGTGCAAGAAAAGACATGCAAGTAACACAAATAATCCCTTTTTGTGGGATCAATTTGAAGACCGCAAAAACCAATGTTCTTAGATGAGAAAAACGGAAGATGTATGAATCTTGGCTCAACACTCCTGGTCAAACCCACGCTAAAAGTATGATCTGTGGATCATCAGCGAGAATTAGCTCTGAAATTCTAAGATGCTCTAGGCAGAAGACACGTTCAATTGTAGGCTTCATAACTGGGCACTCCTATTTCAGAAAACACCTCCATAAAATGGGACAGCAAGACCCTATCTGCAGGAAATGTCATACGCAAGAGGAAACGGCCAAGCATATCATTTACGAATGCGAGGCTCTTGCCCTCCCTGGATTAACTTGGCATCATCCATACTAGAAAGTTACACCTAGACTCCATTAAAGGGTTATCGGACTTTATTAATAAAGTGGGTGACCCGAGCAACTGGAACTAGGAAACATTGGGTTTGGAGTGAATAGTACAAAATGCTGATAAGAGCAGAGGTGCCCAATGACATACAGACCCAACTCTAAGAAGAAGAAGAACAAAAATAATGCCACCCAATCGAGAAGGGTAAGCGTCTTCCTGCAACGAATTCTGACTCCCTCTGCAACACGAACGCGTCTGCTTTTTAGACCTGGTCGTCCGGATTCACCCAATCCTCCTCCAGTTTTCTCAAATCACTGAATAAAGTCTGTGAGGCATTACACTGTTATAGCCTCTTTTCTAGTCTTCACATTATTTAAAGTCGAAAAGTGCAACAATCGCGCTCATGAAGCTTCATCTTTCCAAACTCCGCATCCTCGTTCATTACTGGTTCTGGACAAAGAGCAAGAAGTCATCTGTCTCATTTGAATATTTCCAACTAAGTTGCTTGTACCAGTGCCATCTGTGTCGGCTGTTTTTAATGTTTCTTGTTTTAAAAAATTTTCCTGACCTACCAATAATTAGTCTGCAAAGAGATTTTTATTTTTGATTATATTTTCGGGTCTTATGAATTTCCAAAGCCTTTACAAACTTTATAACCACCCTGTAATATACTTTAGAGTCTTAGAATAATTCTAAAACAATAAATATAATCTGCGGCTACCACGGCGACCCAACCCAACCTTGATTGCTGTTATTTCACAATGATGAACATCCGGTAGATCTAAATCATTATAAAAATTCCAATGATTGACTAATATCCCTTATCATTTTAAACTTTAAGTAATTAAATACAATTTCTGCTAGATTTGAAAGATAAGATGTATCATGGGACAATTGTTTTTATTTTCGAAGGAAAAGATAGATTTATTTTAAATATGTTCAAAGTGAATTTAAAAACTTAAGTGTGAAATCGGTTGTCCTGGTTATGGAGTATCTTTAAAGAACTTGAAATACTTGAGGTTCTCATGCGGCACCATAAGTAGTAGACGCATATTTTTATCTTAGGAGACATTAATTTTATCCTTGGCGACATGTTCTATTTGTGACAGAATAAGGAACTATTGACACATTGGATGAGTACTCAATTTAATAAAATGCGTGGCACGTCTTTTTTCATTTTCAGTTATCCAATCAGAAAATTCTTGAACACTCCATCTACACTTATGCAAACGAAAGAAGGTATTCGTTTTCTGTTGTTCAACAGCGGCAAGAATCGAATCCATGACCTTCTATTTCGAAGCATACCGTCTCAAAGCTAAGCCAATCACATATAGTTCATAAAGTAAATTTATGGTGTTAAGAATTGCAGAAGAAATTTAGTCTTTTATTGCATCATGAATTTAGTATCCATGAAGTAATACTAATAGTATTACGAATAGACTGGGATGAATATATTTAGCAAATAAAATGGTATAAAGAGGAACTGAAATGGATGTTAAATCCGCCATATGACTTTCTACATGAAGTTCAGATATTTTCCACCTTTCTTTCAGAGAGAAAGATACTCGCCTCATGCAAAAACACCAGATGGCCCACATGGAAAATGTCGATTTTTGTCACTCCATTTTAAAACCTTACCATTCATTAACCTTAGAAGTTCGTCTTTTCATATTCCTCTTCTTGATCACATTGTTTGACACGTCTACTTGATTTTTGTTGGTTCATTTGTGCTTTTTGGATTGTTATAAATTAGCCAAGGAATGCCTTTGCTGTTGTGGTGGTCAGAAAGCACTAATTTGTTCACAATTTTAGTTTCCCTCTAAATGTCTTTTTTATTGTTGTCAGATCTTCCAGCATAAACTCATCATTTTATTTTTGAACGTAAAGAATATGGATTTGATTCATGAGTTCTACTCACGGATTGTGAAGAGATATTATATTTAGATATCCCCCATTAAAAGTGATCTTAATAGTGGTAAACATATACCTTCATGGTATTAAAGCTTCTTTTACTCACAAAGGTTGCGTGACTTTCATGCTTACAAACTTAATCTGTGTTAGAAATAGGCCACATTTGCCGGCCAAAATTCGTAGAAATGAGTACATACTTTCCGGATAGACTCCTGTGTTTCCTGCAAAGTATTATATATCAAGAAAATGAATGATTTTGACTAACATTAAAAACTCTCTGCATCACTAATAAGCTTACTCAATTACTTTCTTCTTCTGTGGCACGACAGCTCATGTGGACCAAGACCTACAGGTCCCAGCTCTATTATCATGACCGAGAGGCTCTGTAGTGCGAAGCATATGTCTCGATTAAGTAGTCAGCTCAATGCCAAACCCCCAGTGTTTAGTTCCCAATCATGCTTCGTACTCAGTTTATCGATCCACTAAAGAGATGAAAGGCTAAGTTGTCTTCGTCCAACCCGAGGATCGAACTTCGGACTTGTGCCTTGGGAGCGTGAAACGCTGCCACTAAGCCACCGGGCTTCTCAATAACTTTCATTTACGAATATATTTATTGAAAAAATTCATTTTTAAATAATATTTTAATTGTGAATATCTAAACATATTACTTCTTATTTATCAAAAGGAGGGACAACGGATATATACACAAATATTTTTAAAACATTTCATTTTATACGCATTTTATTTTAATGAGTGATACTCTTGATTAAAAAATCTCCAGTAATTTTATTGCTTATTGATGTATACATTGTCAAAAAATAGATATTTCGTATCTGATGTATTCCATTTAGATTATTATTATGAATCTAATTTTCTGCTTTGATTTTTATTTCTGAAAGGCCTCAGATACTGGTTCTGACCGGCCATCCAAGTCACCGACCTTCCCTCGTGGACTTCAGCTACACCATCACCAAGAAAGTGAGCCTGCTCATCTGCGGAAACGTCGTCACTCAGGTAATCTTTTCAGCTAATTTGAGGAGAATTTTTATATAAACGTGAAACCGTGAATATAATTTAGGTGAGATGAAAAGAATATTCTCCCTTTAACTAAGAAATTGGTGGGGTAAAACCATTTTCACCTGAACCCATTTAAAAAACTCCGTTATGGGAGTACCTATGTCCGGATTCCTGTTTGATACCGCGAACCATGATGTGGAAGTTTGGAGAGCAGCGTATTAGCCAGGGTGTCGAACTCTTTGCGTGAATATGATTTACTTTTGGATTGCTTGATTCAAAAAGACGAGATGGTTTCTGTTCCACTGCCCAAGACGCCTCAATAAGTTTCCGCCATCTTCCTCTGCAAGGCCACTTTGCCTTCCAACTCCGGTCACTTGGAAGTCTTTCTCAAAGCCACCCTTGAAAAGGTGGACCTCACTTTCTAGCCTTTTTGAAGAAGTCACTTTTTTTCCTTGGTCATCCTGTCTATAGAGGTGACCTAATGCGATTAGCTTTGATAATATTTGACTCCTTGTGGAATATCTTGTAGAATTGTAAAGGATAAGCCACAATCTTTTTCATGAATTTCCTTCGAAGCACCAACAATTTATTCTTTTCCGGTTTAATGAAACGGAAGCAGCTGTGGGTATTATGTGATAAAACACAAAAATCTTGCTTGGTAATATTTATGATAGCTGTTAAAGCTGTTAGTGATTATAATACATTGAAAATGAAAACATTTTTCAATTTGGTTTTTGAAAAGTTGTTGAGATGGTATAAAATGTTAGACTGTAGCCTATCACTTTCTAAAACTAGGTTTCTTTCAACCAGGAATATGCAAGCTCATTTTGAGTTCTCACGAAGTGATGTCTCATCTTCGCACGATAAGGGACTTTTCCGAGTTCAGAAAATGTATAGATGCGGTAGGGAAACGTATCCTTGTAGAAAAATGAATTGTTTTGGCTTGGAAAATTTAATTATTTTTTTCGAGTGAGAGAAAAAATTGATGAAATACTTGTAGAATATATATATATATATATATATATATATATATATATATATATATATATATATATATATATATATATATATATATATTTGTTTTCATATACTGCATTTCATACTTTTTATTATACACATAAAACTAAACTCTATGGCATGACAGCCCATGTGGGCCAAGGCCTACAGTGCCCATAACTGTTTTCATGACCGAGGGCCCTGGGGTACGAAGCATATGTCCCAGTTAGGTGGTCAGCCTAACGTAAGACCCCCAGTGTTTAGTTCCCAAGCATGCTTGGTACTCAGCTAATCGACCCACTGATATTATATATATAGCCCCTTTTAAAAATGTATGAGTTACACCACCTATTTTGCCGAATTCCAAAATGTACATTACTAAATATGGTTAAGGATTTTCGAACTGGCCGTTGATGTCATCGCGCTCCACTATTCTGAACGAATGAGTGACCAGCATACTACACCCATGTGAGGGAATAAAAAATTTTCGAAGCCTTTTCTTGGTTGTGATCTCCTATCGAGGAAACATGGTACTACGTGAATGTGAAGACTAGCCATGGCAAATGACATGGTTAGTCTCCACATCCTTGAAACATGATCAAGTTGTGTTCCTGTAATAAAACTTATATTTTAAATTTACTTCTTTAATAATGCCTCTTCATAACAATTTTACCAATTCAAGGAAGAAACTACGTAATACATGACATGTATGCATATGTCTATGTGTGTGTTGGGTTTCCAGCTACAGACAAGCGATTCTAAGTAAAACCACTAGAAAACAAATATATGTATGGCTGTTACCTTATCCGAAGTGTTTCATAACGTCGTAAAAGTTACTGCCATACATTCAATCAGTACTTCAACAATGACCAATTACTACTTCCACTGTATTACCGTTATGTCGGGCTGTTAACAATACAGTATTATTTATGCATGGTGCTTCCTGACTTTAAGTGCTAAACTGTAAAAATAAATTTCGTTTGTTCCTGCGAAGTTAATTGTGTGTTTCTGAACACTAATTTCTTATCCAAATTTTCTAATGTCGTATAAGCTTATTCTATGGCAGTGGAACTTTGCTTTGTTATTGTAATTAAAATCTCTATTTTTCACAGTGCTATGTGATATTAGCATACCGTCTTAATTAAAATGTTATTATGTGCTTGAGTATATGACATTATAATATATCATCGTATGATCAAGCACATATTTTGTTCTTTGAGGTTTATTCCATTACTTCTCTTTTTAACCTAAAAGAAAAAGAAGAAAAATAGAACAGAAATTTTGTCATGATGACAAATTAATTATTTAATAAAATGATACGAAAACAGTGAACATAATTGGTCTGCAATTTTCATTAATTTACTCATCAACTTACATTTGTTGTATGGCAGTTGTGTTTCTTCTGCGATTGGGAGATAAATATAGTTTCTATTATTTTACTGTGTCAAGGAGGTATTGGTCATGGTATATTTATTTGCACCAATGGTTTGTATTTTACAAATCCTCCAGCGAAAACGTTTAAAAATCAAATTATTATATTTGAGTTGAAATTTTTAGATTCAATTCAAATCTATTAGGTAAAGGATTACGTATGTATGTATGACATTCTATCATGGCGAAGATACATTGTATTGCATGCAAATACAAGCATCCGTGAGTGAACAGCAGTGTGCTCTTCTGTCCAGAATGAAGCTCTGCCAGTCAGGTAGATGCCCTCGTCATTTGTTGTTTGTTTGTTGTCAATGACACTTGGCAAGCCAAGCTCGCTATGACGTTAGCTGTGCGATTTAAGTCAATAGGATGTGTCTTTCATTTGGATATGAGCACCACGAAGGTAAAGTACGACTTTTGTTCATTTTAAAGTGCCTCGTAATTTTGAACTACGGTCAGGTGGCGAGGCCACACCTGAGCTGGCACCCTCCTCTCCACATCCACGCCACACCAGCGGAAGGACTTTGGATATCACAGATACCAAATATCACCTAGCTTGCTACAAACATCACCAGAGCTTTCATTTCACTCGAAAGAATTGAGACCAAGGCTCATGCCACCTCTAAGGAATACTACAGATCACTCTACTGAGTCGAGAATCGAACTCACTACCCTTCGGACAAAGAGCGCGATACCTTAACCCGCCAGACTACCGCTGCTCCAGTGCGAGAGTTTGTATGTAATAAATAAAAGCATTACTAATGTCTTTAAAAAAATTGTAATTATGTGCTCAAACTCTTATGAATGTTGTCAGAACAAATTGCAAGACTACAAAGAGAAAAATTGATTTTTTTTAATTTAATTTCAATATTCATTGATCTTAGGTGATAAGCCTTTTGTACTTAAGTTATCCAATGTTATTTTGCATTATTAACGCTGTTGTGTAAGTTGTAGAAATTTACTTAACATCGCTTTTTATTGATTCTTTTGACTTTTTTTATAGATATTGGTTAAAATAATTACAATAATTGTTGCTGATAATTAATTGGAATTTAAAATAATATTTCGCGCGAGCACCAGTGAACTAGTTTTGGCATTTTTCGTTAAAAACTGTATGTTTTTTCTGTATTTATCTGGCAGATGTAGCATTTAGTATTGTAAAATAGAGAATTTTTTCTCTACCTTTCAAATAGAGAAAAAACTTACTGCTTTTAACTTCTTAAAAAAAGATAGATTTTGCAGATAAAAATTTGAAGCTAAGACAATTTGCATGTTTGATAAAGACAAATGTGTTACAAAATTGTAATTTTGATATCTACGTTGCGGGGCATAATGGTTTTGTCCAGATCTCTAACATTTGAAATATAATACAGGATTTGAGGCATAAAAGCTGATGAAACATATCTCAGTGTTATTTCGTGTGCAATAGTTAAGTTAATGTAGTTACTATATTTTTTTCAAAATCATCCATTCGCATTTTGATTTTTATTGCATTTTGATATGTAAATGTTTCCAATTTTTCCAGATATGAAAATATTGCTTCCAAGAAAACTTCATTCAGGAAATCAATGGAATCTTTTGTTGTAGCATTTATTGAACATCATTATAGCAGTTATTCGCTCAGTAATTTTTGCATGCACATGTATGTATAATCAAAATTGATTCAATGTAAAATCACTTATTTCAATATTTTGAATGATTTTTTACATACATCTCTGAATGCTTTCTCATTATTCTGACTGTTCACTTTGCGTCATTGCACTGAAAACACTGAGTTAAACTTGACATACCCTGAGCCTGTTTTGCTTATTTTTTTAATTCATAATTGGAGACAACCTATGGAACTTTTCAAATTGTATATAGCCCCCCATTCGTAAACCAGTCTTAAATCTAATCTTTGAAGGGAATTTAAAGGCAATATTAATTTTATTATATTATGTGAACGTGCCCTCGCTTCTTTCCTTTCAGAAGGATTTCTGGATTTTAAATTACTTTTAAAAATAATAACTGTTGTTGTTGTTGCAGGAGCAGCTGAGCCACAAGAGCAGGACAGCCATCTCGGAGTCCGGCCGCCGGTACCTGAAGCACCGGAACATCCGGGCCTTCTACAGTTTAGTTGAGGACAAATCCTTCTCCGGGGGTGTATCTTCCCTCATCCAGGTACTTCTCTGAACAATCACAAATAACAACACAGTTTTAGCAGAAGATATTTACCTCTAACAATGACGTAACATCGCCGACCGATGGCTGAGTGGTTAGCATTCCTGACTCTTGAGCTGTGGGTCCCGAGTTCAAATCCCGGTTCGGGCATGGATGTTTCTTTCCTTCTCTGTTCTCTCTGTCCTTTCTTCTGTGATGTTGTATGAATGTGGCCCGCCCTATAAACGGGTTTGTGGTGGTATGACGCGGGCAACGCTACTCGCCTCCGTGACTTGGTTCACAGGTGCCCGCTGGGCAGCGACAAATGAGTAGCGGTTTCCGGCCTTGTTGTGGCATAGGATTCGTCACCCAAGTGTGCCCGTCGTTGAAAAAAAAAAACTTTTTTCGCGTTAAAGAGGTTTTGAGTGGAATATTAAGGAAAAGCTATGCTATAAGCGAAATGTGTGAGTTTTATTAAAATCAAATTGTGAGCATTGTAAATAAAAAAACTTATACAAATATAACTAAAAAACAGTCAATTTCAAATAAATCAAATATATTTTCAAAAACAGTTTTATTTCATGTTTATTCGCTTTAAAAGCTATTTGAAATAACGTTCCATCGACATCTTTTTTAGCAGAATGTACAAGAGTCAAAAATTTAATTTTACTTTATATGAATGCAGTTGACACAATGTGCAAACGTACACGAAATTTATTGTGAACAGAAAAAATTATTATAAATTTCTCAGTACAATAATATAACGCGGGGAATCAACGCATTATATGGGGGAACACGTGTTATAGGAGACAGATGAAATCGTGATATATGAAAACCCGTTATATATAAGAGAACCGTGTTTTAGGATAGGATTGATAAGATTACTGTACACATAATTTTCAATAAAAATCAAATCTTCTAGCGAGAATTTTTTCTTTAAGTATATCAATTGTATTATGTTGCACAGTAGTTAAAATATGATGTTTTCACTGTTGTGTTCAATGTCAGAGTAGTCATTCTAATAGTACACAGCATTTGATCAAAAGCCAAAATTACTTGCATCTCAATGTCCAAATAAGTGTCAGGACTGAGAGACTGCCAAAGAAATCCAAACATTAAAAAAAATTGCTACATATACAGGGTGATCTTTTTTAAAGTGACAGTGCTTGGAGTGTCCTGTAGCGTGATCTAACTGCCGAAATGACACCAAACTTGGTATTTAGACTAATCAAAACATGGGAAAAAGGATTCCGTAAAAAAAATTAGTTCCAAAAGTCACCGATAGGGCATTCTGTGGCGCTGTTGTATTTTACAATAACGAGAATTAGCATAAAACATGGGTATCAATGAAAAATGAAAATATTGTGCAATGACAGTGCCAGTAATAGAGGCTATAAAAGCAAGTAGTAGACAGCTCCGACAAATAATCTCAGCTGAAGTAAACGAGCTCCAGTGGCCATGCCTCTCACGTTACCGGAACGTGCGTTTATGTTGGCGGAATATCAAATTCGTCTATTCTAAAGGACAACATAACTATGACAGTGCGGAATATTCCTCTTGATATGATATGTACGGCTGTGGAGAACGTTGTGCACAGAATGCACGGTGTTATTTCTAAAAACGGTGCTCACATTCATGTGGTCTAATTCCTCACCGGAGAAGTTAATGTCGTAAATTAACATTAATAATTTTACTGTACGATTGTATGTGTTAGTAATTTTCTTTTCTCACATTTTGCACATTGTAAAGCGCCACAAAATGCCCTAGCGGTGAGTCTTGGAACTAAAACATTTTTTACGGAGTCTTTTTCCAATGTTTTGATTAGGGTAAAATACCAAGTTTGGTGCCATTTTGGCAATTAGATCGCGCTACAGGGCGCTCTAGACACTGTCACTTTAAAAAAGATCACCCTGTATTTCTATTATGTGATTGATGGTTGACAACAATATCAATATAGCTGAGAAACTGGCTGTTACTTGTCCATGAGGCCGTTTAAAATTGCACTCATGTTGGTTTTATTTTGGTTTTTATTAAAATGGTTTTATTTGTTTCGGTAGTTATATTCTTTTCCTGTAATTCAGTAAAACCTATTAAGAAAAATGGGAATATTAATTTCTTTTTGCACAAATCAGTTTTTTCTCTTAAATAAACTGAGTAAGTTATGTTGGTCATTAATCATGATAGATTATAATTCCTGTTTCCAGGTTTCCGGAATGGGAAAGCTGAGGCCTAATATGATTCTGATGGGATACAAGAACAACTGGGAAATGTGCAGCCGAGAAGAAATTCAGGAATATTTTCATGTCATTCAGTATGTACTCATTTGGTACTTGCATTTAATCGACAATGTTTAACTATTTTGATTAAAATATTAAATAAGGTAAATATTTCATGCTATATTCTTTAAAAAAAGAATAATGCTTAATTTAAAAGTGTGAACATAATTTTACAATTTTTCATTTAATTATTTAATTCTTCAACATAATGTCATTATGGTGTGTATAAAAATCAAAGTAGGTGTAATTAAAAATTTTAATTTTAAAGTTTTGTAATATCTAAGCGTTTGGTCCTGATTTGGAGTCATTTTCCTTTTTCTCGCCAACCGAAATATAAAATCTGAAATCAAATGAATTCGCATTGTTTTCGATTTCGCATATGATAGATAATTTTTCCTTCTATTTACTTACAATAAAACGACTTCATGACAAGAGGACAGAAAATTAATTTTACATAATTTATAAAAAAATGCACGAAGAGAAATATTATAAAACGAAACATGAAATGACTACGCAAGAACTATAGCTTATTCATGGTTTATCAATCATATACATACGATCCTCTTCCACTATATTTCGTTTATAATGAAATTACCAATGAGTACCCATTTAAAAACATTTCATATCATGTAGATCGGCCGGGCTCTAAAACTGAGTGCTTGCATAGAATCCCTAACATGAATAAGAGCGCAACTGATAGCCATCAAGAATCCTACTCCTAGAAGCAGACACACCACACAGACCACGGTACACTGTGCCAAGCGAATGATTTATGTTACATAGGTTACACCTACAACATGCGTACTCCAACCTAATTTGAACATTGTTGTCAGGGGAAAAGTTGTTGTGATGCCTCGCGGAAGAAGAAAACAGTAAGTTTCTAACGGTAATAATAAAAGCCGTATTTCAAACTATTGGGCCTGCGTTTTATTGCATCCTGCAATGCTGATCCCGTTGGCCGATAATACATGATTGTTTCCGTCCGTTCAGAATGGCCTTACGAAATGCCACACTCCTGTGTGGACATGGCCATTAACGACAGAGAAGACATTTATGTTGTTGTTGTTGTTGTTACTTATGACACTTGGACAAGCCAAGCTCGCTATGCCTTGGCAATACGAATTTAAGTCAATAGGGAGCGTCTTTCGTTTTAATCAGAGCACCACGAAGGTGAAAGTACGTCTTTGCTCTTTTTTAAATCCTCCGATAGATGGCACCACCGCCGAACCCACTCCCTCATTTTTGACATTGATCTGAAGGGGAGGAAATTTTCTCCAGACCATTGTACCCATGGTAACTGCTCAACGACCGACCACAGGACTTTCGATTCCACAGATTTAACGAGCACGTATATCGCATGTACTCGGTGGGTCTTTGGCGGCATTGGGAATCGAACCCCACCCTTCCGGATGGAAGGCCGATACCCTAACCACTAGGCTACCATGGCTCACAATGATGCATGATTATTGTGATGGCTAAAAATATTATGCAAAGAAAAAACATCATCAAACCTTGATTTTGAAAAACTGGCTGATTCAGCGATTCATACCCCCTTATGCTTTCAAAAATGATTTCTTTTCAGTGTTAGGCATGATCTAATTTTGATTGCTTTTATTTTTTCAACCCTTCAATTTTTCTCTCTAAGGGAAAATGGATAATTTTAAGTAATATTGTGTGTTTTACTGTAAAGAAATAACTAACTTTAGAAAAAATACTCCCAAACAATTTCAAATTGAAATTTATTATTTCCATTAACATAACTACTTTAAAAAACAGCATTTAACCTATTTGAGTTTTTAATATTTGTTAAAATAATATTTTCAGCATCTAAAAATTTAGACGGAACTCATAGAATCGAACGAAAATTACTTCGCAGGTAATATCAATAACTTTAGTCACTCAATTCTGTAATCAACTTTAGTTACTCAATTCTAAAATCACACTTTAGTTTACTAATTTGTCGCAATTGTAATTTTTAATTAATGTTCACATGCGCACAATGTGCATTTAAGGAAGTAAAAAAAATCTCTAAAATATAGCTGATAAATGAGAAAGTACATCGCGGAAAATTGTTGTCCTAAAACTTTAAAATGAATGCATGATTCTATTCATGCAAAATTTAAATGAAGATGTGCTGATAACTTTTTTCATTCTTCCACTCGTTTCTCAGAGAAATAAATACTGGACACAGGACAGTTAACAGACAAGCCCTTCATCAAAGAAGCAGACCATTTCCTATTTCAATATCATACCGAACTGGCAGTTGTATGTTTAATGCTGTAGCCTAATGTTCAGCAGTTTGTGGGCTAGATTCCCATCATCAACGTATGTGCTCGTTGCTGTCATTTGGGTTTGAACTTTGACTATAGATCCCAGTTCAATTAGCCCTCATGTATAAAAAGCGTAGTGTAAAAGGCTACGGAACTGGCCAAACTTCTCCTATCTAACCAAAACCAAACTTCTAATCTCAAATCTAACCAAACTTCTCCTATCTCAAATCAAACAACGAATTGCTCAGTGGAGAAATTTGTGGTCAGATTTTTCTTATTGATTGTAAGATTTGGTATAGGTATTCTGATATGAATAGAGAATTAAAAAAAACAATTTGAAGTTCATTGACTACCTTTATACATATCAACATCCTTAATTCCACCTTTATCAAATGCCTCATGCCTCTGGACCACACAAGAAATTGAAATCTCTACCACTTCCATGATATATGAATATTTAAATGCGTGATGAAGGAAGATCAAATGAGATCGATGTGGTTACCATCGGTCCAAGACTTGAGCGGCATTGTAAGGACCTACCAAGACCTATCAAACAACAGCATAATGTTCCATTCAGGCTCACAACAAGTGCTCTGTGAAACAAATCGCAAAACTTGAATAAAGAACATCATTTTTTTCATTCGTATCGATCAGCAAGGCTCAGGAAAGTCCTATAACTTAATTGATGTTGTTTGGTATTTATGAAGATTTATTGGATTCCAGAATGAAGTTACTCAAAGCGAGAGGTTTTTATATATATGCGACACGTCATTATATAGATAGTGTCTTGACAGTGATGGATTTTGCAAAATTTTGTGGGGTAAAATTCTTATACTTTCGTATTCTCATCAACTGTAATGAAATAAGATATTAGAATGATTTCCTCGGGACGCTTAGTTGTCCTAAAAATTAAGTTTAGGATTTTTCAGAATTTCAGAAAATCCAGAAATTAAATTATTTCTACTTTGATCTACTTTCTTTTTCGCTTGATATTGATAATTTCACCATTAATATAATCAAATGTTGGGGATGAAGATCAGTATTAATCTAGTCAAGCTAACAACTTGATTGCAGATTTAGGTGAAGATTTGGGATTGTAAATATGAATTATATAACATTTGTATATCTGTTCTATCTCAGCATTTAGAAATCTAGTGATTTCTAAATGCTGAGATAGAGAGAGTGCATATATTTTGCGAGCAAAAGTACGAGTGATGTCTTAAGGAAGATCAAGCACATTATTGAGAAGTCGAGGAGGTCGTGCAAAAGCGTGGACAACCTTTTCTTTACGAAACCATTTCGTGCTACTTTCAGGATTACAATTGCATTTAGCATCAAAAGAATAAAAATCTGTATTGAAGAGCTCGAACAATCCTTTGTTCTTTGCTTACTGTCCCTATCATTTAAAAGTGTCATGCATATTTTGACACGATCAATTCGCTTTTTCGATTCAATTCTTTTCTCCCCTTCTGACCAAAGATAAAACTGCTTTTTCATTTTTTTTTCTTTGCTTCAATGGTGATACGTCATTAAGTCGAGGCATTTCATTTGTGATAATATTTCCATAAAACAAAATATTTACTATCACAGTCAATGTTAATTTTTTACTAATAATTTATGAAATACTTATTTTTAAAATTGTACTTTCGAGAGTATTGTACTTATTTAGCAACACAGGGAATGCAAACTTTTAAACTTCGGATACATTTTCACAATCATTTAATGACTTTCGTAATAATTAATGAATGTGTAAGCAGCACATAATTCATTGACTATTGCAAACACATTAAATGTTTGCTTTCATGTACAGAATTATCAATGAGGCTCATAACTATCCTTGCTACCTTAAAGGTGCTTATACTTTGAAAAATATGAAATAAGTCACCGATTCTTAAGTTGTTGTAGTTTATAAACGTATTAATGAACATATGAAAATGTATATCATTCTATTGGTCAAATGATGTAGATTAAAAAAAATGCTTCGTTGCCCTGATAAATTTCATACTTTATTACCTATTCTGAAATGGCAATAGTACATATTTCTTTTTACTTCTTCCATGGGAAGATGTAAAATGGAAAAACCTTTGATTATAATATATTCTTATAGCAGAGATTTTCTTTTGTAACGGAAAGTGTAAACCTTAGTTTTTATAACAATCTCTACATGCCCATTTTTCATCATCGTCACTTCAGTATTTCTTATTTACAATTCCTAAATCAGGAAGTAGATATTCATACAAATTCACTTTTTAATTTTATGTTTCGAATGAAAGTGGCAACAAACAGTAAAAAACTTTGTCCTTTATTCATTTTCCAGAAAATAGTTAAAGTGACAGTAAATATAAATAATTTGGGAAGCAGTATAACATTTAGACCACGGGTTTCCAAACTTTTTTTTTCTCGTGGACCACTTCAAAGTTTTATTGTTTTCGGTAGAACTCCTGCTGTTGCATTTCTACTGTATTCTCAAAACTCCTAAAAAATATCACCCTAAATTGGGGGTATTAAGAAGGAAAAAAAGTAGCACATTTTCTTGTGTCCTATTTATTAAAATTATACTTGTGGTTATACAAAATTATAAACATTTATTTTACAAACAATCAACAATTAAAAAAAATCAACAATGAAAACTGAAATGTAAATCAACAATGAAAGATAGTCATACTTTTAATGAGACGGCACACGGGCGGCACTTTGCAAATCTCGACATGTGGTGAACACTATAATCTATTGTTCTATTCACTTCTGTGTTTGAACTAAATCTCGAATATTTTTGAGTACCTACCTAGTGAATGATGCTACCTGCCTACGTTGATAGGTAAATACAAGCCAAAATATTTGTTCGTTATTATGAAGACCGGAAAATTTTTCGTGAACCCCCATTTACAACTTGGGAACCCTTGATTTCTTTGCACATCTACGTGGACCCCTGGGGGTCAACCTGGACCACTTTGGGAACCTATGATTTAGACTGATCTTCGACACATACCATAATATTTTTATTTGTAATCCCTCGTGTGGCAAACTCTGGTTTCAATTTAGTTCATTAATGATATGTGCAATAATGACTTGCTCTTTCCCGCAGTAACGCCTTGGACATGCACATGTCCATCGGCATCCTGAGGCTGCCCGAGGGCTTGGACTACTCGGCCTTCGCCCCTCACCTCGAGCAGTCCGCCCTCCTCTCCAAGAAGGAACGTAAGAAGCGGGTCACCATGGACTGCCGGACGGAGCAGGATGGCATGCTTCGCAACAAGTCCTGCTCGGAGCTCTCAGAAAGTAAGTTTATAATAGTGATGGAGGATTCTCCGTTGTGTTTCGAAAAGCTGTTTGTCCTATTTTCTGAAGCCACCCTTTATTCACTGTCGTAGGAGGCACTTTTCGGTATAAAAGGATTCAAATTCGAAGGGGTTTTTTATCTAGATTCTACTTTCCCGAACAACCATATCTATCGGATTCTTTAGAACACGACCCATTGTCTCCAGAGCTGAGGCAGTTATAATCCCCTCAAGTTATACGCCGTGTATTTCAAATGTAAGAGTGCTTAATGCAAAAAGTGCACAAATAGTGCATATTATTTTCAGAAATGCAAGGCTTTACATTTGTGTTTAATTAAGTAACAGTAGGATAAGAAAATATTTCCTCAATTAAAGATGTAATATAGAAAAGAGTTAATCTCCATTGAAGAGGGCCGCTCAGTGGAAATGTTGAACGCACTCAGTCGGAGATCTCAGGAACCGAAATTTAAAATAAAACCGAACTCTCTATTTCTAATTAACTGAAATTAAAATTATAATCTGATAAGTAATAAGGATATTTCTTTAAAAAAATATTTTTAAATTTATAAAACCGAACTTCTGTGTTTTAGATTTTGAAATTTCATGTGGAGTATTCTAACAAAAGAATGCGCACAAGTTAATCAATTTCTGAATAATTTTGATATTCTCACTGATTTTTGTGATTCAGTGGCAAATCATCGTTTTGTGTACTTCAATTACAAATGAACTGTTTTTAAAGAAGAGTATAATCACCGTGTCCTTCTCGCGATAAACCAAAACATCAAATGATCGAGCTGAGGGCGCAAACATCTCTCCGAAACGCTTAAAAAAAGATTTTTTTTTATCACACAAATGTATATTTTTAATGCCTGAGAGCCTTTCTAAAATCAAATTAATTGTTTTTTAAATGTTTTGGTTAAATATTTATATATATGGAGAAAGATTATGAATACGCCCTTTGAATAGTAAGGGCGTTATTTCTAGCTATCTTAAATAAATGAGTTCTCATAAAAAAAACTAATTCAGTTGACATTCTGAAAATGCCAAGTGAAGATCTTGTTTCTATTTTGCAGTCTCGGTGGCCTCGTGCCCCATGGACAGCTCCCGGGAGAGTTCCCCGCCCTCCTCCCCAGCCACCTTGAGGTCCATGAACGGCGTGGTGAGCCGGGATCCCCACGGACAAATCAACCTGGGATTTGTGGACAGCCCCGAAGAGGGGGTGAAGAGCGTCATTCCAGACGAGATCCAGCTTTCGGCCACGCAGTTCCAGAGGAGGCAGAAGAAGGGCAACATCGACGTCTGGTGGCTGTACGACGACGGAGGTCCCTGCCTTTCCCTCCCTACCGATAATCGCAACGGATTCATGATTTTACTTTTCTGTACATCTTTTCACTGAAATGAATTTATCCTCTCTATATCACAGAATGATTTTGACTAATCTCGTTAAATATAAAATTTCCATCTTCTATAAAAATATAAATGGAATTTTTTTTTTCCCTAATCCCCAGCTATCAGAAATATTTCACCTTTAGGCACAATTCCAGGGGAATACTCAAAGGTCTTCATGATTCAGAAATCAAGTAGTTGAGTCCCCCTTTCATTTGGAGAACATGCACAACATGTTGGTCTCCATGATTGGTTAGAAGATATTGAGATGAGAATGGAATCATTGCAGATTGCATTTCAATCAATACTCTTTCCAAGTGAACTCAATTGAATACAATGAGAACATTTACCATGCTGTGAAAATATTGCGATGAGTAATAACTTCTCAAATTTATTTCATTTTACCACTCTTCAAAACAAGGAATTCATAGTTTTATTGAAGATTCCATATACTACCTCCCCACTTTTATAACCACCTGTGATGCTAAATAGCTATTACAGCACTGCTAATTTCACAGAATTCTTATGTACATTTTTCACACATTCAACTTACCAGGAAGCTATTACTTCTCGGTCTACAATATTTAAATAATGATCGTATGCCATAAATTACGAAAAACTTTTGTTAATGATGTTTTTTTCAATTTAACTAGTAATTTTGATAAATAAAACTTTGCGTTCCATATTTAAGTTCGTATATTATTGCTCAGCATGTGAATTCAGATATTTGATTTATGCATGTATTTGCCAATTTCAACATCGCGTATCCCTTCAACGAACTTTCATGAATCAGTGATTTTCTTTTTTTAATTTAAGATAATTTACGAACTTAATTTTTTTTAATTGATGTGTTTGTTACTTATGACGCTTGGATGAGCCAAGCTCGCTGTGCCGTTGGCTATGTGAATTTAAGTGAATAGAGTGCGTCTTTCGTTTAACCAGAGCACTACGAAAATGAAAGTACGACTTTTGTCGTAAACTCCTCCGATAGATGGCACTACCAGAGGATCCACTCCCTCAATTTTGACATCGATCTGGAAAGAAGAGAAATTTTCTCCAGACCATTGCACCCATGATAACTGCTCAACGATCGACCACAGGACTTTCGATTCCACAGATTTAACGAGCCCGTATATCGTATGTACTCGGTGTATCTTTGGCGGCAATGGGAATCGAACCCCACCCTTCCGGATGGAAGGATGATGCCCTAACCACTAGGCTACAACGGCCCACAATGATGCATGATTATTGTGATGACTGAAAAATATTATGCAAAGAAAAAATATCATCAAACCTTGATTTTGAAAAACTGGCTGATTCAGCGATTCATACCCCCTTAATGCTTTCAAAAATGATTTCTTTTCAGTGTTTGGCATGATCTACTTTTGATTGCTTTTATGTTTTCAACTCTTCAACTTTTCGTTCGTAATGAAAATGGATAATTTTAAGTAATATTGTGTATTTTACTGTAAAGAAATAACTAACTTTAGAAAACACTCCCAAACAATTTCAAATTGAAATTTGTTTCCATTAACATAAATACTTCAAAAAACAGCATTTAACTTATTTAAGTTTTTAATATTTGTTCAAATAAAGTGCGGTTATCATTTGGCGGCATTGGGAGTCGAACCCTTTCTGTGGACGTAAGGCCAATGCCCTAACCACCGGAGTACCACGGCCCTTTTTTCTCTCACTTGTAAAAATTTATAATTCTGTTAAAATTATTTCTGTACAACTATATTTCGTTTCGGTATTGTATTGAAAACCATAAATAGTGTAAATATTTTTTGCAGAATAGCTTTAATTATGAAATATTAGTAAATGTTACATCCCTCTCCAGGTTCATTCCTAAAGATGAAACATATGGAAATAATTTATCTTTTTTTTGTCATCGGTCATGAAATGTCAGTTTCTCTGCCATGCTTCCGAAGTCATTTTCGCCTGTTTCCACTTTTCTACGTTGTGGCTACAATTTCCATGATTTTGCAAATCGGCGAGGACAGAGCTTTGTATGGACTTTTTAGAGTTCGGGCATCACAAATACTGCACGCAATAATTGCCCGAACTGAATTCGGGCGACACTGGCAAGGGGTTAATATAGAAAATTTATAATTGCCAATTTTTTTCAAAAATGCATTTAAACGACTATTAAAGAATATTGCGCAATCATATTTGTGTGACGGTGCAAAAAAATATTAATGACTCTCTGTGCATGTAAGAAAACAGATCCTTATAAGTACTATGTCCAGTATGTAAAACCACCTTATTTATTTGCACAAGAAAACCTTAACTTAGTAATTAGAAATATTCTTCCTAAACCAACAAGATCTTTTTTTTCTGCAAATGTAGCAAATTATCTTCAACTTATCCATAATAAACAGTTTAAGATTATAGATTGTTAATATATTTTCAGAGAGAGAGAAATATTTCATTCACATGAGTCTTGTGTTTTTCCTTTTTCAGGTCTGACAATGTTACTCCCGCACATCCTGTCCACCCGCACCCAGTGGAGTGGTTGCAAACTAAGAATTTTCGCTCTCGCCAACAAGAAGGATGAGTTGGACAGAGAGCAAAGAAAGTAAGTTCACTTTTGTCTTCATATCGGAGTACGATGCTATTAAAAAAGAATTATTTCAACCGAAAAAATGTTTCAGCTTCTATCCAGAACCCATTAAATATCATCATAATGATTAGGTCTGTAAAACATCAAATCTCAGACAGCAGTGAAACTTGGAAAAATTCTTTGAGAGAACGAGAACATTGATGATTAAGGAGAATCGTTAAAGTAAATAGATGTGTCCTCAAATTTCTCTGAGATCTCAATTCCAATCCATCAACAAAAGTAGTGTGCGAGCTGTTCAATGGACCATCGCTGATATTGGCTATACGTGTGAGCCTTCAGCTCTCACTTATACAGTTGTTGAGTGCACAGAGCAAAATATGGACATGCCAGCACCACTACTGGACTTCCGGCGACTAAAAACATGTTTCCTGATCTGGCCTGACTGCCTGATCTGGGAAGTGTCGTTTCCAGTTTGGCTACGACACACATCTCAGACCAGGCAGGTTTCCAGATATGGAGAAAACTTTGTGAATCCATAAATCCTACATATCAAAAGATAAAATTTTCAATCAAGTGAAACATTTGCAATGATATGGGTCATGTACAATTGATTTGATGTTAGACTCTTGTTAAGTTTAGAAATGAATTGAAGACAGATATATAGGTATCCTGTGTGATCACTTACATACATTCATTTCCATTGTGAAATCCAATAGAATTGCTTTATTCTATCAGGACAATGCGACACTCCACAGGTCAAGACTGGTTTCCGAGTGACGCCAGAATCACTTTTCTGATTTTAGACACTCCCATTGGTTACCCAAATCCCCAAACATATACATACATTCTTGAGCATTTCTAGGCTGCCTTGCAACGTCATTCAGAAAAGATCTCCACTGCCTCCTAAACTTATAAACTGTAGATTACTCAATTTCCTTTTGGTTATCTTGAGATATTAGTCTCTTCATACCGCGTGTTGGGGGTACTTGCAGGGATACTATACGATATTAAATAGATCCAAGTGTTCTGGAGCTTTAGTGTACACATACAATAGATATTATATATTTAGTAATTTATTAAAGCGGATATTACATGCATAGGTATCAGAAATTATTTATTTTGTGACATATAATAACATGCATTTAGATAACAGAACATTGCAATACATACAACAGTTAGCGATAAAAGCTTAAACAACGAAAATTACTTCTTTAGAAATGATATTTAGAGATTAATTAGTATATTTGTGATTTATTAGAGCTTAAAATGTGGCTTCTTCTTTATATTTTTATAAATGAAATATACAAACTATATTTAGTTTCATGAAATTTATAATATATATATAAATATATATATATATATATATATATATATATATATATATATATATATATATATATATATATATATATTTTTTTTTTTTTTTTTTGCAGCATGGCAGCCCTGTTAAATAAGTTCAGAATCGATTACTCTGATGTTACTGTCATACCAGACATTGTAAAACCACCTGAAGAATCCAGGTAATAAAATTTTATCTAACGAATTTTACTTTTGTATGTTTCAGGTATTTATTATTTCTTTTATCAGAAATTTGTTTATATTATTGTTGTACCGTTTAGCTTTTAAATTTTCTACTGAATCAAGATAATATGTTGTTGAGCTAAGTAGAAGAAACATTTGAATGCTTATGAAGTAAAAAATATATCTCTCAATTTAAAAATGTTTAACTCAGATACTGAGGTATCATAACTGAATTCTTTCTGTATATCTACTGCAAAAATATCTCTTGCCAACAAGTCCAGTTGCTAAAGTAACAAGAACTGTTCGTTTCAAATGAGAGCTAAAAATACTGGGAATCGGCAATATTCTGGGATATTCTCAAATCGTTCAATCAACCCAAGTTAGTGCTTTTCTTCTGCCTCCTGCTGTCGAAAATGGAGCCTGTCTTATTTCCACGACAACAGACAGGCACTGAAAAAATGGCGGGAGCTATTCTGGTGATACTCTCTCTTGAGGATTCTTCAGTGAATACAAATACACGCTGCTTCGTCGGTCGGATTACGGTATAAGTTTAGTATCCCCATCTATATGATTTCTCGCCAAATGTGGCGCTCTTGGTTTTGATCGTAGTGTTGACGATTTCGGTTTTTGTTTTTATTGTAGTGTTGCCAAATTCAGGTTTTGTTACTAATCTTATTTTTTGGTTGCCAAATTTCGTTTTTCTCGTGTTTTACATAATTTTTACGTTATATATTGTGCTTTTTTTCAGTGGCAACAGCGTTTTTAGTTTCACTTTGCATTTTTAGTTTCACTTCGAGTTTCTTTGTTCTAACTTTCTTTGTTTTTTGTTCTACGATTCAATTGGAAGCCATTTGACTTCTGTTTGCTGTTGTTGGAGCAATTAGGGGATTCCCCACAGTTGTGTTTCGTTGTCGCCAGCGTCCAAACATTGTAAATTGTTCTTTTTTCCCAATTTCTCCTACATTATTTATTAATTATATCTATCTTTTTATTTGGTTTATTTATTATATATATATATATATATATATATATATATATATATATATATATATATATATATATATATATATATATATATATATATATCATATATTTTCTTTTATATTTTTAAAATTGTAAACTGTTCTTTTTTTCCAATTTCGTTTTTTTTTTAATTTATTATTATCTAATACATTTTTGTTAATTTATTGTTATATTTCCATAATGTCTCGTGTTCATAGTGTTGAGAAATTTCAACAGATTATTTTAGCTAAAATTAAAGAAACTAATGATGGATATTTTACCTTTTCAAGCTCTAGATTAACAGTTAAAAAACCCAGAATTGTTAATAGAATTCTTTTAGTTCAATTAGCTCAGGATTCGCAATTATTAATTAATTTTTTAACGGAAATTGGATTATTAAAAGGCGTATTATATTTTATTATATTTTTTTCATGTTTTTTTTTAAATTTAAAAAATGTATATATTTGAAAAAATAGTTTTTGCATGCTTTTTTTTTAAATTTTATAAAGTGTATATATTTAGAAAAATATTTTTCGTATGCTTTTTTTTGTAAAATTTGATAGTTATTTTTACTGAAATGTGACACTTGTGACAAACGAACAAAATATCGAAATAATTATACCAATCGGCAAATCAGCTTAATTTCATATCAAGTGAGTTCGTTATTTATATACAGGGTGACCTTTTTTAAAGTGACAGTGTTTGGAGTGTCTTGTAGCGCGATCTAATTGCCGAAATGACACCAAACTTGGTATTTAGACTAATCAAAACATGGGGAAAAGGAGTGCGTAAAAAAGTAGTTCCAAAAGTTACCGATAGGGTATTTTGTGGCGCTGATGTAGTTTACAATAACGAGAATTAGCATAAAACATGGGTATCAATGAAAACTGAAAATATTGTGCAATGACAGTGCCAGTAATAGAGGCTATAAAAGCAAGTAGTAGACAGCTCCCACAATTAATCTCAGCTGAAGTAATTGAGCTTTAGTGGCCATGCCTCTCACGTTACCGGAACGTGCACTTATGTTGGTGGAGTATGAAATTTGTCTATTCTAAAGGACAACATAACAAAGACAATGCGGAATATTCCTCGTGACATGTTACGTTCGGCAATGGGGAACGCTGTACGCAGAATGCACGGTGTTATTTCTGAGAACGGTGCTCACATTGAATGCGGTCTAATTCATCACCGGGGAAGTTAATGTCGTAAATAAACATTAATAATTTTACTGTACGATTGTATGTGTTAGTAATTTTCTTTTCTCACATTTTACACATTGTAAAACGCCACAAATTGCCCTAGTGGCGAGTTTTGGAACTAAAAAAATTTTGTACGGTGTCCTTTTTTCCATGTTTTGATTAGTCTAAATACCAAGTTTGGTGACACTTTGGCAATTAGATCGTGCTACAGGGCGTTCCAAACACTGTCACTTTAAAAAAGATCACCCTGTATATTTCCCTTTTTAAATTTTCTAAAATGCTTATTTTTCGATCGAACTTCGAGAAATTTCCCGTGTTAATAAACGCGCGCTTAGCTTTGCGACTAAAGAAATTCGCCGCGTTCGCCAATAGATGGGAATACTAAACTTGTTCCCTTATTGCTCCTCCCACCCGCAATAAATGTCCTGGAAAACCGTAATGGCATTTCTCATTTTCGATTTCGTTACTTCCGATTACAATCGAATCCATATGTTTTTTGGCGGTAGGGCTCAACTGGTTTCCGAACGTTCTGTCAAATCTGTGTGTTTGACTTCCATCTGAAACATGGTTATCTGCAGTGGTTAGGAATCCACTTTAAACTGTAAGTTCCGATGCAATTCACCCTTGTGCAAAAATTGACCCTTTTACAAATTAATTTTCTTACTAATAATTTTAATCTTATGTAGCTAGTTATCTTAATTAAAATCAGGACTCATACCAAATGTAAAGCTTGATATATTTGTTGAAATTAAATTTCTTTGAGTTCTTATTTCACATGGTTATGATGGTAATTAGTTTTGTAAATTCAAATTTGTAAATGTACAAAATTATACTATAAAAGAATGTACTTCATTATTTCATTCAAATGCTGAAATCAACATAAATGCAAAATTCGGAAAACTTTACTTGATTTTGTGGATTTCTGATTTCCTTACAGAACATGCATGACTATTTTAGAATAAAATGGAAAGTTGCAAAGCAATATCAGCGCATCTCCCAATCAACTTTTCATTTTCAAAGAAGCTATGTCTTCTTGTAAATGAGAAAAGATTTAAATTGGACAGGCATCAACGAGAAGTTTATAGCCATTTGACAAAAATACCAGAAGGCCATTTTTATTTAAGTGCCTTTCTCTTCACAAATTCAGAAAGAAATCTACACATGAAATATATAAATAGTCATCGTCACACTTGATGAAAGGTCAATACTTTCTGTAAAATACAGAACTTGAACACGGGATAGTTAAGACGTTTTTTTAGCATGATTCATTTATTATACAGTATCTATTTCATTTTAATTAAGCAGTTCTTTTTCATGAATTGATTTTTACGACTGAGAAAAAACTTCTATCAAAATAAATAACAGGATTCAGAAAATACATAATAGGATTCAGGCTATTTCTGAAGACAGCTTTTCGAGCACACTTTTCAGCAATAACGCATAGTGTTTATATCCAGCAACGAGGAAATTTCGAAAACATCCAACGACAGAGGTTCGTGCAGAAGTCTATTGTATTACAGAAAAAATTAATCCACATTGTTTAGGAATAATATAAATTGCTGTTACGTGAATATTGTCAAAGAAAAACGGAACATTACTTGTATTCATTTATTACGAAACGGTTAAACGCTTTAATAAAACTAATTTTTAAAAAGATCAGTAATAAATTAGATATAAAGATTATAAACTAATTTTTAAAATAATAGATTTCTATGATTTTAATAAAATGACTATTCACGTGAAACATATATGCAGTTATTTTTAATTATTGAAAATGTTACTCTTACGTTAATAATTAAAAACGCTACGTTCTACGTCAATATTATTGCTAATCTCATAATTTTCAAATGATGTTTTAGAAATTAAATTAATGTCAAAGAAATTAGTCCTTTTGTATCTTTGCTATCAAATGTAATTATGGAAATGCAGGTGATGATGCTCACTTAAAATGCTTGACTTCGATATTTTTGATTTTTGTGTCACAAAAAAATGAAGGGTTAAATAATAATTCTTTTAAAATACCATAAATCTTTTTTTTCATTCATTCCGAATGTTTTCAATGAAATATTATGTTCTTTAAATCGTGTTGCTCTTTAGTTTTTAATAATGAAACCTTCTTTTATCAAGTTAATTTTAATTCCTTAGAGTTATAAAATAAAGTCATAATAAATCACACCGTGTTAACACCAAAATCTTAATATTTTCATTAAATCGTTTTAAATGCTTTCCAATGTGTAGTTTTCACTGTTCGTTAATGATTCCATTTGAAAATGCATTCACTTTAACGCTGTATTATTTTGTTGCTGAAAAGCACTCTACAGGTCTTTGTGTGTTGTCCCATTTGCTGTTTTAAAACACTCACACAATTTACGTTAGTCTTCATCTGCGAGTAAAAGTTAAGACTGCCGATGAAATAAAAGTGCTTCTCAAAGTTTTCGTTAATTGGCCAGGAGATGTGGAACGGCTAGTAACAGTCGAGATCAATTCATGAAGAACAAGTACTTCTTTCTCAGCTGTTCGACAACAGTCGACAGAATTAAATCTTGTGAAATTATGTGAATTTCCTTAATGCGAAGTTCTTACACTCAACGGGCCGTTAGCTATAAGTCATCATCATCAGCATTGGCACGACAGCCCTTTGTGGGCCTTGGCCTTCTTCAGAAATCTCTACCATTCCGCCCCTTTTCTAGAAATCGATTTCCAGTTCTTGACTTTAAGTATGTTGAAGTCTTTTTCCAGGCAGTCCTTCCATCTCTTTTTGGGTCTTCCTCTTGGTCTACTACAGAAAGGGGTGGTGTTGAAGACCTTTATTGGTGTTCTCTCTGTACTCATTCTCATGAGGTGGCCTGCCCATCTCATTCCAGAGAGTTTTATTGATTGAATGATGTCTTCTTCTCCATAGGTTTTGTACAGTTCAAAGTTATACCTTTTTCGCCAGATGTTAATTTCCAGGACAGCACCAAAAATAATTCTTAGGACCTTTCTCTCAAAAATCGCCAATGTTTTCTCTTCCTTCATCGTCAAGGTCCATGTCTCTGAGGCGTAGGTTAGAACTGGTTTAATCAATGTCTTGTATAACATTATTTTTGTCCTTCTACTGATTAGGTGAGATTTTAAAAGAGGTCTTAGACCAAAGAAACAACGGTTTACGGCAATGATCCTCTTTCTGATTTCAGGAGTGATGTCAGTTTGGTAGTTAGCTATAAGTAAGTGACTTAAAACTTAGATTTACTACGGCAGCAGTTGTAATAAAAAAATTCATCACTAAAACCTATCGCTTATGATCCATTATTATTCATGTGTTTTCATCTCGTAATTCATGGTGATGAATTCAGTGTCAATTATGTACCATGTGTTTGATTACAGCAAGAAGGAATTCGAAGCGCTCATCACCAAGTGGCAGGGGGATGGTTGCATCACGGAGTCCGAGCTCTGCGCCCTCAAAGACAAGGTACTAATCACTCTTTTCTTTCCTCACAAGGTGCAAAGCTGTTGCCTCACTCTCTGTCGTTCTCTTTCAGACGAACCGCCACATCAGACTGTCGGAGCTGCTGCACAAGTATTCCATAGCATCCACCCTCATTGTTATGTAAGTATGAAACCTCAATGCAGTTTCTTAATTCCTGTGTTTCGAGCTGGAACTGAACCGAAAACCAGAAAAAAAACCTTTATTCTGGTCGGAAAGAAAACAGAACTGAACCATGAAAACGTATCGTTTATCTATCGTAGTATATTTAGCCCCTTTGTCATCGTAGCCACAACTTATCAATATTTTCTAATTTTAACGTCAACCCTTTAATTCTTATACGTACATTGCTGGTCCATTTCCTGTTTTGATGTTCAAGAATATTTTTCTGTTTTACATGAAACTACCTGAAGAAAGCAGATTTAATTCAGTTAAATGAACTAAAAGTATAAAAGATTTTTAAGAAAAATTGTCTGTCAGAGTTATATTTTTCGCGTCTCAACCTGCGGTAGTAGTAAGTAGAGTAAACCGGCTGGCGGAAGTGCCACGCCCCTTTCAGCGCACACGTTGATCACGTGACAGGATGTGACGTCATACCACGTAACCGTTGAGTGGAGTGGAGTTGTCGGTTTTTCCTAATGCTTTTGGTTAAATTGAGTTCTTTTGTTTATTTTTATGTATTCCACGTGGTATGTAAAGTTTTTATTCCTGGGAATTGCAACAACTTTTCAGAAATAATTATTTATATATCTCACGTGTGTTAAAAGTTTCTATTCCTGGCAATGGCTATAACTTTTCCGAAAGGGGAATTTTCTACGTGCATTGTAAAGCTTCTGGGCGCTCCGTGGCTGAGTGGTCTAAAGCATCACCGCTAATCACTTGAGAGCGTAGGAGTGTGGGTTCGATTCCCACCGTGGCCCTGGGTGTTTTCTTCGTTATTCTTCTGTGGTTGTACATCTGTCATTGTGCTATTTGTCCTATTATCGACGAAGACTTACAAGCGGATCTCAAGAATCAAGCATACAAGTGTGAATATGTGTAATGTAATAAATAAATAAAGCTTCTGTTTCTGTGAATAGCAACAACAATGGGTTTTGAGGGATGAAATATACGCATGCATATTGGGACAATCCGGATCTTGTTTTCAGCGATCTGGTTGGTTGTTAGTTGTTAGTGATGTCATTTACATGGAGAATGGTTCTTTTACTGGATCGAATTTTTCTATTGGTCAAATAAAATTGTACTATTAGGGTTTGGCAACACTAGTGCAGCTCACTTGTACTTTTATCCGGAAAAATTAGTTCAGTGTATACCATTGCTGCTGTAATTTTTCTCAGGAGTGGAAGCTAAGAGAAAAAAATATATAATGAAATGTTTCCCCAGAGATTTGTGTAACTCGAATGACAATGAAAGCTGCTCTGTATCAAAAACTCCTGTTACACTCCGAATATATGGTTTCTCTTGGAGGAGATTACTTCGCTTATGCAGCATGCTTCAAACGCTGTACCTATGCCCATATGCGGAAGCTTATTACAGACGCTGAAGGATGGTTATGGTCAACGAAATATGGAGTGACCATGTCTCCTGCCGTGTGGAACTCGTTGGTTAGAGAAATCTGCAAATTCAGAATTAATGGTTCTTCTGATATTGTGACCATCATGAATAAAAAGTTATGTGTATCACAGCTAACAATTAATTAGTGTTTGTGTTTCAAAAGTTATTCCAAAGCAAAAATTTGCAGTTCGAGTTTATGTTCAATCATGTTGTGGTAAACAGGTCTCAGTTTTCAGATTTATGTGACAAAATTTCAGTGATTTCAGACCAAATGATGGAAAGTTTCATCAAAGGTTCTTTACAGATTACGATGCACACAGTAAATGAGTGATTAAAATTTTGATCCCTCAATCCCTAACAGAAACAATTTTGAAACTACAAAATAAGAATTAACTTTAAGCGATTTTAATGGAATTTAGACCCACTGCAACATGCAATTACGAATTCTTTTAAATTTCCGTGCGGCTATTTTATATAATCAGTTACCTAACAGGAAGCATTGATAAAACTAAGCGATAGTTTGGTAGGAGCAGTTTATTCGACAACGTGTCATCAAATCTGGCTTTCCACGCCCCCAAAAGTAAAGGGTGTGCAACATTTAAATATTTTAAACAAATTACAATGTTTGGAAAATTCCATTTCAGTAGTAAATAAGAAAGCACAATCTTCCATTGAAAGCGATGAAAATGAAATCCATTCAGAAGCTTTTGTTAAAAATAAAGGATTAGCAATAAAATATATAAATCCCCTATTTTCACTGAGAGTGACATTGAATTCAATTTAAATAATTTTGACAATGAACGAAGGCTGAATTTAAAACATAATACTTTAGATTTATGGGTAAATCTATGCGTACTTGATCAAGACTGTAATGGTGGTTTTGGCAGCTCTAGCTACACAAGTTGGTTTAGAAAAGGCGTTTCTAGGTTTGCAATATATTCTCCAAATCAAAATATTTAATATCATGTCTATCCCATTGTTGTTTTTGTAATCTTGTGGCAGCTAAAAGCTGGCATTATGAGGTTCGCTGCTCCACTTTTCCAACTGAACCCTATTTTGGTGAGGAGTCCGACTTCCTCAGTACACACATGCCATAGGTATCTAACACGTTAGAAGTTATAGTAATAACTAGAGTCAATTTTCATATCTCAAGTAAAAATGAATAAAAATTATTGCAAAGTCACGTGAGCGTCATAATCATGAACCTAGTTGTCAAATGCGTATTCTGGAAATGCCAATGCTCACAGCTCTTTGCTGTATCGTACATGCTGATTAATTGTATCACGTCAAATAGTATACAAATTAAAAAAAAGTATAAAATCTTTATAAACTTTAAAAGAATTATTTTTCTATTTATGATTATCTTATGATATTTTTAGTGCAAATAAGAATATACATAATATTATTCATTCAGAGCTAAAACGAAAACTGGAATTGAACACATATATTATATTTTAAAGGAACAAAAAAAATTGCGGTTCGAAGCCCTGGTAAATTCAGATCCACACAATCCTTTATTTTAAGTTGATTTGTGTATTGGGAAATGAAGTGCACTCCCAGAAAAGCTGACTGCTTACTTTTTAAAGATTACCAATGCTCACTTGATACGGATACCAATCTAACGATTTGTTTCTAGTACGTTTCCAGTGTTTCCAACAACTAAAAAGCGCAGAAAAATTACTTGTACCCCCAAAGGCCAGCAGCGCTAGACCAGGTCCAAGACGTTGTACACTCTACAATAATCCAAAACCAGAAGAGGGTCGTCAACCAAGTCCTGCCTGGAGAGCCCTAGGCACTCAAGGATATGTTCAGGCGAAGCCTGCTCGGTAGATCAGTTGGTACAGGTTTCAAAGGTTCGGGAACCCTCAGAAAATTTTAGGGTTTTAAGATGTTCACTTCGAAATCGGGCGAGAATAGTATTACTTGTAATTCTGAACCGTACTCAAATGACAACAGTTGATTTGGCTCCACAAACGCCCGACTCATCTTACGTGTGCTTCAGTCGCCATTCGCTGGATCTTTGGTTGGGTCAGGTGCAGAGCCTGCCCAGTAACAACGTCTCTTCCCACCAGACCACATGATTCTTAATTTATACAATCTTTGAATACAAGTTTAAAATCAGATAAAAATTAAAGTATAACAGCTGTTTCAGGTATCCACTGTAAGAAAAAAGGCGCGACGCGATTATTCATCAAAATTGTCATTCTGGTCCTGATTTCTGTTTTAAAAAAATGTAAAGAAGAATTTGTGAAGTGGAATGGAAAGTTTTGCGCTGGTCACTTGATGGGAAACTGAATAATAAATACAATCTAAATCTCTATTATGCTCACCTGCATTTATATATTAAAATTATTTTCCGATTTTCTTCCTATATAGAGTTATGTTAAATCTTTTGTTTTAGACATGAATCCAAGCCAATGAGAGTATTTCAAAAGTGGTTGCCATTTTTTAAATGAAAAGAGTTTTTAATTAAAGATATGTTGTCTTTTCTAATGCAATCTACCAAACAAGGCAACCATAGAGTATATCATAGGCAACCAACCAATAATTTCAGGAATTAGAAAAGTGATTGCTTGAGTTTAGTGGTTTGCTACTTCACGAGACCACAGATGACGGTTAAGTTCAAACTCAAGTTTTATCACGTGACAGTAGAAATTATCGTTATCTGTTAAACAAAAATGTAGCTCTGTACTCTACTTAAATTAAATTTTTATTCCAAAATTGCATTTTCCTGCCAGCAATTACGTCTCGCAAAAGGAAATTCACTTTTTTAAAAGAAAAGATCAAAATAATGCCATATGTGAGAAATGCGTTGAAAAAGGCGATTTTAGTTACAATGCCATCAAAAACATATAAATGAACTTTTATATCACTTTTATAGCAAGAACTTTTATATCGTAAGAAAACAATGAAATCTGCGTGCATGCTTTATGATCATGATTTACTCTTGCAGGACGCTGCCCATGCCGAGGAAGAGCACGTGCTCTGCTGCCCTGTACATGGCCTGGCTGGAGACTCTCACCAAGGACATGCCCCCCTTCCTGCTGGTGCGTGGCAATCAGACCAGTGTGCTCACTTTCTATTCTTAAAGAGACTTCATTGAATATCGATGAAACTTTCCATCATCACGCTGAGCAAGAATTTCACCCTTGTCTCAAAGACATTTCTTCAATGTGTCGGAAAAACTAATTGTAAATAATGTGTAGTAGTTCTATTTTTTTTTTATCTTGTCACCTATGGTACTATTTCTGTGAAAGACTTATTTTATTACAAACAAGATTTACATATAATAAATGTATATCTTTTAAAAGAGAACTATATGGAATAGATAGAATTACTTAATTCAAATGGAACTATTTTTGTATTATTTTAGAGAAACGAATAATGCAAAAAGTTTACAGGTAAATGTGCATGATAACTTGAAATTGAAAGATCAAAAGAATTTTTTTTTCCAGAAATCACAGCATAACAACAAATTTTCTTGAAGAAGACTGCCTGGCAAACAGCACATTTCTTGTTAACAATACCTTAATATTTATAAAATATAAGTTGATTCGATTTTAAAACAACTTGAGTGAATAATGGCTCTTTTCTATATTTCTGAATGTGTTACTGTGTACAAATGAATAAATTATTATCATTAAATTGATTTCGTCTTTATTGTGAAACATAGTCCATAGGTAAAGAAAAATAGGATTTGTTTATCGAATACATAAAACAGGTCATTTAAACGCGGCTCTTCTGAAAAACCTTCTGGAGCTCTTCGGCGGTCGTGGATTCCGCTTTCTGCTTGAGTTCTTCTGATCCGGCAGTCACCCCCCAGTTGTCCGGCTTGGAGAGGGCGGCGCTATAGGGACGCCCGGTGGCTGGACTCAGATTTTCCCAGTAGCTTCTTCGTGCCCTGTAAAAAAAAAAATATGCTTTAAAACTTCGGAGATTAATCTTTCAGAAACAGGGTGAACTGGCGCCAAACTAAATAGTAAAATATTTACAAATAATTTAGTGCACTATTTTTTCTCGTCTTTAAGGTAAATATATCATTAAAACAATGGGGGAAAAGAGAGAATAGCGAAATATTTACAGAGAAACAATTAACAAGTTTAAAAAAGGTCTTATAAATGCGATAATAGTCTCTTGGTTGCGTGGTAGGAATAGAAAAAAAAAACGATAAACTTAACAACAAAGCGGCTGAAAACAATATCTGTGTTGCGTTACGAATTGGTTGTGTGTTTTCTTTCATTAATAAGTCCTACTGCCTTTAATATTTTATTTTAACACTAACAATTAACAAATAACAATATTTTCATGATTATATTCCATAAAAATAAGTTCCATACCATAATACACTTACGGCCTTCATTCGACCGCATCCAAATAGCAACTGGGCTAGATTCCCCATCGGATAGGGAAGATGCGCTTCTCATTCCCCTTTAGGGATTTACTGTGGCTGAGTTGCCACAATCTGTTTGCCAATAAGAAATGTGCAGCCGGAAGCCACAATAAAAGGGAAATAGCATCGAATAGAAATAATAGTCGCCAAGTTTTACGATTATACAGATAAGATAATCTGCTCCGAAAACTGACTGTTGCAGTAAACGAACTTACAAGAAACTAGATTCATGCAACACGACACGCCACGTGGGGACAAACTTTAAAAAATTCAAAAAGTTAAACCCACCTGTGACAGAATTAGCATTGAGAAGGGTCCATAAAAATATCTTTATAATCACATAAAAATAGTCTCGAGAAATTTTGAAGCTGTTATGATTAGAGTTAAACTAAGAAAAGTAGAATTTGTCTCATCAAATTGCAATATTTTATAATATTTCCGAGAATGACTGTTGGTCATTGTTGTTAAAGTTCGATTTTATATTCGTGCCTTACTTTTATGCTTTCTTTTCCAAAAAATTAATAGTTCGCTAAATTTTGTTTTTGGTATGATTGTGTGTGATTTCGTAAATTTTTTTATAAATTAATTTCATAATGAGGCATAAAAAGAGTAGACATTACTGAGCACCTTTTTATTCATCAAAAACTTTTTTGTATTGCAAAGTATTAATGGGGAAATATTATAACTTGATAGGATTCACTATATCACAACTAAGCAAATAACAGTACACATTTTTTAACTGTAATGTATAAGAAGATAGGGGAATGATTTGTTCATTTTCGATAAGGATTGAACTCTATCACAATAAGTGTTTTTCTTCCATGGATATTTAAATGCCAGATTTACATAATAATGGACGGTACGTTTTGGACTTGAGAGTTTTCCCGTTTGTATGTAACTGTATTTTCACAGGCTGTATATCCCTATGTATTTCGTTTTTATTACTTATGAAAAGGAAGGCAAGACGTCGCGGTTTAAATTTCTTACAGAAGCCTTAGGTAGTCCGACTCGCGTTGTCAAAACTCTAAGATTTTATTTTGAAATGTTACTACTGCTGCAAAACTAATGTTTCAAAGTATTCCTTATTTTATAACCCGAAAAATATTACATAATATTAAGACAAACAGCCCATTATCCCAAAAAATGCTATATTTTGGTAGTTCTATTTTTTAATAAAATTATAATGCTTTTTTCATAGAGATGATTCGCAAATAAAAATTTCATGGAGAAAATTTCAAGAGAACAGTCAAAACTTAGATGCTTAAAATGCATTTATTAGAAATGCATCTTTATAATTAGTATTTCAGATGAATTGGATTTTCATGAGAATCAATTTCCTAACACATCTATGGATGATTCAGGAAACACAAAAAAAATTTTTTTCCCAAATCATCTATATATCTCGCAACTATTCCACGAATATCCAAGACTTATTTGTCTACATTACTTTCCCTAAAATATTTTTTGCATCTTTTTGAAGTGAATGTTTTAATTTTTTTCATTTTCAGATTTAATTTTCATAACAGCCTTTTTCTGAAGAATCGAGGCTGATGATTACATAGTTTTTAGAATTCATCTATCATAAATTTAAATATCTTGAATCAATATTTTCATTCATCATAGCACAAAGTCATTCATTTAGACAAAATTCTGTCCTTCAAATCTCCAACAAGCAAGTATATGAATGGTTATCATTCAATTTTTTAGTTCAATATCTCATGGATTCTTTCGAGTCCACGGGTACGAAAGCTTGTAAGAGTTCGGAATCTACTTCAAAATATGGCTTCCAGAAGAACGAGCCTTATCTGCAAAAATGTAGCAGTAGGGAAGGGCGGACACAGATTAATAATCCGAGTAAATCAGGTAGTTTTTGAGAAGTGATATTTTATTCCCATGCTATAGTTTTTCGAAACTTAGGGTTTAGGAAGTGGAATAATTAGAAAAAACAATCCTTCTTCATATATCCTACCCCATTCCGAAGCCATAATTAAGATAAGGTTAGAGCAAATCAAATATTCATTGCCCTAATGATCATTTGTTCATGTAATGAAATGAAATAGATGTCAAGCCAAATGTCAACCTTCTGTCAAACGTTGACAAGGCGTTCGGCGATGAAAGAACTTTGCCTGAGAACAGCTTTTTCTATCAGGCCTTTATCTACATCGGCATGATAAGAAAATATTTGAGCAATAAAAACATTATAACATTACAATAATCAATTAGATTTTATTCATCATATAATTATTTTTTTTAATTTGAACTTAAAATACCATTTTGATTTTTAAAACATGATGAATACTTTATTGTAAATGTTTGGTTTCATCACCAGTTATTTAGGATTTTATGATAAAAATAAGGAAGTGAATTAAGACAATGTTAGGCAAACAGCAATCCTGGTCACCGTCACCCGGACACCAGCTGTCCACAAGCCATCCACGAAATGACGTCACGAATGACCGAATTGAGGCGGAGCTTTCCACCAAACTGTGTATTCAGCATTTCTAATTTTTTGTCACCCCCAACCGAGCGGCAAGTGAATATTTATTTGATTCGCGCTATTTTTATAAGAACATGATATTAAAATTTTCTGTAGAAATTAAAGAATTTATCATTGAATATTTTACAAGCATGTTGATTTTAATTGGTCAATATGTTTTAAAATTTCCTTTTTTATTTTATAATAAATATTTATTTATTCTATTAAATATTTTTAGTTAAACAGGTGCATGTGGAATGAAATGTAATGATTTATTAAATTAGAATTTTTATTATAATGAAAATGCATAAGTATTTCTCCTAAAAAAATTTTATAAAATGATTTTACAATTTAGTTTATGTATATAATTCACATAGTTTAAAAATTCATTTCAAAGAAATATTGTTAACTTTATTTTAAATAAGCTGTATGGACAATTGAAATAAGCTTTATGTTATTTAAATTTTATTCTGCCTTTTTAGCATTCTTCCAAAAATACTTCAGCATAATATTTGCTACTGATATTAAAATCAAAGCATTACATGCAATATTTCGTGGCGTTTTGGGCATGACTATTATTTTTCAAATAGGAAAATTTTAATAACTACGCAATTCAAGAATAAGGAAATCAAACTGTATATAAACTTTCATTGATCATTACTCAGAGTGACGTCATTGATGACGCAATTGTTTCATGTTTGTATAGTAAACAACGGATACCAAGGATCCACAAAACAGACACCAGTGAAACATTATCCACAAGCAACGCGGTGCACAGGTTTGCTGCTTGCCTAAGAAAAACAAACAAACATACCTTGCTCGAACCCAAGGCTTGGTGTGCATTTTCAGACCATCTCCCCAGGGGTCATGCTTCTCAGATGAGAGGGGCTTTCTTCCTCCCCTTTCCTGCACAAGTTCCTCAGACACGGCTCTGATGTGGTAAGATTCCACTCCGCAGCAGCCTCCGATGTAGCGGACCCCCAGCTCGTACGCCTTCCTTGCGTACTCCTGCATCTCCCACCGGGTGCACACCCTCGGCTCCAGGGCTACAAGAACACAAAATATATAATTAACAACATCTTTTCAACGATACTTATTTGAGGCAAACAATAATATGGTGTGGTAAACCATACTAAGAGATTGTTTAAATGCATATTTTGTGCGAAAAATGGATTTCTTAAAATTGGTAGGACTCTCTCGCTCTGTGTGAGTGTGCGCGCGCGCTGCACTGTCAGGAAGGCCGCTATTGAAGACTGCATTACGTACAAAACCATCCTGGGGCTGCCCTGGAGCTGAAGGGCAATAGGAAATTGCAAACCACCATTACCAGGCTCATCACTGGACATACTCGCACCCTTACATTCGTTCAGGGTGAGAAAGTGTTCCCTGTGTGCCTCAGGTGTAATTTCCACCAAGCTTCTCCGGACTATCTGCTCTCCTGTCTGGGTTTGGAGAAGAGAGATCTTTTGAAAACCCTGCGCTGGTTCGGGACTTTCTCTGGGAGAACGATCTACTGGACTTGGTCTAGATTGTACTAGATCAAGTGGAATAAGGAACAACAACATTTGCTGGTGAGAGAGAGCGTGCTTTTATCACTCATTGCAAAAGACTCACCGTTGCACATAAACATCGGCTCACTGTCAATGAAAAAATAGTTCTCCCAGAAGACAATCCGTAGCGAATGTTTAATTAACTATACAACAATTTTCAACTGTTAGGTTTTAGCTGCACATTGTAAAAGTTTTGTATTGATTCAGAAAAAAAATTATTTTTAGCAAAGGCTTGCTTATTGCAGGAGTTCTATGAGTACTTGGAAAATTCTTCTTTCTATTTAAACTTTCAGCCGACCGATGGCTGAGTGGTTAGCGTTCCTGACTCCTGAGCTGTTGGTCCTGGTTTCGAATCCCGGTTCGGGCATGGATGTTTCTTTCCTTCTCTGTTCTCTCTGTGTTTCCCTGTTCTGTCTTCTGTGATGTTGTATGCATGTGACCCGCCCTATAAACGGGTTTGTGGTGGTATGGCGCGGGCAACGCTACTCGCCTCCGTGACTTGGTTCACAGGTGCCCGCTGGGTAACGACACATGAGTAGCAGTTTCTGGCCTTGTTGTGGCATAGGGTTAGTCACCCAAGTGTGTGCCCGCCATTGGAAAAAAAATTTAAACTTTTAACAAAGAATATTAAACGGTGTGACGGCTCAAACTTAGCTTCAGGACAAATGAACTAACTATCTAAAGAAAAGGTATGCATACTGTTAATATGTGCGCCAAATTAAGGATAAATATTGTTTGTCAGGTGTCCGATTATATAATTGCTTAGGATGGAAGGACAAGGGACGTTGCCACATATCTGGAAAAGACAAGGTGATCTTGAAATGATCTTCTCCACTCATCGTATTTGTTGTTTTCTGTTAACTAAAAGAGGCTCTCCACCAAAGAATACTTGTCTAATGTGACGTAAAATGATAGCTTTCCTTATCGTTGTTCGTTGAATGAAAAGCATAAGAAACTTTAAAAATGTATGCCAAGTAACTGGAAAACGAAACACGTGAAAGGAATTAACAAAAAAATATTGTAAGAAAAAGAAACCATTACGACATTAATATAAAAAACAAAAATTTTTCAGTTTGAAAGGAATCCTGACGTGCAGAAAGACATCATGCATCACTCGCTATTCAGTAGCGACTAGGATTCAATCTAGGATTTTTCAATGTAAAAAGCCGGTTCTACTCTTGCACCTTCTTGGAAGGGAATACGGATCTTCTTCTTCTTCTTAGAGTTGGGTTTGTATGTCATTAGGCACCTCTGCTTTTATCAGCATTTTGTACTATTAACTCCAAACCCAATGTTTCCTAGTTCCAGTGGCTCGGGTCACCCACTATATTAATAAAGTCCGATAACCCTTTAATGAAGTCTAGGTGTAACTCTCTAGTATGGATGATGCCTAAAGAAGTTAATCTAGGGAGGGCAAGAGCCTCGCATTCGTAAATGATATGCTTTTGGCCGTTTCCTCTTGCGTATGACATTTCCTGCAGATAGGGTCTTGCTGAAAGTCCCCTTTTATGGAGGTGTTTTCTGAAATAGGAGTGCCCAGTTATGAAGCCTACGATTAAACATATCTTCTGCCTAGAGCATCTTAGAATTTCAGAGGCAATCCTCGCTGATGATCCACGGATCATGCTTCTAGCGTGGGTTTGACCAGGAGTCATACTTCATACATCTTCCGTTTTTCCCATCTAGCAATATTAGGGAATACGGATACTCGTGGACATTTTTATCGGTCTATTTAATACATTTTTAAGACCATTCTAAGAATGTTGCTTGAAATAGACGATATACAATAAAGATTGGAATGGAGAGGGTGTCTCACCGAAGGGGAACTCGGGCAGGTCGATGAAGCCCTGCTTGCCGGCGTCGGGCGTGTGGAAGGCGAGCGGCTGCGTCATCAGGTAGGGCTTCAGCCCTTCTGCGTCGAGGGCTTGCTTCATGAGGGCGGCCGCCTCCAGCATCTTGAATGGATCGTAGTGGCAGTTTAAGCCTACCACGTCAGCCCCTGCAATCAATGAAATGAAACAATACATATGCAATCCGAATACAGTTCACTCACAAAAAATCTCTAAAGTTTCTTTTATTTATTTCTATAAAATCGTAAAGTTTTCTCTTCAAATCCTGCCTACCATAAAATGTTAACAACCGAAAAGTTCTACCGTTGCGATTCTCCCCATGTTTAAAGGACAAAAGTAAAAAAAATGGTTGGGCGACTGGTTTTTACTTTTGTAATCGAAACTAACTTGGCAATCGAAAGGTTGCGAAATTATACTCTAAACCAGTGTTTTTCAACCGCCGGTCCGCAAGAAATATTTACCGGTCCGCGAAATATCCAGCTTTTATAGGCCGACCACCGATACAGTACCTACATTACAATAATAATAGTTTACTAGTTTAAAAAATAATGCAATCTTTGATGAAAAATACAACAAACTGGCAACTATGTACCTAAACGCGTTTCCTCAACTTATTTGTGTGAAGCTACATTTTCGGCTATGACTGTTATTAAGACGAAACATAGAAATCGACTTGCTCTTGCACCTGCTTTACGTATTGCTGCAACTGGTTTAAAGCCTAGAATTGACAGTTTAGTCAGCAACAAACTCATTAATTTTAGTTTTTATATATCCTTTATTTTGGTAAATTATTTTTTGCTTATTTGGTATCTACTTACGTTGTTCACATTTCGATTCATTGTTGTTTTGGCTGATATATTAATTAAAATGTATATATATATCATTTACGTTGGAATTTTCTTGGAGTTTTAAGTAAGTTTTGGTACTTTCATTCTCGATGCAATATTATATAAGTAAGTTGAATATACAAATGTAAATTATAACAAACAAAATGATTTAAAAATTATGTATGTCTTCATGATTTATCTTTGTGAAAAATTGTGCATTGGGTCAAATTATTAATATTACAGGTCCGCGCGAACGTACCGAAATATTTTACCGGTCCTTGGAGTAAATTCAGTTGAGAAACACTGCTCTAAACCATGGGTTCCCAAACTCTTTTTTCTCGAGGACCACTTTTAAAGTTTTGCTATTTTCGGTACACCCCCAGCTGCTGCATTTCTACTGTATTCCCAAAACTCCTAAAAAATATCACCCCAAATTGGGGGTGTTAAGAAGGAAAAAAGTAGCACATTTTCTTGTGTACTAGTTATTAAAATAATACTTGTACAATTATCTATTATTCTATTCAATTCTGTGTTTGAACTGAGTTTCGAATATTTTTGAGTACTTACCTAGTGAATGATCCTACCTGTCTACGTTGATAGGTAAATCTAAACTAAAATTTTTGTTCTTTATTATGAAAACCAGAAAATATTTCGTGGACCCCCACTTACAACTTGTGAATCCCTGTTTTCTTTTCACGTCTACGTGGACCCCCGTGTGATCCGATATGGACCCCTGGGGGTCCACTTGGACCACTTTGGGAACCTATGCTCTAAACTCTAACTCACGATCTAATGAGAAAAAAAAATGGGCGAAAAAATTCTTCGAAAATGTGATGGATAACAATAAACATATTTCTTTTGAAAGCATCAAATTCGGTGAGAGTAGTATTCGACTACCAAGCTGAACAATTATTGACTGCAGGTAACAATCGTGTAGGTGACCTATTTTTTTATGATATGGATTTACGTTATGGAAGGAAATAATTCCATTAACTTTTCTTTGATCCAATCACAGACATACCCGTTGAAAATGTTTATGTTCATTAAATTAGTGGGGTGTCGTTTTAAGTATCAGGTGTAGATATTGCCATTTGATGATATTGGTTCAAAATAGAGTCATTTGTTGACTATGGGGCTTAAAAAGCTCATTCATTGATATAATCCGAAGTCTCTAGAAAAAATTAACACCCGATGTAATTTTCCTTAGTTGCAGAGGTGTTGTTGTTGTTGTGGCTTATCCTCCTTTTGTCTGACTTCGTCAGACAAGGTCCATAAGACCACTGACCCGAAGAAAATCTGATACAAAAAGGGAGAAAGAATAAAGGTCCTTCTTGGTGAGCCCCATGCAGTCAAGAACATGTTCAGGGGAGACATGTTCAGGGAACATTCAGGGGAATATGTTCAGTTGGGCTCCGCATTTTGTGCATAATGAGTAGGTCTTCCTCCCCTCTAAAAAAGAGAGACTTTTTGTGTGGCCGCTTTTGAGTCTTGCTATTTCAGTTCGGGTGGCTCTGTCGCAGTTGAGACTGAATGATGATCCACGTTCGCTGCTCCCATACCAGTGGTGCCTTAGTGGCACCAGCATGCTTCCGTGTACCAAGTCCTGAGTTGAGCTCTGCCAGTTAGATAGAAGCAGCAGGATGGAGTCTTTGTGATTTTGAAACTGAAACTAAGCAGAAGACTCCCATTACTTGACCTGCCACCCCCAGAGGTGACATTTCCATAGGAGAACATTGCGAGCACGCCCAGTTTTAACGTGCCCCAGTCACCTTTAGCAAGAATACGATGGATCTTCGGTTAAGCCGGGATTCGAAACTCACGACTTTCCGATAACGAGAAGGACGCCCTCGCTAACCAGGCCACCGCGGCCTCTGCTGCGGAGGTGTTGTTGTTGATAGTTTCGTATTCTGAATCTGCTTCAAAGAGCGTAATTCCTTGTCCTACTGTTACTAGTTGATCCTTGAGGGCTTTTCATGTAACGCATAATTTTTGTAATCACTTACCTGCTTTGGCCATCCTGACGGCACACTGTCCGATGCTGACCCCATGCAGATCCCCCTCAGCGCCGATGCACATGGTTGCGGCAACTGGCAGGCCGCTCCTTTTGCAGGTCTCAATGGCCCACTCCATCTCTTCGATGTGCTCGAAGTACTGCAAAAATTCACGCAACAAATCAGTTTCAATGTAAGATTAGGAGGTCACTATGCATAAAATCTCACTCAATTCAATCTCAATCGAATAGAATACACTTTAGCAATTAGAATGTCTTAATGCTATGAAATGCCCCTGGGGGCTTATATCCTTTAAGTTAACAGGGGTGTCACATTTTCGATGTAATCTTTGATTTTTCCTTTTGCTCCTCTGAACCTCCTCTTATTCATTTTTCTTTTCTCTTTCGTAGTGGTTGTTTTTTAACAAATCGAAAATTTGTTTTTTTAACAAATGTGAACAAATTAAGTATTAGAAATGCTGTCACTATTCTTATACCTTTAGCTTCTCCTGGTGTCAACATCACGCCTACGTTTGCAGAGCGTAGAACTAAAAAAGTTCTTCACTTTTAATAATGACTTTCTCTGCTTTTTGGTTGACGTTCACATTTTGATGATATCAAATCTATAATTAAAAAATATTATGATGTGGTTATAATCAGCTTACAACCACATCATAATATTTTTTGAGATCTATTATTCATTTTGCTTAATTTCATATGCCATTTATATAGTTATAATGGTTTTATGTATATACAGTTTTGAAGCTTTACATATGTATATAATTTAGACGGATTTACACAGAAAAGCCTCTAAACATTATATATACTTACTCTGCAGCTGAATTATTTTTAAATAGTTAGCCTTTTATTCTTAGCCGTTTAAATGTTTAGTATATCTTTAACAATTTTAAATGTTTCAAGGCTTTTATTAACATTTATTCCATTATAATTAAAATGTGGGGCAACTAGTGTGAATCCGAACCATAAAACCCAACCAAGTAACCAAAAATAAATAAATAAAAATAAATTCCAAACTCACACAAAATCTTCAACAAAGATCAATTTATATCTTTTCTGATATACAGAACAACATTCAATTTATGAAAATATCAGATATGCGATCAAGGTTTAAGAAAGGAAATATAACAGTATAAAAAATAAAATTACTAAGATGTGAACATAGAGTAATAATTGAATTTACCTCGCAGATGAGGAAATCAACGTTGTTCTTCACGAATACCTCCACTTGCTTTTTGAATTCAGCTTGGACACTCTGCTTCCCTTTGCCGCTCAAGTAGGTGGGTGTCTGCGAGATGCCTCCCGCCACCAGGGCACCCCCTTCCTCCGCCACTTCTCTGGCGAGCCTGCAAGCCGCATTGTTGATGTCCATGCCCTGTGAAGAAAGACTTTTTTCAATGCACACATAAAACATTTTAGGAGGGAAAACAAACTGCTATTAAGACATGATGAAAGTCTTTTTTTTCTCTCTCTGTTTTACGCATACCATTTATCAAACAGGTTTTAAATTAGAATGAACAGATTTCATTTATCATTCGTGAACAAAAAATGTCAAGAATCCATGTTGCGACCGTTACTGAAAAATCTAACACAATGTGCGACACTTCGATTTTGTTCCTGACCATTACAAGGAGAAAAAAAAGTTTTGAGTCAGGAAGCAGAGCCCGGTGTGAAAGCCCTTGAACTGCAGTCCGCTCTAAGAATGGTTTGAAACGAAACAACAAAAGCAGTCGAGGTGTGAGAAACGAAATCATGTTAATATACTATTAGACGCATATGTCGTCAAGAATTCACGTCATTTGCGATATTCAACATGGAATTTGCTTCGCTGATCCTGTCAAGGCTAAACGCACCATGGATTACGTATTAAACAAAGGCGGGATTCACTATATTTAGGAAGATGGTAGGGCCGCGGTAGCCTAGTGGTTCGGGCATCGTCCTTCCATCCGGAAGGGTGGGGGTTCGATTCCCAATGCTGCCAAGGACCCACCGAGTACATGGGATATACGTGCTCGTTAAATTCGTGGAATCAAAAGTCCTGTAGTCGGTCATTGAGCACTTATTATGGGTGCAATGGTCTGGAAAAAATTTCCTCCCCCTTTAGATTAGTGTCAAAATTGAGGAAGTGGATTCTCTGGTTATGCCATCTATCGGTGGATTTAAAAAAAGCAAAGACGTACTTTTACCTTCCTGCTGCTGTGATTAAAACGAAAGACGCACCCTATTGACTGAAATTCGCATAGCCAAGGCATAGCGAGCTTGGCTTGTCCAAGTGTCATAAGCAACAACAAAATGGTTTTTTCTGTATAATAAAACACTAAGTTGAAATCATTATAAGAACTTTTTAGAACATATTCATCACAAACGATATGTTCCTAAAATTTAGCTCATACTTTATCTAGCTATCGTAATTAAAAAATAATTCGGCAAAGAAAATTATTTCATTTGTTGTCTTCCTTTTCTTAGAGAAAGAAAACAATTCTGTAGAATTTGTAATATCACTTCTTTATTTTCAAAAACGATGTTCCGTTTGAAAAGTTTACAAATTTATAGTAAAATTCATATTTTGTCTGTCTTAATGAAAGCGAGAGGTGAGAAATACCAACGAATGCGAATGAAATGGAAAGAGACTCCTGAACGATATAGAAGACTATCCAGGTAATCATCTATGAGCGGGGAGACTATCTCGGAAGCTTAGCCTAAGAGATCAACAAAGTTTAAGTTCACTTACTGAGTGCCGGATTCCGGCTTCATTGCCTCTGTTGACGAGTTTGTCATCGCTGGCGTAGAACGTGAAAGCCTGCATCACGTCTGATCCGGCCCGCAGGAACTCCCGGTGCAGATTCTTCACTGAGGAAATATTCAACATCAAAGAAAGGAATGGCCTTACACTTACATTAAGAAATAGTATAAACCTACTCACTAAAATAATTCAAATCCTTTTCTTCATTTCAGGATGAAACGGTATTTGATTTTTAAGCTATTACATATTTTGTCTGCTTTGAGCAATTAACATTTATTTAAACGTAAATCACGATTTCTTCATGTGACTATTAAATTGTAAAATATTACATGATTGATTCACTCTTCCCACCCTCCAAATATCACATGTCTCTTCAGAATTTTCCAACTGATAAATTTTTCTAAAATTCTAAACTTACTAAAATATTTTTAAAAAATTTCTCATTGTAGTATGAATGGTTAAATCTAGAAGCATAAGACCCTAATAGCTTAAAATTCTATCGTGGTTACTTTTGGCCGGTTACTTCAAAAAATTTCTCTTAAGCTGATGTGTTCAAATCAAACAAGTCTTCTCTAACAAAGTGCCTTCAAAAGAAATTCTGCAAATATATATACATATATATATATATATATATATATATATATATATATATATATATATATATATATATATATATATATATATATATATATATATATATATACATTCCAAATAGCATTTATTTTAAAAAATGATAAAATGAAGCAGTGTCCATCTTCGCATAGATGTAACCCTGACCGTTGGTAGTAGACTTTTGTGAATACTGTTTATTACTGAAGAGGTGTTATATAGGGAATGCTACGAGATTGTTAAATGTATAAGAAAGGTATTCACTGGCACCTGTGCTTTAGGATTTCAGTGTAAAAGTAATATAAAAAAACATTCATTAATTTAGATTTGTTTTAAGTAGATTATATTATCAAAGAATTCTTTCTATTATCTTAACTGGTGGTGGTGGGTTGGACTAATCCCTATCTGGTCTAGTGGAACTAGACCATATCCATGAGATCAAAGATAGCCAAAAAGTTCAAAAGCAGATGTGGACTTTTCACAGCCTCTTCACGACAAAACCCCAAGCACTTCAAGATGTGTTGCGCTCATGGTAAAGGGGAAAATTTGACAGCTTCTGTTGATCCGGAGACCTGGAGCACCTTGTCCTATGTTAGAACTTAAGGTAGAAGTCTGACTTGCCTCCTATGCCTGCAGACCTTAGCTGAACATATTGGAACGGCCTTCACGACTTGGGCGACCCTACCAAGAGATTACTCTCCCGACGTACTTCACCCATTCCTCCCAGGTACACCCCCTCGCCGGCTATAAGAGCACTCTTTGAGGCGGCCTGCAGGACTTGAGGGGGGTTATTATCTTAACTTAAATTTACAATGAATTATAGCCTTAAAAATAGGACTTCATTTGTAGTAGAGACAATAATTTGTTTGGATTACTAATACATTTTTATAAGCAAATAGAAATTTTGCGAAGTTATAACTAAATTTAACGAGTTCATCAAATGCGGCTCTGTCTTATGCAAAACACTGAAACAATATGTGGTGCAAATGCGTTCGTTGTGAATTCATGGAATGAGTTTACGTTCCTAGAATTCCATTTGATTCATTCTGAATTCACAATTCACCCACACAGATGATTGGCTGATTTCACTAACCTAATAGAATATTTTCATACAGGAAATCAAACCTCTTGAATTTTGGAAGCCCTGAGAATATTTAGCAAGTTTTAAGGTAGGATTAAAAATAGCAATGAAGGAATCGAAACAGGTCGAAACTCGTTAAGGAAAAAATTTGTTAAAATAACGAAAAATAGAATGTTTGCATCTTTCATTGCACCTAATAATAAATGAAACCTACATTTTAGCAAGAAGCCGTGGTGTTTTGATGGGCCTCACTCTCGTATCAGTAATGGATTCGATGCCAGGACAGTCCGGTGAAGAGAAATGCCTTGTGGTCTTCCACTATTAAGTCAATTTTATGATTCAAGCGGAGATCAGCAGAAACAGAGAGATGAAAATGTCCCTCAATAACACAACTACAAATCTTTTTACCATTGATCTTTCCAACTTGATTAGATCCTTGCTTCAAGAGTTTGCGCATTTGAAAATCAGCCAAGTTCGGCGCTAAAAAAATTTCAACTTCCTAGCTGGGACGTTGTGTGCTTTTCAGAAATAACAGTGAGTTGATTTCTAAGCAAAATTCATAACGAAATATTGATGCAATCAAAAACATTTTCAGCTTAAAATAAGCAAAAATGTTTATATAATTGTAATATATCAGGGCTTTAAATTATAAATTAATTATGTATAGAGTTATAAAAATTAATGATAATGTAACTTATTTATTAATCAAACATAATAAAACAGCGTTCCTTTTATGTACTTCTATTTCGTTTTATTCTGCAGTCGTATCTTTCGTCTTCAAAATATTACTTGAATCTAAAAATTTTGTTGTGGCGCCTTTTTATTTAATCTAAAATGCTGCAATTTTAAAGATTTGCCATCAAATATTACAAAAATACATGTTCTGAAAATAGAGTAATGTCACCCAAAGTAATGATTTTATTTTGTTTCCTTTTTACATGTTCAGATTATTTCAACAACACGAATCAAATAATAATTTTCCTTATAAATTACTCTAGTATTATTGAAGATATAAGTGACAATATAAATCTTGAGTATGTTTGTACTTGTATTTGAATCTCAATTCCACAGAAATAATTGTTTCCGTATATTTCTTTCTATAATATTTAAAAGTTGGCATCTCATATCAGAACTGAAGCAATCGCATACAAATAACACTTACTCGGTAAGAACGAATGGCAAACATTCATCATAAACAGATCATCACAGCTTAAAAATTAAGACATTCTTCCTAGTGTTCGCAAGGAAATGGGAGTTATTTTGACGAAATTTTCTTCATCAGATTTCTTTCTATATATATATTAGAAGGATGAACAAACAACTTTGTTCTTTTAATTAACCTTTATTATATTTCATGTTAGAAAAATTTCAAAATCGTTCAATGTAAGTCTTTGTTAAATGAAAATAAATCATCAAATTCAAATCATCTCTATACACCAGAAAAAATTAATTAAATGAAATAATCCGTATTTACACAATTTTTGCGTGATAAACACAGTCATATTTTATTTATTAGCAAGAAAAAAAGTAAGGAAACTTCTGTATAGATAAAATCCTTATTCTGCTAGTTTCGTTGGAACGGCTGCGCGAAATGGAGTGAAACATTTATCAAACCAGTGATTTACAAATAACTTAAAATAAAATTAATTCAAAATATAATTAGTGACGAACTAAATCCCTATAAGATTTGCTGATGTAACAGATTGAAGTGTTGTAACATTCCGCTTCACACAAGAACTTCATAATTGAAAAACTGTCTGCTGGGATAAATATTATGGCATCGGATCCGTTTTCTTTTGTTTTGCAACGAATGTGTTTGCGCTTTTCTCAGTATGCCAATGGTAGGCAATGCATTGAAAGGCGGAAGAAAATTATCCGAACTTCAGTGTTTAACTTCACAGCTAAAGGGTATTTTCAAGCGCTCAATACCAAGAATGACAAACTCCATGGCACGACAGCCCATGTGGGCCAAGGCCTACAGTGCCATAACTGTTTTCATGACCGAGGGCCCTGGGGTGCGAAGCATATGTCCCAGTTAGGTGGTCAGCCTAACGTAAGACCCCCAGTGTTTAGTTCCCAAGCATGTTTGGTACTCAGTTTATCGACCCACTGAAAGGATGAGTCGACCTTGCACAGCCCGAGGATCGAACCTTGGACCTGTGTGTCATGGGAGCGTGAAACGGTGCCACTAAGCCACCGGGCTTCTTGATGAAGTCTTACTTTGTATTTTTCCCAAAAGGCTATTTTTAGTGGAATTTACAATTCGCGAAAGAGGGACAGCTATATAAAATAAAATAAACCCTACTTAAATTGATATTATTTGCGTGATGGAAAAATAATTGAATAATAAATAATGCTACATGTTTTGATTTAGTACCAAATATTATTTTTTAATAATTACGCATAATTACTAGGCTGCACGTTTTCTTTGCAAATTATAAACATTTTGCTGCTTACGTGAAACAAATTATGTGAATCAAATATTTTGAGGTAGTACTTTTTTATATATAAGTAGTCAATTTACAATTTAATTATCTACAGTGGTTATTACCGTTTTTTATATAATTTTTCCTATAATGTTAACTCCCATTTCGAACGCATAAAATGAAATTGTGGGTTCTAAAATTCGCTTTCTAAAAAAAATCAATGAATCTGTGATATTGAGAAATTATTCTTTTTTGTATATTATTAACTGATGGCTAAAATGATTGCCAATTAATTAAAATCACAATGAAAAAAATTGTTTTCTGGAGTTTTTATCAGAGACATTGGTACAAGCAATGATAACGGCTTCTTTTGTGATAAAAAAAAGTGGGACTTACCTGCTTCTGGGTGCTCGACGCATGCTTCAGGGGTCCATGGCCCCGCCTTGACGTAGCCCCTTTTTTCCAGGGAGAAGACAAAACCTCCATCGCCCACCACGACGCCGTCCTTCAAGCGATCCAACAGACCTCGTTTATCCTGAAACAGAACAGCATTACCACTGTGACACAAGAATGGCTGCAGCCAACGAGCTATTGATTTCAAACAGAAGGCATCAAGGCAAGTTACAAGAGGTGTCTTTCTTCTCACTTCCATGTTTAAAAAGTAAAAGGCCAGAATTATTACCCAAATCAAATTCCAATTCAAAAAGAGTAATTTCTAAACATATTTCGGAACTCGTAAAGCAACTTTAAAAGAAAGCGCTGAGTAAAAGGAGAGATTTCTCTCTTCTTTTAGACCATGGGTTTCCAAACTTTTTTCTCGTGGACCACTTTCAAAGTTTTACTATTTTCGGTAGACCCTTTGCTGCTACACTTCTACTGCATTCTCAAAATTGCTAAAAAAAATATCACCCTAAATTGGGGGTGTTAAGATGAAAAAAAAAGTAGCACATTTTCTTTTTTGTGTACTATTTATTAAAATAATACTTGTACTATTATCTATTGTTCTATTCAATTCTGTGTTTGAACTGAGTTTCGAATATTTTTGAGTACCTACCTAGTGAATGATCCTATCTGTCTACGTTGATAGATAAATCCAAGCCAAATTTTTTTTCCTTTATTATGAAAACTAGAATACATTTCGTGGACCCCACTTACAACTTGTGAACCCTAGTTTTCTTTTCGCGTCTACGTGGACCCCCGTGTGATCTCCTATGGACCCCTAGGGGTTCACCTGGACCACTTTGGGAACCTATGCTTTAGACAAATATGGTTAACACTAATGAAAGATTTGATAACTGTTGTATCAAAATTACACATATTCCAAACTGGACTGCAAATTCTCAGCAAATGACTAAGTAGGGTCTGATACATACAGAACATAAAATGACTTTTCAAATCAGGCAATGAATTAACAATTGTAAACAAAATCTATGAATGAATTTACATCAACAGCCATTTGGGGGGAGGGGAGTGAACCAAAGAAACTCGGTTTCTATTTTGGCCAAGTCAAATCCGTCTTTCTTGATACATCCCACGACAAATGTATCTATGATATTTCGCAAGTAGTTTTTGTTTCTTAATATATTTATATCATAATTATTTCTTAATAAGAAAATGTGAGTTATCACGACATCATATGGACTTTCGGCAACACCTTAAGTATTAAAATTCTTGTTAACCCTCAAGTGCAACAAGTAGTCGTCATTCCCCAATCAAAAAACGAAGTTGCTTTTCTAATTTTAAACGGTGTGGTAAGAAGATTTGAATTCCCCTCCGTTCTTCAAGTACGTCAATCTTTTCTACAAGAACTATTGTCTTTTATTTTTTTATTTCAACATTTCTCTCTATTCGTAGCAATCTTCGAACTGTAAAGTGTTTTCATTTTCACGACTTTTAAGTTCATGAATCCTGAGTGCTAAGTTTACCATGTAGACAAGCATTCGAAAGACAGCATAAACAAGATTCTAAATGCTAAAATTTTCCATAGTAAGAAAAGCTGGCGATGTGAAATGTAATAAAGAAAATTATCAAAAATTATAAAAAAAATTGGAAGGTTGTACAATGTATATATATATAAATTTCGTGTCACGATGTATGTTCCCGATAAACTCCGAAATTACTGAACGGATTTTGATAAAATTTTGTAACCATTTATAATATGGTCCAACTTAAAAGATAGAATAGTTTTTATCTCTTAATTATTGATCTCAATATTTATTATACGACATTAGTGTTTATTTATTGGTTAGTTCTGTAAGTTCCTAATAGATGGCGGTTTAGCATCTAAGTTGCACAGGTATTCGGCAGATGGCGACGTGTTTATTTTTCTAGATTTTACCATCTTCGAGAAATTTAACGTGCGCGCGCAAGCGCGTGATTAATTATAGAATTTACATATGTTTTCATAATGTATAATCATACTATAACAATTTTTCGTGAATCATTTTCATAATTATACTTTGTATTGTGTTATTATTGTGCGGTGTTCAGTTTGAATATTTTTAATATTATAAATAGTAAAATAAAATTTTATTTATTACTGTTTTTCTCTACTAATTTTCATACCACCTCGAAAACATGTAAGTATTTCTTGATAGCCTTTAATTTTTATTTTATAATTTGATAATTATAATTTTTTCAGCAGTACATTTTGATCTAATTTATTTATTCAAATGATAAATTCTTTTAATTGTTCTTTATTTCAGTATAATGCCTCGGAAAAATTTTTTAGTTTTAATAATTTAAAATTGAAAAAATAATAGTTCGATGTCAATGTTATCTACCTCATTTATAACAATTTATTTTTAGATGTTTTTAATTTATATAATATATTTTATAAGTAAGTCACTGATTACAAACTATAATTTAATATAAGATGAATAAAATGTAAATTCAGAAAGTATTTGTTGATTTGTGCTTAATTTCAAAATTTCGATACTTTACCTATTACATTTAAATTTTGGTGAAACGTTTTATTTTTAATCTCATATGAATGAACCTATTTTAAATTTTTTTAGAAAATATTTATTTGATTGTACCAAGGAGTTAGTAAAAAATTGATTCAATGTATTATAATTACTCAGCCACTGCAACGTGGCTGGGTCAGCTTGTATATATATATATTAAAAAAGGAATTGTCTTATGTATCTTTAAATTTTTTTTCTTTTGCAAATAACAATTATTTTGTTTATGAAGTAGACATTTTTCCATACGTATCCGCATGTACTGTGAAAAAATGGCTAAATGACCATCCTAGCAAATACTCTTTTCCATTTCCATTTTTTATTCCTCTGAAGGTGTTCCTTTATTTCCTAAATAATTAATCATCTGATTGAAAACTTACTGTTCTATGGCCTGAACTGTTCTTACTGAAAACATTTCTAATTAAAAAAATCTTTAATGGTTTGGAGTTCTTCTTTTGTTACTTAATGTTTTTATTTGTTAAAAAAAATTATCACTTAATTATTTTGTTTAAAAATAATACTTTAATTTTAAAATTTACTTTAAATATAATTTAAAATTACGTGCGCACATAAATGTGCAACAGGAAATTCGTTGTATATTTAAGCAACTCTTTCATGATAAATTAACACAAAGGCAAGCGTTTTGAATCATAGAACTCTAATAAATATGAAAAGGATACGAGGAAACACAATCAAAGTTTGTGAAATATTATCCTGCACCCAACAATTATTGACAACCATTTTATAAATAACTAACTAGTGATCTTTTTATTAATTTTAGAAACTATCGAATGTCGCTTGTGAAATAAAAATGTGTCTTTATAGTAAGTGAATGATAACTATTAGCATGAGTGAAAGCATTATTCACCCATTCAAATTTTTGGAGATGCCGAAATTGAGATAAGAAGTCTCATCAAGAGCTTCATTGAAGCAGCACTTTTTATTCTGAGTGCTCCATTTCAGTATGTTTTCGCCTCAGTAACACATATTCCACATGCAAAAATATGGACAACCAATTTATTTCTCAAAATAGTCAACACTTCACTAAACCGCTTTACACAGCACCAAACTGAAATTACCATCCACCATTCGATTTCTTTCTTTATAAATGAAATATAAAATACGTATAATACATAAAATTGATCCAATTTGAGACCAACTTGCTTTGCATTTCCCCGAATTCTAAAAAAATCCATTACTACTTCACTGTTGATTTCAACTTCAACTCAATAAAAAAGATATAATAAATCTTATAGTTATTTCCAAACAAAAACATTTTCATCAAAACATTTTTAGATAATATTTATGATCTCTCACACTTTCGGCAAACATTACTCTTCAACATGGATTATAAAATGATTTTAATGATATTCAAAGTTAAATATCTTCGCTTAACCTTGATTTGTTTAGCATACTTCATATGAGAACATTCCATGAAATGTTATTAAGAAATTCTAAATTACATCAAAAATGACCATCCAATGCAAACATAGGGAAGAACTTTCTTAAGTAACACTGTACATACCCGAACACTTCGTTTACGAATTATTCGTGCGAAACTCGAATTTTTGGGAGATTAATCGTGAAATAACTCAAAACATTTGAGGAAAGGCAAGCAGCTTCATGATTAAGAATAAAAAGAAGTAACTCCAAACAACATAGACGAATTCGAATTTTTGGTAGATTTGTCGTGAAATAACTCACAACATTTGAGGAAAGGCAAGCAGCTTCGTGATTAAGAATAAAAGGAAGTAACCCCGAACAACATAGACGAATTCGAATTTTTGGTAGATTTATCGTGAAATAACTCAAAACATTTGAGGAAAGGCAAGCAGCTTCATGATTAAGAATAAAAGAAAGTAACCCCAAACAACATATACTCAAGACCCCAGAACTTGTTTTAATTTGAATATGAACCAATCTCTGAACGGTTTAACATTTTTACTTCGAAACGGTTATGCAGTACTTTAATAACGATTCAGAAATAAAAGGGCGGAAATACTCACTTTGGGCGACATGTTGTTCGGCTTCGTACAGCAAGCAGACTCTGATGGGGACTGAGAAAATTCCGCACCCTAAATAACTGACAGAGCAAGGGGGACGAAAAGGGAAATACACGAGTCACGTGACCCTTAGCCGATACTCTCCACTCCCGACCAGCGATAAGAAAAAATCTTTTTTTTCGAATTTGAAATGAAACACCAATTACTTCCGAAATTGCATCATACATGCCTGTTACTCCAGAAGATAAAATTCTTCCCCTCCGTCTATCGTTCGCAGCACCGTGCTTTTTTTTATTTTATTTTACATTCAAGGTCAAAACTGTTTGTTAAGATCTATGACGCACTTAAAAAAAATAGTTCGACTGTTGCCCCCGGATTATCGCACTGCTATCTCCTCCTTTCGGACAACAACACCTAAATTTTGTACTCGGCATGCTTCAGCTCTCCATAAGGAGGCGTTGCTAAATAACTTTTCATAATTGGGTACTTGAGCAGAAATGCAGAAAAATTGGGACAAGTTCCGCTAAAATTGTTTCAAATTCAGTTTCTCAACTCATATTTTAAAAGAACTGTGATAAATTATAAAAAAAATTACTTACATGAGCGTTTTAAAACATACGTTTAAAAACATTTGGGGCACGTTTAGTTGCTAAAATAAGTGAAGAAATAATAATAATTTCTTTATTTTAACAGTCATAACAAAGAACAAAAGCATCTGTTAATTGTGAAAATTATACTTATGTCTTTGATTTAATATAGGATTTTTGTGTGGAGAATAGAATTCTTGATCTAGAATTTTATTCACTCCACACAAAAGAAGAAGATCACGCAGAGCCACGACGTACAATTTCATTCAGGCAAGTGTAACCAGATATCAGACGGCAACTGATTTTGGTTTGTCATTCAATGATCAATTTTTGCACTCGATGGCTAATTAAACGGAGACATTTTAAAATGGATTCCGAACCACTACAAACACACGTGCCCAAGGCGGGACTCGAATCCACGAACTGTTGAACCGAAGGCCACAGCGCTAATCTTTTCGCTGACCACTGAATCTGTTACAACTCGAGCCAGATTTGTGAATCATTTTGCGGTGTACGTAGCCCGGAATCCACCACCTGGTGGTAGAATTACGTTTGCACTCCTCCCACTTGCAAAGAAATTACAGTCAATTGATGCAGGCAGAAATGATCATAACATTCACAGCAATGTGAGTGGATGTTTCAAAGTCAAATATCGTCGTTTATTGAAGGGAAGTAAAGCATTGAACAACAAGAGTAATCTAATTCAATCACTTCTTCTCTTCATCATTTGAAGATCTCATATTATTTTTATAGTAGTAGTTGAATGGTGCAGCTCATTTATTGTTAAGGATTGAGCCCCACTCGTAGTAGTGTAGAGTCTATCTCTCTGTACAAACTTTCAAGCCCAGGAGGAGACGCACGTAGGCTTCCAATGACCTGTTTAGTGTAATTAACTTTGTTTCGCAAGGCGGAAAAAATCTCGTGAATTTGTCTCTTGACTTTGATTTCAACCATTTAAAAGTAGGAAAAATAAATTGTACAAGTTGCTTTTGGAAGTTGGTGAGTTTTCCGGGTTGACTTCTTTAGGAGTCAAGAATCGGCTATGAAATTTCCCTGCTCCATTTTTTTTTTCACACACAATATAATTTCCACTAGTTTAAAAATAGCTCTTTCGAAAAGCAAGGTGATAAAAAATATTTTTGATGATACAATTACGTTCATTAGGATTTTTAAAGCTTAAGTACTTGATTTTACAGTCAATTAAATGTTACTAATAACCTTTAACTACGATTCTATTTGTCAGCTACGATTCTATTTGTGAAAAATAAAAAAATTGCAGCAAAGATCAAAAATTTAAGAAAATTGCATGTTCAAACAAATGACGAAATTGGCATCTTTTTGGTAGGTAAAATCTACACGATTTACTGCATGAAAGCAACCAAGGGTAGAAGATAAGGCTTTCTACGTTTAGGCCATACTTTAAGTTTTTTTTTTTATTTTTTTTATTTTTATTTATTTATTTATTTATTTATTTAAACAAAAATCTTAGATATCAGAGTTTCTGCAAGAGAACTTGATGACAGCGTGTGGTTTTGAATAACAATTAACCCATGTAACTTTTCCGCTTCAAAAGTGTCTGTATAGCAATTTTTATATAAGTTGTATTTTTCGAGGGACGAATTAACCTGATGTTTCTGCATTAAAATAGTGGTGTATCACAATCTTGTTAAACTTTTGGAAGTGTTATTTTTATGAGCTCCAGTAGCTCAGTAGCTTCACGCCGCTTCTCGTAAGCTCAGCAAAGTGAAGCATCATTGGCCGCGGGCAGTGGTTGGGAGGGTGACCACGGTGTACTCTCCTTCACTGGGTTGCTGGAACTCAGTGGGTTGGGGACGTGTCCACATTAATCTGTGACGTCCAAAGTCCTTCCGCTGGTGTGGCGTGGATGTGGAGAGGAGGGTGCCAGCTCAGGTGTGGTCTCGTCACCTGACCGTGGTTCAAAATGACGAGGCACCTTAAAGAAATGAGCAAAAGTCGTGCTTTCACCTTCGTGGTACTCTGATCCAAACGAAAGACGCTCTCTATTGACTTAATTCGCACTAAAAGCGAGCTTGGCTTGTCCAAGTGTCATAAGCAACAACAGTATTTTTTTAATTTTATGAGTAACACAGATTACAAATTTTAAAAAATAGAATAAAAATTAACACACATTGATATGAGATTATGTAGGTTGGTTGGTGAGACTTTCAGCAGCAGTTAGGTAGGTTATTACAGTACGGCTCTTATTTCTGCCAATGAATGTTGCCAACCGCCTCATCAAGTGATCATCCATGATCGAGGGACGACATCAACATGTCAGTTGCCATTCTTTTCTCCATGTTTTACTAAAGCCATGAAACCTCATAAGATATCATCGTGCATAAGCTTTCCCCTAGGTGGTCTTTGACTGTAATAAGTATCCAACATTGTGCCTTCAGAACAAGAGAAAAAGCACCGTTATTTACCAGGTTACCGAGTTACTTTCAAACTCAGTGTGAAATGTTATGAAATACGGGTTAAGTTTCAAAATGAGTTGAACTCATGGCAAAAATGTCAAGTCTCACAATATTACATCATTAAAAATTATTTTGACATGAAGACTGTATAGTTGGTAACACATGATTTTAATTTATGATTTCGAAAAAGTACATTATGCATAACGTGAATGCTATGCGCAACTTCATAGAAAAAGTAATATTTTAACTAAACAGATATTTATTAATTCTTTTTTCATTAGTTGGCTCCGCGTATTGATCTGACCTAAAGCCGAAGTTTGCCATACGAGTTTTTTTTTCTCTCTCAAAAGAGTATCGTGCAGGGCAAAAATTGCTAAGTATTCACCCCGACAGATGCAGCGCATTATCACCCCCCCTTTCCCTAGCACACAGCAGATTCTAAGTGACAGTATTTTATATTTTGAGTTTGAAACTACGGTCTTAGAAGGGATACATTTATTTAGTTAGTTTGATTCAGTTAATGTTTAGTGTGGAGAGGAGAGTGCCAGCTCAGGTGTGGCCTCGTCACCTGACCGTGGCTCACAATTACGAGGCACCTTAAAAAAAGAGCAAAGCGGTACTTTCACCTTCGTGGTGCTCTGATCCAAAACGAAAGACGCTCTGTATTGACTTAATTCGCACTGCCAACGGCATAGCGAGCTCGGCTCGTCCAAGTGTCATAAGCAACAACAACAACAATGTTTAGTTAAATTATACATATGTAAACTGGAAAAAGTGTTTTAATGTGTTCTTTCTCACCGAATGCTCTGGAAGGGGCACTAAACGCTAATATTCAACGTCAACATTTTTATTTTTCCAAACATTAAACATTAAATCCATTTGGTGTATGAAATAATAAAATTGCACATGAAGCTATGACTCGGCATATCTCGAATAACTGTAAAACAACAGTTAAATTTTAAAATGTTCCGAAACTGAGTGCGAATTCTCTATCTTGTGTCTGACATCTGCAACTCAATCTTACGTGATAAAAAGTTTTTTTCACGTTGCCGTAATCACTTCTCCCCTTATCTTTTCGGCCGCGAAATAGCAACTCGTGACAAGATATCTTTTTATCTAATCGCACTTGATTTGACCTGGCAGCTCTCTTGTGTCCTGAAAGGGACTACACAAAAGACTGGAAGCAAGAAATGCATCCAAGAGACGACAAAAAGATCCGAGAGAAATACCACAGTATCAAATTTCTTTATTATATCAAATTTCTTACATCGAATTTCTTTTCAAAACACTGTAGAAGCTCATTTTCACACACCTCTAATTTACGAGCACTCACGTTTTTAAGAATAATGCCTAGTCCCTACAACGATACATGTTGTTGTTGTTACTTATGATACTCGGATAAGCCAAGCTCGCTATGCAAATTTAAGTCAATAGGGAGCGTCTTTCGTTTAATCAAAGCACCACAAAAGTGAAAGTAGACTTTGCTCTACAAATCCTCCGATAAATGGCACCACCAAAGGATTCACTCCCTCAATTTTGACATTGATCTGAAGGGGGAGGAAATTTTTTCCTTACCATTGCACCCATGCTAACTGCTCAAGACCTCAGAACTTTCGATTGCACGGATTTAACGAGCCCGTATATCGCATGTACTCGGTGGGTCTTTGGCGGCAATGGGAATCGAACCCCATCCTTCCGGATGGAAGGCCGATACCCTAACCTCTAGGCTACCACGGCTCACAATGATGCATGATTGTTGTGATGACTAAAAATATTATGCAAAGAAAAAATATCATCAAACCTTGATTTTTAAAAACTGGCTGATTCTGCGATTCATACCCTCTTAATGCTTTCAAAAATGATTTCTTTTCAGTGTTTGGCATGATCTACTTTTGATTGCTGTTATGTTTTCAACCCTTCATTTTTCGCTCTAAGGGAAAATGGATAATTTTAAGTTTTATTGTGTGTTTTACTGTAAAGAAATAACTAACTTTAGAAAAAATACTCCTAAATGATTTCAATTTCAAATTGAAATTTATTATTTCCTATAACATAACTACTTCAAAAAACAGCATTTAACCTATTTAAGTTTTTAATATTTGTTCAAATAATATTTTCAGCATCTAAAAATTTTGACGGAATTCACAGAATCGAACGAAAATTACTTCGTAGGTAATATCAATAAAATTTTAGTATAAAAAATCACACTTTGCTCTACATATTAACTGATAGTTCTAGAACATTTAAAAACAGCTTTTAAGAACAATGGAGGATGGAATAAGTGATGTCATGCAGTCGTTGTTGAAGTCGTAAAGAATTTCTGGCGAGACAAACGAGTATTCGGATTATTCAAACACGCAATTCAGCCATTTAAGTCCAGTTAAGACTAAATGTTGCCCTTGTAGAGAATCTGGTGAAGCACTGGATAGAAAATGGCTTCAGAGAGCTGCTCCATGCAGACTTACAGTGTGAGTTTCATCAAGAGATGCCCTGGTCCATATTGAAATCACTATTAGGAAGATCGAGAATAAAAATAGAGGAAACTCAAACAAGTGCCATAGTGCTGCAATATATTGTATCACATAAATAACTTGATGAAAGTGAATCTGGTCATCCCACTAATTGTAGTTACACAGCCAGTCATAGGAGCAGAGGTAGTTAAAAGCCTCTTTCTGAAGGCAGTACTTCGAATTTCGACATAAGCGAAGATTGGTCGCGCTTACTAAGCGTGGTGAAAGCATTTTCAACAGGTAGTGACTCTGGAAGTGGCACTTTAAGTGTCACATGTTCCATCTAAATTACGAGGACTGCCACCCGGCTGCTTCCATTAACTGCTAGAGCCAGGGATGTATCCTGGGCTAACACTCTTCAGTAAACACAATTATATAACAATGAATTCAGTTTAAAATTTAACAAGGAAATTTTTTATATTTCAGGATTCTATTATCGATTTAACATTTCATATTTTAATAACCATTTTTATTTTTAGCAGAAAAAAATTTTATAAATCGCTACTGATACCGAGAATTAGCGTTCAATGTCAGAAAGATGCCGTTTCGTAAAAAGTCGTGTATCGTTTGCATAAGATATCATTTTTTCAAATGGCGTTAGTGGAAAACAAGAAGATTATTGTAAGTTCAAATTCCTGTTGTCGTTACTGTTTACTTATTACTACAAACACAAAGTAAGTTTTCAGAAGAAATGGAGGGAGAAAACGTGATTTCTTTCATCTGATTTCTCAACAGTTCGGTACACGTGAGAATTTCAAGTGGCGTCTGCAGAAAATTGTTGATAAAAAGCTCTTGACGTCAAAAGATCTCTCCTATCAGTCACCTTCAAACTTTTCAAAAGGAAACCATCTGAATTCCGACCTTTTCACAAAACATTAAAAAAATAACCATGGTATACATAGTGATATTTTAAATAAAAAATATACTAAACAATAAAAATTTAACTAAACAATAAAAAATAAGAGACTAATGTAAGATTTAGTATCCTTCGAAGTAGCCCATTCAGATCAAGTAACAACGACACTATAAAGGGATTGCCGGTTGATAACAATGACAATATCAGAAATAAAATGGATTGCAAAAATTTGCCCTCAGTATCAAACAACATGAGACATAAAAACAAAACAAAAAAAATCAACAACATAAAAAAACTATGAGATCACAAATATCTAAATAATTTGGTGAAATAACTGTTGCTGTAGTAAAAAAATGATTAGTAAAGTTCTGACTTTTTTATCTACAGAATAACAAGGACAACTGCCATGAATCGACCAACTGCAGAAGTTAACCATCTCGTATTCAATGTTTGCCGTTTCTAAAAATATATATATCATCATTATCAGCACTGGCACGACAGCCCTTTGTGGGCCTTGGCCTTCTTCAGAAGTCTCTGCCATTCCGCCCCTTTTCTAGAAATCGACCTCCAGTTCTTGACTTTAAGTATGTTGAAGTCTTCTTCCAGGCAGTCCTTCCATTTCTTTTTAGGCTTTCCTCTTGGTCTACTACAGAAAGGGGTGGTGTTGAAGACCTTTATTGGTGTTCTCTCTGTACTCATTCTCATGAGAAGGCCTGCCCATCTCATTCTAGATAGTTTTAATTTAATGATGTCTTCTTCTCCATAGATTTTGTATAATTCAAAGTTATACTTTTTTCGCCAGGTGTTATATTCCAGGACAGCACCAAAAATAATTCTTAGGACCTTTCTCTCAAAAATCGCCAGTGTTTTCTCTTCCTTCATCGTCAAGTTCCATGTCTCTGAGGCGTAGGTTAGAACTGGTTTAATCAACTTCTTGTATAACATTATTTTTGTCCTTCTCCTGATTAGGTGAAATTTCAAAAGAGGTCTTAGACCAAAGAAACAAAGGTTTGCGGCAATGATCCTCTTTCTGATTTCAGGAGTGATGTCATTTTGGTTGTCAATCTCATAGCCCAAATAGCTCTGAAGTTTCTCACAGACTGAAACTTAAATGTGCCGATATATATATATATATATATATATATATATATATATATATATATATATATATATATATATATATATATATATATATATATATCGTAAACTAATAGTTCAACAAACATTCAATTGTTTCTCCCCCATATGGATATTATCAATTATAAAAGACAAAATGAAATCAGAGTTTGAATGTTTTACAGTGGTTGAAAATATTTTTATTTCAGATATTATCATATGTATTATATTTCAATACTTACATGTTAACGGTTCAACTTACTTGTTGGAACAGATGGGTTAGAGGAGGCACAGCCAATCTTTTTCTTATGGATTTCCAGTGAGCCGAAGTATCTCGTTTTTATGAACCTCTAATTTACGAAAATTCACGTTTTTACGAACTAGTTACTTGTACCTACAATGACATTATACACATAATGATAATTTTTAACTCCCATTTAGGAATAAAAATTTTTAAAAATCTCTTTCTTGCAAATTTTCAATTCTGAGTTTTTTCCGTTAATTTTATGATCTGATATTTTTTCAAATTTTTTATTTGATTTTTTTTTTATATAACGCCGGGGGACTTGATTCATTCTTGAAAAACAAGGTGATATGCATGCGTTTCAGGCATTGTGTTAATAGACATTTGATGGAAAAGAATTTTCGAATTAGATTCCTTTCTTTTCCGTACGTGAGAACATAGAAAGAGGGAGAAAACTCTTTAAGACATGAGTTCCCAAACTTTTTTCTCGTGGACCACTTTCAACGTTTTACTATTTTCGGTAGACCCCTTGTTGCTGCATTTCTACTGTATTCCCAAATCTCATAAAAATATCACTCTAAATTGGGGGTGTGGTATTGAGAAGGGAAAAAAAAGTAGCACATTTTCTTGTGTCCTATTTATAAAAATAATACTTGTGGTTATACAAAATCATTAACATTTATTATTACAATCAACGATTGACAAAAAAACCAATAATGAAGTCTGAAATATAAATCAACAATAAAAATTAATCATACTTTTAATGAAACGGCGCACGGGTGGCACTTTGCAAATCTCGACATGTGGTGAACACTCTTGTACTATTATCTATTGTTCTATCCAATTCTGTGTTTGAGCAGTATCTCGAATATTTTTGAGTACCCACCAAGTAAATGATGCTACCTGCCTATGTTGATAGGTAAATACAAGCCAAACTGAAGTCACATTATAGTATAATACAAGTCTTATACTATAATGTGACTTCAGATTCCCAATTACACTGAGATCAAAATCCAAAATTTCCTCAATATCTTAAAAAATGACCAATAGATAAAGAAATAAATGGTTCAATTTTATAGTAAATAATATTTCTAGACTAACTGTGGTATTTATTTTATTATAAAAAGTATATTTTAGGAGAAAAGTGAGTTTTTTTGGTGCGCGCAATTGTCTGAAGTGATATCTTATATGTTTCAGCAACAAACAACTCAATCTCCTAAAAAAACGAATACAACTATTTACATAAAATTCTGCAATTAGCATGACCTTATTAAACTTAATCTTTATATGGTTTTTTATAAGTTTCCCATGGCCAGAATTTTCACACAGACAAGCTCAAGTGACAAAAGTGACTTCAGATTCCCAATTACATTGAGATCAAAATCCAAAATTTCCTCAATATCTTAAAAAATGTCCAATAGATATAGAAATAAATGGTTCAATTTTATAGTAAATAATATTTCTAGACTAACTGTGGTATTCATTTTAATATAAAAAGTATATTTTAGGAGAAAAGTGAGTTTTTGTATGGTGCACCCAATTGTCTGAAGTGATATCTTATATGTTTCAGCAACAAACAACTCAATCTCCCACAAAAACGAATGCAAGTATTTACATAAAATTCTGCAATTAGCATTACCTTATTAAACTTAATCTTTGTATGGTTTTTCATAAGTTTCCCATGGCCAGAATTTTCACACAGACAAGCTCAAGTTACAAAAGTGACTTCAGATTCCCAATTACATTGAGATCAAAATCCAAAATTTCCTCAATATCTTAAAAAATGACCAATAGATATAGAAATAAATGGTTCAATTTTATAGTAAATAATATTTCTAGACTAACTGTGGTATTCATTTTAATATAAAAAGTATATTTTAGGAGAAAAGTGAGTTTTTTTTGGTGCGCGCAATTGTCTGAAGTGATATCTTATATGTTTCAGCAACAAACAACTCAATCTCCTAAAAAAACGAATACAAGTATTTACATAAAATTCCGCAATTAGCATTACCTTATTAAACTTAATCTTTGTATGGTTTTCAGTAGACCCCCTGCTGCTAACGAAAAATACCTAGGTACTAACAAAAATTTCTTAAACAAAAAAGTACCTAGATACCTAAAGTCTAATCTTCGCTGGATTTTTTTTTTTATAGAATTTTAGAATAATCTCTTGTATTTATAATTTTTACTACATAACTACCTACTACACTCAAGTAGTAAAACAAATATAATATGTTTGATAAATTACAAACACAATGAAAATATGTATAACAAATATGCAGATACTTATTTTTTCCGGCACTGCAAACACTGACATCGATTCACTCACAGTCACACTTTTATGTTCAAAATCCCGGAAACAAATGAGTAACGTTTTGTTCTTGGCATTCGTACTTATACTAATGTAGATTGCAAGCACAGCGCAAGTCGCATTTCATCCCTTTGCAGGTCTAAACAAGCATCCCGGACGAGCGGGCGCACGGGCGGCACTTTGCAAGTCTCGACATATGGTGTACACTCTTATACTATAATGTATTGTTCTATTCAATTCTGTGTTTGAACTGAGTCTCGAATATTTTTGAGTACCTACCTAGTGAAGAATGCTACCTGCGTACATTGATAGGTAAATCCAAGTCAAAAATTTTGTTCTTTATTATGAAAAACAGAAAATTTTTCGTGGACCCCCACTTACAATTTGTGAATCCCTATTTTCTTTTCATATCTATGTGGACCCCAGTGTGGTCTCCTATGGACCCCTGGGAGTCCACCTGGACCACTTTGAGAACCTATGCTTTGAGAGTTTGAACTCTATTCCTCTGCAGTTGGTTTCGTTTCACTTAAACAACTCAATTCATGAAGATCCGCTTGCCGAGAGAGAGTGAACCAGTTACATAGAGAATTGGCCGCAGTTAAGCAAATGTGTTTGTCAGTGGAAGTAAAAAAGAAAATTCTAAAGGAAGTACACGGAAAAAAAACATTAAAGAAGACAAAGATTGCCAAAAGATATAGAATTCCAATGAACAGCCTACCAATAATTTTAAAAAAAAACTCGCAAAAAAATATCTTTAGAAAGGAAATAATACCAGCAAAAGTGCTCTATCTAGAAAATATAGTAGAGACGCAAAGCATGCAAAACTGGAAAAAATTTTGCTTGCTTGACTGAGAAAAATGAGAGGAATGAACATTCTTGCTGAATGCCGTGGTGGGCCTGGGGAGTTAGAGCGTCATATCGGGAAGTAGTAAGTTCGAATCCCTGCTTAATTGAAGATCCGTCGTGTTCGCTAAAGGCAGCTGGGGAATGTTAAAACTGGACGTGGTCGCAATGTCCTCCAAGTGAAATGATGTCTCTGGGAGTGGCAGGCCAAGCATTGGGGGTCTTCTGGTTCGTCATTGCTACAAAACCACGAAGACTCCAGTTAGCTGCTTTTATCTGACGGGTAGAGCCTAACTCAGAGCTAGATACAGATAAGCAGGCTGGTGCAACAACAACACTGCTGTTGATATTACTATCATTAAAGAAAAATCAATTTGGTCTTGACATGAAACTGAGCATAAAAGATTTCAAAGCATCAGACTCCAAAAATTTAAAGCCAGGTGCAGTTTGAGCTTCACAAAATTGTATAGTGCAACTGTAAATAATTTCGGAGATTGAAAGGAAAAAGAAGGAACATAGAAATTATTACTTTCTGAGTACGACCCAAAGAATGTTTTCAATATAGAAAAAATATGTTTTTTTTTTTAAATAAAGATTTTAATTGAAATAACACTTAGCTTTAAAGCCGATAAATGTAATGATGGTAAAAAAGCAAGCCAAGAATTACAGTGTTGCTCGGAGCCAATATGAATGGAAGAGAAAAACTGCATCTACTTTTTATCGGAAATAATTTAAGATTTACATGTTTAAAAAAGTATTCAAAAACTACCAGTAACATATCAATCTATTATTAAAGCCTGGATAACTGAGCATTTATGAAAATTGACTGTCACTCAAATCGATGTTTTTATTAGAAAATCACGTAAAAATTCTTCGAATTGTGGATAACTGCACTGCGCTCACGTTGAAGTCCAGTCTCTTCAAGAATAAATGTCGTTGGGTATTTTTGCAAACAGTGATTATAAGGTTTGAGTTGGAGCGGCCATATCGAATTGACTTTCTGGAATCAGAAAGAGGAGCAATGCATTTGTCAATCAATGTTTGGGAAGATGTTGAAGGAAAGACAATATCGAGAGCATTGCAACAAGCAGGCTTTATTAAAGGAGCCGCCGTATCTGAAGAAAGCCAAGGCAATTTACATGATGACTTGAGGGAAGATGAGTCACTCGTGCATGAACTCCGACAGTAAATGCATTTGCTGCCTGAAATTTCTTTCCAGGATTTTCAATATAGACTCACATGTGATATGTGCGAAAAAAATATCGATTGAGGAAATTATTGAGAATATAATAAACGAGAAAGATAGCTTTAACATATCAAACAAGAAAATGAGGTTATACGAAGATCATCTGCGAAACAAATAAGTAAATGTCTAGTCTAAAAGTACTTTTTTGCACAAAACACAAAAGTACTCTTTTGAGTGAAAAACAACGAAAAAGTTTGGAAAAAAAATTGATAAGTAGAAAAATGTAGTTTTTAAACAGAAAATTTAAATGATAATTTTGGCTGATTTTTCTTCAAAAAAGTCAAGTAAGAATTGTTTGTAAATATGAATCTTATTTTGAACATAGTGCATATTTAAATAATTTTTTTCGTATAATATTTATTTATAAAAAAGTAATTTTGTAAAGAAATCAGATCTAAATATAATACATTATTTTTCTATTTTACGAACTGTTTTACTGATCCTTACGAGCATGTAAAAACGCGAGTACCTACTGGATTTTCCTACAAAATACGTTCGGTGATTTACTATAATCATCTACTACTACTCAATTACTAGAGCTGCAGTGGCTCAGTAGCTTCACGCCGCTTCCCGTAAGCTCAGCAAACCGTGGGTTGGGGACGTGTCCACGTTCATCTGTGATGTCCAAAGTCCTTCCGCTGGTGTGGCGTGGATGTGGAGAGAAGGGTGCCAGCTCAGGTGAGGCCTCGTCACCTGAACGTGGTTCAAAATTACGAGGCACCTTAAAAAGAGCAAAGCGGTACTTTCACCTTCGTGGTGCTCTGATCCAAAACGAAAGGACGCTCTCTATTGACTTAAATTCGCATAGTTAACGGCATAGCGAGCTTGGCTTGTCCAAGTGTCATAAGCAACAACAACAACTAATCAACTGTCTCAATAATTATTTCGAGGTGTTAATATCCCTTGTTTAACTCCTTTGATGTAGAGTTAATGAAACATGTTTTCTAATGCTAAAACTGTTGTTCTCGTGGTAAGATCGATCAGGACAAACCATCCGCTTCTTAAGTGATCTTATATTAAGATTTGGGTTAGAAGGGTCCCATAGGCACACGAGAGCATGGGACCCTTTTAAACTAAATCTTAATCTTTTAACCATGGGATCCTTTTAACCAAATCTGTGAATAATCTCTCTTTGAATGGGAAAGTTTCCTGTAGGTAAAAATATGTGTCTACAATTGCACACAATTCGTAATTTCCACCATTTAACTTTTTCTTCTGAAATCGGAGTTTAACCCAATGACAAGCCGTCGTAAGGCTGCGGAATGTCTTCTGGGAGCTCTTTTTTTATACGAGTGTGTCCCTATTAGTCTCGAGAACTGGTCTCAAGTATTAGTTTGATGGTTAGAGATGCAGTTTCTAACAAGTCGTGCTAAGCAAATTGATCCTGTGATTTTAAGCAAAAGCTAAGAATGGTTCTTAATACCTTTTTCTGCATTTTCTGTTTTCTGTAAATAAATAACTTTTAACTGCGCCTTCAACTAATAACTTCAACCCCTGTAACTTATATTTTAAATCTACCTCCGTAATACTTAATATATTATTCTAATTTAGTGTTTGCAAAATAAAATTGATCTCATATGAATCATGAAGTATTGACTTATAAATATTTTGCAAAATGAAATCTTTAATGCCAATCTTATAGTGCTATGCCATAAAACATTTGGTATCGATATTTTCGCAGATCTTGCGATAAAATGCTCTTGAACTTCACTCAGATAAAATTCTTTTTGCTTCCAAAACTGATAATCGCGAAAGTCGCGTGTTCTTTTAAAACAAAATATTGCATAATGTTTTCTAGTGCATTCTTATCACTTAATTGATGGTCCATTAACTTACTCAACAGCTTCCCTGATAGTACGATGAATCGGAATTTTGTTAATTAGAGGTTATCAGGAAAAAATAACTAAGCTGTAATTGTTTTTGCTTAAAACTGGTGTTTTGCACTCAAATTTATAGCAAGAAGTTCTTAAAAGATATTGTTTGAAAATATTTTTATGGTTTCAAAGAAGTGAATCGAATATTTTCTCATTCTCTTCAATCTAACTGGATTACATTCCTTTTTTATTTGGTACCAACGATAGTGAGCCACAATATATATTGAGAACTTTAATAATACAATCAGCATCACTTTTACTTTCGTTTCTTTTGCGCATTTGCACACTGTTTAAATTCTACTTATGGCATCATAATAATATCCACAGACAATTGTCAAAATGCATGGTGACAGGTATTATATATGCTGAGTAAAGATAGGTTGGCTTCATGTCATTCGGAGAGTGAGGCTGCGTAAAAAGAACTCATCACTGAGAGATCACAGGAATCCCCCTGTTGTGCAACCAGATGAACTGCCTGGCCCATGGTATGGCCGTGAACAGACAATCAGTCCGAGATAAACAGCTCCACCAACCCAACTTGGATGAAATGCCCGTTTTCATTTGAAGACAACCAAATCACATGAGTAAGTCAGAGTGACGCTCTCGCACCTTTATATTTGCCGACTGGGATCATGCTAGTTGGACTGGTTAAAAGTGGGCCACAAGTAACTAGAGAGAAGCCTAGAAAACCTCTAGCGCCCACCGCGAGCTGACATGCAACTCTACTGCTGTTACACGGTGAGCCGCAGCCCTCCCATTGAAAATACTCTCTAAAATGTGATGGGTGCTGCATATGTTGTTACCAGAAGAGTCCTCAAGGATTAACATCTCCAGCATACCACTGATGAATGGGTTGTGGTGGTCATAGCTGTTAATATAGATGCTTCCCGCAGAGCAGTATACAGTTCACGCATTATTCACTTGGCAGTGGCATCCAAACGCTGATCTCTGTAGTTGTTAACGAGGGATATAATATTTGTGTCTTTTCGGCAGTGACAATAGTTTTTGTAATTCGGAGCAGAACACTCGCCCACTCGACGATTGAATTTGGAAACAACTAATAGGATAGTGCATTAGCCTTCTGAGAAACCACTGTTGTGGCATCTAAGCGCATTGTGTTGGGTTTACTTCCTATTGGAAGTAACCACTGAGATAATTACTAGAAATTCACGAAATCGGAACCAACTCAACACAAATATTTGTGTCATAATTCTTGCTAAAGACTGTATTCTAGGTTACCTTAGTCACGTTATTTGCACTAAGCACCGTTGTTGTGGCAGGGCTCCTACAGATATCCACGAATCAAATTCCAGGAGAGAAATCAAAAATTTCCAGAAGATATTTACATTAATGTTAAATAATTTTTTTTATTTAAAAAATTGTTCATAACCAAATATGCATAACCATTCCACACATTATACGATATTTATTCTAAATCAGTTAACAGGCAACACATTCCGCGATATTTACTATATTTAATGTAGTTAGCAAATGGATTACATACACATTCGGCGATAAGTACAGGGGTTTGGACAAAAGAATATGATCACAAGCAAAAAATAACAAAGAAATTTCTCGTATACTCTGCCCCCAAGTGATGCTTCCTAGCAGACGAGGAAGTACACATATCTGCTACTATCAATTAAAAGTCCGATGCAAAATATCCTTCTAAGTTAAAACTGCATTATGGCTGACATCCCCGATTTAGAAAGAGGCATATGTTATATTGTTGTTGAGGCCATCTTGCTGCAGTCTCAGTAACGATAACGGGACCTTTCTAGATGTTGGCAGTAGAGTTGACTGTAATGAGAGCAGAATTGGGCATAGCTACCAGGATCCAGCATGCCAAATTTTGAATTTTCTTGGCGACGAAGAAATGTTGCCAAGATGACATAATTGCAACGTATTGTGGCGCGAAGTTGTAATTGTAACGTAATAAATTCGTTCCAGAAAAAGTGTACGTATCTAAATAATTAATTTAAAACAGATTAAAAAAAAGTATAAATTCATATTTTTGAGATATTACGATTTTAAAAAAGAAAACATTAATTTCATAAATAAATATAAGGAAAATATGGAAATAATATCTTTAAAAATGTAAATATGGATTCTAGAAAAATCAAAACACGAATACAAATGAAAATTCTAGAAAAATCCAAATACGAATTCTAATGAAAATATAGAAACATTAGCAACTGAATAAATATAAATTAAATCAATAAAAAAAGAAAACACATATATAATAAATTTCGTAAACGTAAATGCAAATAAGGAAAACATGGGAGCAATATTTCGAAAGTGGTAAATAAGAATTCTAATGAAAACAGGAACATTCGCAAAAAAATTAATATAAATTATAAAAAACAATTTGAACTTTATCTAATAATTTTAAAAGAGAAAATACAGGAACATCATTTTCGCAAATATAAACGTAAATTACAAAGAACATTTTGAATTAACAATTAAAAAAAGATGTTTACGTTTTAATAATATAAATAATAAAAATGTCATACATTAACAAAAAAGGGATATGCCGACACAATTTAAAAAAGCAAATTTAAACAATTAACATCAAATAAAAATAAAAAAAGAAATGTTCAAAATAATGAAAAAGAAGAATATAATTCGTGGAATTCAAGTATTCTAAAGGTCAAGAAAAATCTGCAGAACACATTAAAAAATTCACACGAAGTATCCTTGGAAAAATTCTTAATAAAATGCGAAAATGGTACAAAATGTTCTCTCACTCTCTCTAGATCTCTTTTGGATGACGTAAATACTAGGATTACTAAAGTAGAATTTTCCACCCCATTCATATTAGTTTTCATTTCTACGAAGTAATAAAAAAGTCAGGTTCCCAGATAAACAAGGCAATCCGTTAAAAAATCACCAAATTCTGAATTTGGAAATTATGTCATCCGTGCCGCATATTTGAAACAAGGAAAAACTTCTAAAGAGAACAGTAGCTGAAAGGCGAAGCAGAATAATAGAAGTGTTTTGAAACGAATTGTGGCTAAAAGCACAAGGCATCTCAATAGCCCTGAAATGATCACACATATATATAAGAAGCGGATTTATCAAAAATTATCTGTCATGAAGTGTATACAGCCAATGTTCTTGGTAAAGCGGCTATTTCAAAATCATTGAATACACCAGACAGTGCCTTGAAGAGACAAAAATGATGTCGTGGGTATAAAAATCGAACACAAGAACAACGGGAAAATGCAATATAGTAAGACGAATCATCATTCACATTATTGCCGATAAATTGATGTATTAATGTTGGAAAATAATATTAGAAGTCTATCAGGTCGACTGTGTTCAGGCTACTATTGGGTCTGGCGGCAATTCAGTGATTATCTGGAATGCAAATCACACCATGGTCTTGGGCCCATTTATTATTCTGAATGGCCGTATTACACGAGAGGATTTTCTCAGTATTCTGGGCGGCCATCTTCACTCAATGGTGCAAACAGTTCCCAGGAAAACGACCCATTTTCTAAGATGATAATGTACCATTCATACCTGTGGAATTGCTCGTTTGTTTGTCGCTCAACGATCATATTTTACACACGAGCGCTAAGACCGGGACCTACGGTTTAAAGTGGATTCCGAACACTACAAACATCCATACCCAAGGTGGGATTTGAACCCACGAACTGTTGAACCGAAGGCAAGAGCGCTAACCATTCGGCTGCCAGCTCGGCGTGGAATTGCTCGAGACTCCTTTTAGGAACACGACGATGAACTAGAGATCCTCATGCAGTTTCTTCGATACCCTGATCTCAATATAATTAAGGGATACTTTGGAAGACAAGCTCCGCAATCTTTTTCTCCAAGAACACTTTCTGAATCAGGGGCTTTTTTTGCAATTTGAGAGGGAACGTATTCTTCTGAATGTTGTGCATGACTTATATTTGACATTTTCATATTGGATAGAAGCTGTATCATCCTTTCCTATGTGTTAATTCATACAAAAACAGGGCCAACGGCCTATAATTATAAAAAAAATTCTTTTTACAGATTTTCACATTATTTTGTCCAACTCCTTTATGCAGTCTGTTTATATATATATATGTGTGTGTGTGTGTGTGTGTATATATATATATATATATATATATATATATATATATATATATATATATATATATATATATATATATATATATATATATATATATATATACACACTTCATCCAATACTGGTTGGAAAAATAAGCATTAAATGACTAAAAATTGCATGATGAGATTCGATATTTGTTGACATATACACAAACTCGGAGAAGGAGCGTAATCAAACATCGATATTCACATTAATACTGTTCTGGCTTATTTCTTTAGACCCTATGCTTTTGTTTTCATTTAATTTTAAACCCAAAATTTTTTAAAACATTCAGCTTTTTTAATTTAATAAAATTTGTGAAAGAATTGATCCTGAATTAAACAGGTAAAACCAAAAATAAAGTATCATGTATTTTAAATATTTTAACTCTCGTTCAAAAAATAAATATAAAGGTCATATCCTAAATTAATTTTGGAAGCAAGACAGAAATTGAGAACAGCAGTGTTTTTATTGAATCAGAAAATAATATATAGAGCAAATTATATAATCATATTATTTGATACAAAAAAAAAGAAAATACAACAAAATTTCAAACAATGGTTAAATAAAAATATGTTAATTTACATTGTGTAATGTCTTATTTGAAAGTGAAAATACCCTCTAATTCAATAAGCTTACTCTTAATTCTAGAAATAGAATATTATATTTGATAAAGATGTATACAATCAAAGCTACCCTAAATAATGCTGCACTTTTACCAGCAAACCATGTAGGTCGCAAATATTGTCTTTGAAGAATAAAGTGTATGTACGCCCTTAAAAGGAAAACTTACAAAGTTATTCCATTATCCAACAAGAATATAGTTTAAAAATTTCATTACTAAATTTATAGATAACCTAATTGCTAAATCTTCATTTTGATTTGTAAAATTCCAAAATAAGCAATAGACTGGATTTCTTTCAAAATCATAAAACCACAATTCATGCCGACATTTATTTAATTTATGCATAAAACTGATTGTTCATGTGAGCCTCGCGTACAATTTTATCCAACAAATCAGTCCGACACTCCAATCTAAACAAATCTGTACAATATTTGAAACAGGTTCCTACTTAACAAATAAGAGTCATAAGGAGTTCTTTCAATACGGAAGTTAACTATTGCGCAAGGTACTTTGACGTGCAAAGACAGAACCATCTAGTATATAACAAATGCAAATGTTCCATTTAAGACCTCAGTTTTGCTTTGAAACACGCAGGCTGCTGCTGCTGTTCCTAGAAAGAAGAACGATGAAGTGGTACACAGCAGAAAACAAAACGTTGCCAATTATTTTTTTCTTTTCTTTTAATACCGCTTTTATTTTACTTTAAGTTAAATAAATGTGTAAGTTTCAAAAGTCTAGATGTACTAGATTCCCTTTAATATTAATTTACAGGAAATCTGGAACCTCCTTAGCAAATTCCTAATCAATATGGGGCACATGCACCTCTTCATTCTGAGGGTCTGAACGCAGAGACAAAATGTTGCAAAGTGCACGCGTAAATGTGCTAGAAGTAAAACAGAAAAGGAGCTGAACCTATTCACTATGAGTACGCCTTTATTGTCCTTATAAATTTGACAAGTGCTGCCTTAATCAGTATTTTATACAAAAAAAATATTTTACAGGAAGCTGTAGTGAAACAATGTACTGTACAAATATGTTAACATGATAAATTTAAATAACCTGCTCCGGACACTTATTAAAAAAAAGAACACTTTTTTAATAAAAATTACAACAGAATTCAAAAATTGAGAACATTTAAACGAAGATTAAAATTGAAATCTCGAATTTTTTAAATTTTTTTAAACAAATTTTAATGTCAATACCTTTTACCAAAGAATTAATGAATGAAAAAAAAAAAAAAGAATAGCATTTAACTGGATGTTACATGATATCAAGCAAATAGCAAAAACAACATATTAAAATAAATGTATCTCATTTTTCACTTTATTATTCTTTTTCGCCTCTTTTTCTAATATTAATACGCAAAATTAATTTTCTTATATCAAGTAAAATTTGTTACGCTGTGCTCATTTATGTAATTATTGTCTGTATAAATGTTTCAAATATTTTAAAATGCAAGGGATAATAAAGATATTACACTAACAGATTTTTCTTTTCACTTTAATTGAATATAAATTTCTGATAGATTAAGGCATATTTCATAAACATTTATAAATTGAAAAAACGAATTTTGTGGAATAAAAGCTTTCAAAAATGTGAATTATGAATAGCTTGAACATTTCATATAAAACTGTCAAAATAGAAAGCAAATTTACTAATTTTGTTTAAATAAATAAAAATTCAAATGATAAGAAAATACTTTAAATATTAATACTTTATTTAAAATAAAATCCAAGCAGTAAAACATATTAACAATAATTTCATAGGAGATATAACAAATACTTCCATTCATCACAGTTTGTTACAGAGTTGTAGAAAAACAGAATAACGTTTCTAAAAATTTCAAGACAAGAGACTGAGTTATTTACACATCATTATAAACATCTATACATTTCTAAAATAAAATCCCTTGATTAAAAACAAAATTAAAATTCTAAATACACAACAAGCTGCTGGAGGATTTTTAATAAAAATGTTGCAGTATTATAATTAATATTTCTCTAGTTTCTAAATTCATAAAGAATCGCTTAAAAATAACAAATAATAAAGAACACTGAAACGCTGGAGGAAAATATCATATAATATTTAATTTATGATAAAATTCAAATTGTCATGTAAATAAAATTTATTAGTTATTTTAAAGTGATATAAACTTAATATATAAAAAAATAATAGAGAAATTACAATAACAATTTGATGTAATAAATATAAAAAAAATAAAACAGTTTGAGCTCATTGCAAATTATACAATAAATTCCTTAAATTCTGAGCTACTTTTGTGAAAATTTTCTCACATTATAAATACATTGAATATTCATGAATATAAATTAATATATAATTAAAAACAAATACACATTTTTCTTTTATATTCATAGCTTAATCCTAAAATCTTCAAAATATTTGTTCATAGTAATTTGATAAGATTGGATTAGTAGCATATAAATTAAGAGTACATAATGCAAATATTTAAATTTATTCACAACAAATTTACTAAAAATAAAGGAGCGTCATTGTGAAAATTCATCTTGCATATCAGGTAGCATAATTTATTGTATAAATAAAATAAATATTTTTAACAAGTGTACCTAAAAGCCGAAATAAATAAGACTTAAAGTTTTTTAAGCGAATAGTGATTAGTGACTCATTGCATTATTTAATACTATTCATAATCTGGTAACCTATTATTACAGTTGAGCCATCCAAGATTAATCATTACATCAAAATAAATACATTAGAAATTTTACTATTATAAGAGTAACAATCAATTCTTTTTTTCCTTTCCACAAATGCTTATATTTTAATATAAGTTTCAGTTAAATTAAAACACAGTTCCAAATTTATAGAATATATTATTTCAATATCATAAATTCAAATTTTATCACCTTTATATTGAAATAAACACTTTTAATAAATAAAGAACTATTTTGGTATAAAAAATTGTCTTATTTCTAGCTTTATATATATATAGAATAATTAGAAATCAATTTAATTTATAGAGAGAATATAAATTAGACAAAATCATTAAAATATAATCATAAATAAACAGTAATTTATTTTTCAATTTTATATTAATTTGATTACTTTACTGATGTAAACACCTTTAGAACCACATATATTTCACTTATAAGATCTATTCTTGAATATGGTTATCCGATTAATTACTGCGTATCTGAAACAAATCTCCTGAAATTAGATCGAGTACAGCTAAGTACGGCTCGTATCATCTTAGGACTCAGAAATAGCTGCCCATCTATTATTGCTTCATACAAGACAAACTTGCACATTAGAAGAACTAACTTAGTTAAATATTTTAACAAAATCTATAACTATGGCCCAAATCATCGTACCTCCTTGTATTTACACAATTGGCACAATAATCAAGGATTAAAGAAATTCACCCCTTTTAGCCTGCCAGAATCTCAAAACTTTATTTCTCGCGAGGTTGAACCTCACAATCTTTAAGATCTTGTTTTGATCCCTCAGAGGGAATGCCAAGACTCATCTTCCACTTAGATCTGAATTCCACTGCAAACAAGCAACTTAGACAATTAGTACTAGAAATTATTAATTGCAGCCCCTGAGATGCAGTGCAAATGTATACCGATGGTAGTGGTGCAAAAGACCATACTGGAAGCAGGAGTCTATATTAGAACTCTTCAGTCTGAAATTACACTGAAGCAATGCAACCCTGACACTTGTTCAGTCTTCAGAAGTGAGTTGATAGCAATTAAGGTGGGGCTTGCTGCTATATCATTTCCAGCAACTGTGATTTTGGAGAACTATGGATTTTGTCGGACAGCCGCAGTGCACTGCAACATCTCAGTGACTGGTCCTCCACAAATGATGAAACAAGTTTATCTATTCTGCTGAAATTGAAAATGATCTCCCAAGACCATGATGTACATCTCCAAGGATTGCAATCCATCCCATGTAAATATTAGTGGCAATGAGACAGCAGATTGACTGACCAAAGACAGTGAGAAAGATATGCCCACTGATTTATCAGGAACTTTACTCTAATGAAAAATCTAGACTACATTCAATCTGGCAAATTCCACCAACACACCAATGGTACTCTGGAACATCTCCTGGAACTCTTCTGGAAATAAAATGTGACCGAAAATCTCAAACTGTCTTAGCCAGATTCTCAAGAGGACATGTAAAATGTTTATCATTTGAAAGTGGTGCAAAAAATGATCCCACTTGTAAAAACTGCTGTGACCATCCAGCCTTACCAAAATTGATTCTGGATTGCATTGGGCTTTCCTGGGAGGATTTATCCTCAGATCCTCCTCAACCAGTCATAGACTTTCTAACTATCAACAATTTATTGGAGTTGATCTGACAAACGTCAGATCCTTAAACAGGATAAGCCAACAACAACTTTAATTTCAACTATATGCTTATTAAATAACTCATTTAATAAATACATACTGAAAACAACAGGAAAACAATTATGAAAAGAAACAAAGACATGACTGTTAAACACATTGATTCATACCAAGAGCAACAACATGTATCCCAACAATTAATGAAAAGCTAAAAATAAAAATGAATTAGCCCTTTGACGGTTATGAACGAGCTGAACTCGCAATCGAATCGTGCTTCATAATGCGTGCAAACGTGTTCCGCTAGGCAGCATGTTTTTGACCGAAAAGGTTAGAAACGAGTACTACTCGCGTAGTTAAATTTCCCCCAATGCGCGCTGACGTGCTGAGCTCGTTCGCCAATATTATTCTGCATTGATAATGTTACAAACGAATCCTATTCGCGAATTTAGTTAGTTTTAGTGTCTACAGATGGTAATACGGGTTCCATGAATTTTTTTCATAATGATTGAGGATGGTCTTTTTACCTTGTTCTTTTTATAGGCATTTGGCGCGTTATTTTGGGTGTTTGTAAAGTACTAGACCTACTAGACGATGTGTGGTATGTTGCAACAAAAATGATGCCAATGGAAAAAGAATTCGCCGTGAAACACATACATATTGCAAAGACTGTAATGCACCATTATGTGTAATTCCATGTTTTAAAGTATATCACACCCAAAAAGATTTTTAGGTAATTACTGTATTTAAATGCTTTATAAAGTTTTACATTAATTGTATTTATTTAGACTTTTCAATTTAATGTTTGTCTTATATTTATAATTAACGATTATTATTATATAATTGGTTATAATCATTTATAATTTACTATTTACAAATTATCATTTATTAATTATTTTAAATTACTTAAAAACTGTTATTTAAGTATTAAGAGTACTTTAAGAATTTTATAAAACGCGCGAGGTGAGCTATCTAGAGCATCGCCAGAGAAGGGTGACATTTTCGGAAGAACGGCGGGGGAAAACAGCTGCGAATTTCGACAAGCAATACAGCGCGAATTAAGTAAGCGAAAACTGCTCCTTTCTCTAACCGTCAAAGGGGTTAGAGAACAAAATTCAAAGGGTTTTAACCGTCAAAGGTTAAAACCCTTTGAATTTTGTTAATGCAGTGTCCATAAACTAGATTCTGAACAAAAATTAAAATTTAATCATTCTTATTTATCTTAATTCAACATTTATTTTACATTCAATTTTGAACAAATAGTCATTCAAATCTATACTACTAGTTTTATATTAATACTGTGATTTACCAAAATAATTCAAACTTAATAGAAATAAATGCACATAATCACTTATTTTATCAATCTTAAAACATATAAGTTACAATCATATAAGTTCTTAAAATAATGATTAATGAAAATTTAAAAAAAATTTAACTTTTAATAAACATGATAAAAACTTCATTTCTTTTTCAACATCAAATTAAACTCATGTAGAACTTGATTTAAATAAAGATATATATATATATATATATATATATATATATATATATATATATATATATATATATATATATATAATGCATTATTTTTACAATTAGGAATATGCAACGTTTCTTGTAAGAGATTATAAACAGGATAATTTAAATATTAACAAAGTATTTGACATTTAAAAAAAATTATTTAATTGCAAAAAAAAAAAAAAATCATTTCACATTTTTCAGTTAAAATTATTGTAATAAAAACAAATTGAATATAAGATCAACAAATACATGGCAATAAGTTGATCAGCTAAAAATTTGTAATGAAAGGTTAAATTATATAACTTTATTACTCCGCAAAAATAATTTAAGTAAAGCAAGAACATAATAAATTTTAACAATCAAATTTCAGTCATACTCTCATAGATATGAAATCGGTGAAAATTAAGACAATTGACACATAAGAGAAACAAGATCAAAACAATATGAGATCTTGAAATCCTTCAAAATTATACTCATATTCTATCAAATTTCCAGCACTTTCTGATGTCGTCATCAATCAGAAAAGTGCATCAATTCCCGTTTTAACAAGTTTTGTCTTTTTCTTACCATTGATTATTAGCAAGTACAAAAAACAAGCATTAATCATTGAACACTTTATTTTAAAGAAACAATAAAAAATTAAATGACAGAAAAATACAAGCATTTTTGAAATGATTTCGAAGACCAGAAGATATTATTCTGAAAAATATAGACCTTATTACAGATAGTAAATAGTGGCAAAACTCATGACCAAAAATTTAATTTCCTCTTTTTTTATTAGAACTAACAATTTTGTCTCATAAATACTCATAAATAAAATATATTCAAATAAAATATATTAAAAAAAAATTTGTCTCATAAATAAAAATCTGGCTGTTTAGTTTGCAAATACTAAGGATGTAAATCCTTAATATTTGCAAATCAAATACTTATTTTTTATAATATGAAAAAGAATTAATATTTAATATCTACAAAAAACATCAATATAAAAAAACTTTAATAATAAATTCTAGGAAATCATTCAGATAAAAACAACTATTAAATTTATTTGTCAAACAAATTTGAATCTAAATTAGACATCTTTATTGAAAATTATACTGGATTTTAAAAAATATTTAAATCATAAGAAGTTATTTTTTTAGGAATATTATCTCTTATTGTTCATTTCAGCACCATCAAATTGTTTGCTTTGAGTTGACACATGTTTAAATATTTATAATTATAAAATATCCCAATATAAAAAAACTTATTTTAGATTTTATTACTGAATATTCAATATTTGCAACATTTTTCGTTGAGTTAAAAGGATCTGCAAGAGAGCGAGTGATAAAAGCTTTGGAGGTCATTGATAAAGAGCCTTTTTTGCTATTATGAGTACAAAAACCCAGAGAAAAATATTAATGGAATGAGGAATAATATCTATAGATATTTTGAAGAAAGATATACAACTAAAAGAATGAAAATTGTGCGCTGTGATTTCATTTGATGGCTAGCCACAAATACACAAGCAACTTTATTTCATTGAGCACAAACAAAACAAAACAAAAAAAAATATTTTCTAAAGTTACACTGTATATTATATTATGAGTCAGGTAATTTTAAATTATATAAAACCTTAATTGCAGTCTTTTCCTTTAGCCAATACTGTAATAATATTTTATATTATCAAACATCATTATATGACTCTGAGCGTTTCATATCAAATCAGAATGTAATTTTGAAATACTTTTCAAGTCTTCTGAGAGCCTTTCTTTTTAAATTTGACAATGATTCAAGTTTCCTTAAATTATTTTCAAGCTGTATATAAAACGCAAAGTAATGATCTTTGTGAGAAGCATAGATACTTTCATTAGCAGACCTAAAATGAAACATTGAAATAACACTAAGTTAAACATAAATTAACTTTTTAAAAACCAGATTATTATAAACAACCTATAAACTGAAATAAAACTATTATATAATGCAATTTAATTATAATGTACAATGTACTTTGTTAGATATAAATTATAACAATATTTTCAAATTTATTATTAGCAACATATTTTGATTTTAATAGGATTTTTTAAGAGGTTATAATTTTTAAATTTAAAAACTATTAAAATAATTATAAATGATAGAATATATAATAAAATAAGATTTATTTAGTTTAAAATTTTTGAAATTGCAGAAATATTAAATAATAGAATGTTTACTTTCATTTATTATTTATTAAAATTAACATTGAATGGAGTTATTTTTAAATTCCTCCTTAATAGCCTCTTCCTTGATAATGGGTATCTTTTTAGTCTAAAAAAAAATTCTTGTCAAATTACATACCATTTAAATAAGTGTTTTTTTTTAATATATAAGCTTTTAAAATTTTTATTAAAATAACAATCATCTTGTGTATGAAATTGTATGTTCAAGACCATTGTGCGAGTCCATGCATACATAAATAGATGAAAATATTTTGCATAATAAAAATATTGTAACCATATTTTTAAGTGAATAATTTAACTTTTCGTTTCTTAAATTAAAATTGCTCATTTTATTCCTATATAGAAAATTAGTTCAAATTAGAATTATTAATTTATTCTTCATTGTTAAATACAAAAATTTAGTAAGATAAAATTAATTTTATCTAAATTTTTCTATCTGATAAATGGCTCTATTTTTTTTAAAGAATGTTTTCATTGATTATGTAACTTATTTAATTTGAAATAAATTGAAATCAATATACTTAATATAATATTCATGAAATTTTCCGCACATAAGAAATAAAGCTCAGAAGAAAAAAATTTAATCTGGTATGAATCGATAGAAATTGCAGACTGATTCTGGAATCTGCATCACTCTTACAGCGACTCTGAGGTGTTGGCTGGATAATCTTCCATGACATTTTGTGCAACAGAAACATGGTCATCTACTTCACGGACCATTTTCCAGAAATTGCCAAATGATAGTTTTGTGGAATTGTTTAAAGATTTTAAAGGGTGTTTCGATTATCACCTTGTCAAATGTTGTACATGGAAAATAGCTAATATTTAACAAGAATGATTTATACACATATTAGTCACTTGTGACTATAGTTATTTTTTTCACTCAAGAGTTAATTCAATCAAGTTCAATAATTTAAACTGGTTCCCAAACTACAACAAACATTCAAGATTAAGGTGGGATTCAAACTCTTGAACAAATTATAATGATGAAAATTATTAATAATATAAAAAATATTAGTACAGGAAATAATCAATTTTGCGTTATCATATTTGCTTGTGAATAGGATAATAGAAGTCAATAATATAGTTCTATGTGTAGAAAGTAATTATTAGTCATTTAACTTTTAAACAAATGTACAAATTATTAAATTTGAATACAAAAAAACTTTTCAACTCTTTAATTTTGTATAAGAATCTAAAAGTAATTGGATCAATGTTGGAAATAAAAAATAAATAAAAAAAAACTTGTTAAGAAAACAAGTTTAAAATCTGCAGAATCCATTGGCTTGTAACCTGATCATTAAAGACCACTTATCACATGATTGTAGTACTAAACTAGCACCAAATGTCCCTCACACAATTTAGATGGAAATAAATACATTAATTAACATTTATATTAAAAAACTTTTAATTTGGTCTGTATGTAAGATTATGTGAATTCAGTTGCATATATATTGACATGTCATTAGAATTATCATATTTTAATCTTCAAAAAACAATGTTAACACTAAGTTTCCTTTTTTTGAAATTAAAATGCTGCAAGCAGAAAATGTAAAATGTTAGAGTATTTCATATAAAAAAATCACTCATTATATCTGAAATAATTTTCACAATGAAATTATTATTCTCTTGTTAATATAATACACAAAATAAATAAAAAAAAACATTAAATTAAAAATTAAAAAAATCTTTGTAGGGTTTGTACAGATTTCCAAGGAGTTTTCCAAGAGTCAAATCAAAAATTTCCAGGAGGTATCGACATTCACATTAAATGATTTTTTAATTTTATTTTAAAAATTGTTCTTAACTAAATATGCATTTAAATATGTACATGCAATACTTTTCATTCATTTCTGTAAGTAATAAAAATAAATAATTACAAACATTGATGAAACAATTTTTTATTTAAATTAAAATTATTAATGATTATTTCAAAAGCCTTCAATGATTTTACAGCTACAACAGCAAAATTTTGTTTAAATAATCCACATTCTACATAATACTGGATTATACATTGTATAAAATAATGAGTTATTTTAGAATTTTTAGACATTTTCAAACATTCCTGTCTATTAATTTATTGAGTATTTTAAGATGTGTATGATAATTTCTTTTCAAATATAAATACACTTACTCAAACAAATACAACTATTAGATATAGTTTCAAGAGTCAAATGGTCATTGAAAAGACACTTTCCACAAGGCAAATTAAATAATAAGGTAAAAATTTACCTTATGGTCACCCTTGGCGAAATTTTAAAAAATTTGCCAAGGGTGACCACATGGAGAATTTCGATCGAGAAAAACGGAGGGAGAAAATGGCTGAAATAGTGGCATATATTTCATACATTGCTGGTATTTAACAATATGCTCTACTAATTTTAAATACTTAACAGCAAACGCTGATTTATAGCTTTCAAACATCAATGGTAAAATAATAAAGTTGATATATTAAATTATCCATAAAATTTTTTGATTAAATTTTATATTAATGAATTTAAATCGGTAAATATTCATGAGAAATTAATAACAAATAGGGTTGCCAAAATACTAGTTTGCTGGGTTTCCAGTAAAAATGTTCGCCAAATTTAGTGCAAAAACAAACACATCAAGGGTGACCGTAGAGTAAATCTGATCCAATAATTTTTATTTCTGTCTTTATTTCATTAATACACAAATTTATCCTGATTCAATTGAATTATACGTAATTTTCATCAAGGGAAACATGGAAAATATGTTTTAACTTAAAAATATTATATTTAAATATTAATATTCAAGAATTTTATACAATAAAAGGAAAAAAGCAGCAAATAGAAAAATATTAAATTAAAATCGCCGGTCTTATTTGCACAACAAATTAATTTTTATTTGGTAATTACTTCACTTCATTTTACATAATGTTTCACTTCACTTCACTTTACATAAATTTAAATGCTACTAAACCGAGTTATCATGAAATTAATGAAGCTGATCTAGATCCTGAAAACGTTTATACAAGTCAACAGTCAATACAAAAAATTTAATATTGATCATTCCGCCATCTAGTGGCTATATTAAAAATTAATACTTAATAAGTTTTTCGACAATTTTATTGAAAATTTTAAAATATTAAAAGAAATAAATTCAAAATCTATAATACTTTGTAGAACGAAATTCATCAAGGTAAGAAAAAATTAAAGGAGAAATTCACGATTTTCAAGGAGTCAAGTCGAAATTCCAGGAGTTTCAAGGGTCCTTAAATTTTTTTTTTGGAATTTAAGGAATTTCCAGGAGTTGTGCGAACCCTGTCTTTGTGACTAACATTACATGATTAACATTTTAAATCTGCACATTGCTCATTTTTGCCACAACAAAAAAATTGCTTTTAAAGAAAGTAAAAGGATCTTTAAAAATAAAAAAATTATTCTTAAAATTAAAATAAAAAAATTTAACATTTTAATGGATTCATATTTTTTATATTCAAAATAAAAATACTCAAAGTAATAAATCCCAATATTCATAAAACATGTTTCTGACACATGAATTGTTAATATACAAACAAAAACTTCAAATTTAATTTTTAAAAAACATTAAAAGTTTTTCTGAATGGGATAAAGTATTTCTCAATTATTTTTCTACAATTGTTTTAAATTCAATAACATATTATAAAATTAAGATAATTATCTCTCAAATTCAGATCTGTTATATAAAAAATAAATAATTCTGTATACTATCCACAAATTATCTGCATATAAATATTAACAAAAACTCACTATATATTAGTAACTAAGAAAATAACCTTAGTATTTTATGTTAATTGTTTTAGTATATCAAATACTATGTAAAATCTATAGTAAAATTTTACTGTTTTATATGTTATCAAGAGAAATAAAAGATACACTGTTTTATACAATTAAAATCTTTGGAAATGTAATACTTAATTAACATGAATAACTATTAATATTGAATAAGCTACATACTTTTATACAATTATTTAGAATACCGTAATAAGAACTACAGAATTGAAGCAAAGCTTGATAAGAAATCTATTTTCTTTTCTACTTTTGTTACAGATTCTATCTTAAACAGAGCTTTTTCTTTATTAAAACAAAGCTTAAAAATTATAGAATATTTTTATTGTAAAGCTAAAGATTAATTTTTAAAAATAAAAGTAACAAACATTTTTTTTGCTTATTAAATCATTCTTAAAATAAATGAAAACATACAATATACTTATGCTGTCAATATTTGAATCAGATAGAAAGTTCGCTTGAATTATTTGAATCGCTTCTTTTATCCACTTTTCTGATGTCATGCGAGAAAGACAAGGAGGATATTCTGTGAAAACATTAAATCTTCATGTGAATTACAAATATTAATGGTATTTTATTTTAACCAATGTGAATTGTAAATTCATCTTATTTAAATTGGATAAATTCTCAAAAATCTTACACTAACAGTTATAGTTTAAGTTGTTAAAAAACAGATGTAACAAAGAAAGATGTTACATATTAAAAATAAAACAATTTAATAATTTGCTGCTTATGAATATCACTCTCGACTGTGAATGTTAATTTGAAGACTACAAAAATTAATAAGTATGGAGTATAGTTACAATACTTTCAATACAAAAGGATAACTAATTGACTTACAACTTACCATCTAAAATTAAAACTGATATGTTCTTGAATAAAAAAATTCAGATCATTTCAAGTTTATTTGAATAGTATTAAAAAATGAGTATTTACATCAATAATTATACATAATTATTGATATAAAAACTATATTTAATATAGATATAGAGAGAAAGACAGACATAGATATATATATATATAATAATAATAAATACATATTCAGTATAAGATGTGTAATCATTTTTTTAAAAACGATTTAGAATTTCTAAAATAATTAAGATGTGGAGATACCAGTGGAGAAGGAATAACAAATATTGATAGGATATCATTTCTTTGTAAAAAAGGATTGATTACAATTACTTTTAAGTCATCTGAATATGATAGTTTTAGAATTAACATATTAACAAAAAACTCAGCAAATTGATGAATGTTACCAACATTAATCTAGAATCTAGATTTGAGACTAGGATTATAGTAAGTTAATCACAATTAAATGTAAAAAAAAAAAAAAAAAAAAAAAAATCATGACCAATTTTTATTTTAAATTTAAGCAAATTTTTGTTACACCAGCATTCTAAATTTAATTTTTAATATGTTCTTTTATTATATTTTTTACTACATTTTACACTATTTTTACATGATTTAAAAACTTGATGCAAAATTTCAGTTATAGAGAATAAAATCAAAATACATTGAAAAAGCAAAAGTCAATTTACATAATAAATGACATTATTGCATAAATTAAAATATATAAACTGCAGTTAAAGATATTTTACATTTTATTTTAGATATTATACATTAATAATAAATTTTCCAATATATCATTACTACAATTAATTTTCAGTACTAATATTGGCCCATTTTATGCATTTATGTTATCAGAAATTAATTTTTCTTCATATTACTTTACTATTCAAAATTAATTAAAAAAACAAAATATTAATATTTTGAAAAATCAATAAAAACTATACTTCATAAATAACTATGTAAATGAATAACTTATTTTAATATATTTGCAGCAAATAATTGTGTAGTAATACACATGTGAATAATTGGTACATTAATCACTTTATCATACAATAAACAAAAATATATTGATTCCTTTAAATTATTGACCAAAATACTATGGTTCCTAGTATTTTTGAAAATTGAAGTTATGTAAGGATTGATACAAAAAATAATTCCAAAAATTTAGCTTTGAAAAATATTTTTAAACTAAAATATAAATCTGTTTTGTTTTTATTCACAATAATTACAACATATTCTTGTATTAACTACAGTAGAATTCCAATTATCCAAATCATCTTGGAGTGTCTTATATTTGGAAAGTCAAAAAATGTAGATAATAAGATTTTTTGAAAAAGGGTTTACTTTAATTAATTATTGTGCAATGAAAATGGAAGAAAAACTACATATTTTTAACAAAAAGAGCTTTTAACATATTAAATGAAAACACAATAATTTTTCAATGTTAAGGTATATACAATAATAGTACATCCATATACTATGTATGTACAATTCTGTAAATGTAAGTTATTGCTTGTTGAGCATCTTGATTAGAGTAATGTGTTTCACTATTTTCATCCATTTTCAGGCAGCCAAGTTATGCATCTGCTCAACTGTACGAATTTGCATGTGATTATACTTTTGCTGATACTCTATCCCATTCAAAGCAGTTTCAAAGCTGGCATATGTTTTATTAGCTAATGGTCACATGTATTCTTCAACTTGGACATTAAGGCATTTTAGATAAGTTTACCATTATTTGGAATTTCAAGCCAAGAGTCTCACTCATACTCCATTCCCCTATGCTTTCAGAATTCTGAACATCAAGAAATTTTCAAAAGAATGTTTTTGAATTCCTCAAGTGAAATGTCATTTTCTTCTTCTCTCTCTTACCTTTCCTTATCTAGAGATTTTTCTTTTTCTTTCTCTTCGTTATTTTAATTTATTTTTCTGAAATTCTGTAAACAATTTGGAAAATCAAGGATTTAGATAATTGGAGTTCTACTGAATATCAATACCTATTAAAAACACTTCCAAAACAAATTCTGAAATTAAATCTTTTGCAAATTTAAATATAGTTGGTCTGCTTTAAAAATATTTACATTTATCAGAAAAATAACAAAACTTTTAATTTTATATGCTGTAAAAAGTTTTACTAATCATTCTTAATTTTCAATGGGAGTAATGAGTATTTTAAAATATCAAGAACAAAAAAGTTACTCAAGAGTTAAAATGTATTAGTAAACGTAAAAAAAGGAAATTTTTTTTGAAATTTTTAAGGATATATTGTAAAAAGATATTAAACCTAAAAGTTCCAGCATTCTCATTAAACATCACTATACATTCAGCAAGTATATCTTTTTATTAAAAACATTTCATTAAAAACAGGAAATAATTTTCTCATTATAAATTCATGAAATTATTTTTCTTGAGATATCCTTAAAATGCAAATTTCAATGGCTATAGAAACAAGTATCATTAATACAATCAATCCATTCCAAATTATTTTCATTACTTAGTTAGCCTGCTATCTGTTGGCATTAATTCCCAAAATATTAAAAAAAAATTTCTCTTCCTCACTGGATTAGAGTATTTTAAGTGAAGAGTGGATTGATTTGATTTGGTTTTTGTGAAGTTATTGGTATAAGACTCAATATTTTGGATAAATTTGCACCTTACAATACTTAAAACTAGAAGTAGAAACTGGATGAATAATGGCTAGTCATATGTATAAAAGGGAATGTATTAAAAATTCAATAAAAGTTTGTATAAATATATATATACTAACTTTTATTATATACTTTTATCTATAGATTAAAAGTGATAAAAATTTAAATAGAATTTGTAAAATCAATTACATGTAAAAAAACAAATACATTTCTGTGGGGTTTAAACCCAATTAAGTCTGATAAAAATAAAGTCATGCTGTTAAAAAACACTAAGCATAAATCATGAAGAACATGGAAATGTTTAAGCTTTGTTGCAACTTCCTTAATGCAGTATACTTAGAGATATAGAAAATTAAAAAAATAATAAAAAGTGTAACAACTTATGATGAAATTAGTTGAATCCAAGACACAATTATTGGTCTAAATACTTTACAATCATTAATTTAACAATTCTTGAATTCTACTTTTGTATTTCTTTCAGTAAATTACTTTAGGAAATTTTATTTCAGTTGCATTTTGTTTCCTATGTTCCAAAAATTTTAAATAGAAAATATAATACTTTTTCCAAGATAAAAGATTAAAAAATATTATTAAATAAAACAAATTTCAAAGAAACAAATTATATACACATTCGCTGCCACTGATGTGCTGGCGCATCAACATGACGCTACCTCCCATGCCGGCGACACTCGAGTATGATAAGTAAGCTGCTTTATTTTTAGTTCGGATTTAGAGGTTGAACGATGAGGTTTTTGAAGCACGTTATAAAAGCATTATTTTTATATTTTCAGTGCTTGGTTTTTAAATTTTATGTTTAAATTCTTTATGTGCATTTTTAAAAACAACGGACAGTACAAGTATTGGAGGACCTTCACAGCCTAAGAAAAGGAAAGTAAATAAAAAACTGACTGATGCCGAAAGATTAGAATTACTTGAAAAGAGTGATTATTATTATGACAGCGTAGACGATGAAGATTACGGTTGGGATTCTACAAGCAAATCAGAAGGAGATAGTGATGTCGCTGTGGATAACTTAGAAATGTCGGATTCTGACACAGAAGATCAAGAATTACCTGCAATCGGACAGGTTGACTGGAAAACGGATTCAAGTTGCATGGTAAGTCATACATTTACAAAATCTGAGTCCTTGCTAATACAACCAACTGAAAGTACTCCTGTCGGATATTTTCGCCTTTTCCTCACTAAAGGAATTCTGGAAAAAATATTCGAAGAAACAAATAGTTACGCATTAGAAATAAAACATAGCGATAAAATGAAAGAAAAGTCACGAATAACGCTTTGGAAAGATGTAAAAGTGAATGAATTTTTAGTTTTTCTGGGCGCATTCTTGCAAATGGGGACCGTAAGAATGAATAGACTTCAAGATTACTGGAAGAAGGACCCATTATTTCATAATGCAGGCATTGCAAATAGCATTAGCCGAAATCGGTCTTTATTAATTTTATGTGCATTACATTTTGCAAAAAATAGTGGATCTGGAGAACCTCAACCGACATACAGGTTATATAAAATACGCCCTGTTATCGATTTTTTTAACGAAAGAATGTGCGAGATATATTATACGAATAGAGAACTTTCTTTGGATGAATCTATGCATCTCTGGCGAGGTAGATTATTGTTTTGCCAATACATAAAGAATAAAAGATACAAGTACAGTTTAAAACTTTATATTTTGAGCACTTCAATATCTCTCAGAGAGAAAATCACCATGCTGTTATAAAAAATTGTTCTTTCATATTATTGAAGTAATGCTATTGAATTCACATGCTCTTAATAATAAATATTCTGGAAACTAATACCACTTTACGACTACCGACTGAACTTTGTAAAATCACTTTTGCTATCAACAAATGACCTAAAGCCGACTTCAAAGAATCTCATACTCTTGAGAAAAGAGAATTTGCATCTGGCAAAATCAAAATACAAAGAAAAAGGTTAAATCTTGGACCTCTCAAGGCAAACACATGGACACCACGTATGAGTGCCGTGACTGTCTCAACAAACCAGAATATTGCTTGAACTGCTATGAAATATGCCGTAAGTGATAATATATTGATGCAGTACTGTTCTACACTGACATTTCGTTTGTAATAAGTTTAATTTTTTTTTCATTTTCCATTATGTTGTTTATGTATATTATACAATATTTGTTACGTTTTATAATCTTCAGAGTTGAACATTCAACAGGCAATTATGAGTATTTTTTATAACAGGGTTCGTACAGATTTCAAAGAATCTAATTCCAGGAGTTTTAAGGAGATTTCCAGGAGTCAAATCAAAAATTTCCAAGGATGTATCGACATTTACATTAAATAATTTTTTGTTTTATTTTAAAAATTGTTCTTAACCAAATATGCATGTAATTATGTACATGCAATATTTTTCATTCATTTCTGTAAGTAATTAAAATACATAACTAAAAACATTAATGAGACTATTTTTTATTTAAGTTAAAATTATTAATGATCTTTTCAAAAGCTTTCAATTAATTTACAACTATAAAAGCAAATTATTTATTTAAATAATCAATATTCTATATAATACTGGATTATACATTGTCTAAAATAATGAGTTATTTTAAATTTTTTTAGACATTTCCAATAGATTCCTGTATTAATTAATTGAGTATTTCAAGATATGTATGACAATTTCTTTTCAAATATAAATACACTTACTCAAAACAATTACAACTATTAGATATAGTTTCAAGGTTAACTTGTTTTCCCATTTATTTAATAAAAGTAATTCTAAATTTTTCTTCTGTTTACTTTCAAATTCTTATAAGACAATAAAATTTTGCATTCATATTCTAGGATTTTCTATTGCTATAATCATTCAATAGATTTTCACATTTCTTGGTTATTTAAATCTGCAAATATACAATATATATCTATATCCATAAGGCTATCAAAGTCATCACTACGAGCGGGTGAGTCCTTAAATAGTCTGTAAACTGCACTTGCTGTTACCTCAACTTCTGGAAATTAGGAACATCCATGGCTGTAAGCATTATGTAGAATGTGTAGGCTGCAGTTTCTGACATTTAGAATACTTGAATGATGTTCACTTTCTTAAAAAAATCAGCCATTTTATTCAAAATAGACCAGTTTACATTTGGACCATCCATTAACAACTGGAGTAATCCACTTGTTCTTAATTTTAAACATTTCTCATTCACTTCATCAAACAAAATATCTCTAGTTGAATGATGTAAAAAATCGGATGAGTAATACCGTGTTTTAACTGTATCATTATTCCAAAATCTTACATGGCTGTCCAATTGTTTTGTCTGCAGATGATTATTTAAGCTTTCATCAAAGAGAAGCACATAATTAGAAACATTCTTCACTTTTTCTTTCAATAAGTTAATAATTTACAAAAAAAATTGCCTTGCAATAACACTATCTGGAAATATTGCTTGAAAGAAATAATTTATATTGTTACAACAACTGTATCTGAATCCACTGTTTAAAACTTTAAGGACCCATAGAATTTCAGCCTTTAAAACTTCTTTTGAAGAAAAAAATGAATCTTAAGTTTCAGAGCATGCTTTGGGTTCACATTCTTCAACAGGATCAGCAGAGGTGAAAAAATCTTCTAAATGAGTATATTTTTTAGCAGATATAGCTTGTTCTAATAAAGATATATGCTTTTTCCCTTTCATATGAGATTTAATAGCCGAAACACCTACATTTGAAATACAGAAGTCTTTCTTGGAAACCAAACAATGGGCATGTGTTTTTTCTGAATCACACAAAAGCCCCACTGGTCATTTTTTTTCACCAGAGTCACTGGTCCCACTTTTGCCGAGTCCACTGGTCATTGAAAAGACCCTTTCCACCAGGCATATTAAATCATTTTTATTTCAGTCTTTATTTCACTAATAAACAAATTTATACCAATTCAATTGAATTATACATAATTTTCATCAAGGGAAACATGAAAAATATGTTTTAACTCAAAAATTTTATATTTAAATAATAATATTCATAGAATTTAAACAATACAAGGAAAACAGCAGCAAATAGAAAAAGAATCAAATAAAATCGCCGATCTTAATTATGCAACACATTTATTTTGTTATGTAATTACTTCACTTCACTTTACATAAATCTAAATATTACTAAACTGAATTATCATGAAATTATTGTAGCTGATCTAGATCCTGAAAACATTTATACAAATCAACAGTCAAAAATACAAAAAAATTTAATTTTGATTGTGCCACCATCTAGTGACAATATTAAAAACTAATATTGAATTAAGTTTTTTGACAATTTTATTGAAAATATTAAAAACAATTCAAAAAATTATTATATTTTGTAGAAAAAAAATAAATGCATCAAGGTAAGTAAAAATTACAGGAGTAATTCCCGATTTTCAAGGAGTCAAGTCAAAATTCCAGGAGTTTCAAGGGCCCTTAAAAAATTTTTTTTGAAATTTAAGGAGTTTCCAGGAGTTGTGCGAACCCGGTTATAATTTACATTTTGCTGCAACATTTTGAAATAGTAGGAATAATTCAACAATGCGAATATCTGTATTTTGTGTTAGCTATTTGAAAATATTTTTTGATATTTTTTCATAAATTTGACTTTTCTTTATCCAATTAAACTCAAAATTATTTTATTTCTTTTAAAGTGTGACTTTATGTAATGTGTCAATAATTTCGCAGAAAAATGGTGAGACAATCTAGAGCGTCAGTGGCATACAGGTGATAAGTTGAACGTGAGGTACCACTGACGCTCTAGAGTGTCCGAAATGTTTTTACACTAAACACTAAATTAAAAGGTTTTTCCTTTTTTCTGGTTTTACAATTAAAATATAAGGAATGTTTTAAATCATTAAAACACTTTTTTTTAATTCGGCTTCTGAAGATGGATATATAAATTTTGGTGGCAGCGAATGTGTTAAGTAAAAATATATATTTACCTGAGGAAAAAGTTGAGAAAGATGAGTAATGGATGCTAATCAATCTAAAAATTGTATCTCTTAACATAATAATGAATTTTTAACTTGAAACATAAATCTAAAAAGTAATTTCAAATGAAAAAATATTGTAACTTTTATTATATTTATTCCACATTTTTTATGCAAAATCATTGTCTTTGCAATTGGTCAGAAAAGTATTTTTTTAATGATTGCGTCATGAACAATTTGTTTTATTTTAGCAATAACATCACAATAAAAGCATTCGACAAAACTAGTTTCATAATGTAAAAATAGGAATCAAAAATGAAAAATTTACATCATTTACTGTAATGTAAATAATGACAATAACATTTATATTTTAAGCAACATTTAGCACAAAAGAGAGAAAATCTCAACTTACCTTTTAACAATTTATAAAGGTTCTCATATAGAATCAAATGAAAATATGCTTCTGTATCATTAGAATTATTTTCTAAATATTTCTCTGCATTGTATTCAATATCTCTTAACATGCTGAAACCACAGTTCCACTGCAAAAATTCATGAAAACAAAACATAATAATCAAAATAGTAATTTAAAATGGAATTTATTGATAAATATGCTCTTACACAAAAACAATCATTTTGGAAATAAAATCCAATTTTTCATTTTGAAATAAATTCTGTTTTCACACACACACTTATGTAAAGAAATTATCTGACATCATAGTCTAAGAATAGGTGATATGAAAAAATAAACAGACAAAACAACACAAATTGATTTGTCAAAAATACCTGGATTACAAGAATTGCAGAATACAAACAGCAAAAAGGTCAAAATTCATATTAATAGAAATTTATATACATAGAAATTGCTAGTTGTCTCAAGTATGGTAAAAAAAAAGAATAGTAGAGAATGGTTACACTATGCAAGATATTTTATACATAAGCATACCATAATATTTCAGTACAAATTTTTATCAAGCAATATTTATATGTGCATTTAAAAATTTTTTGAAACAAATTTCTATTAAACATCAAGTCTTTGTACACAAAAAATTCATTATTTAATTTCTTCATAATATTAAAATGAAATAATATAGTTAAAATATAGTTAATATAATATATTAAAATGAAATAATATATAAAATTTTATTTATTGTTTTAAATTATGCAGTACAAAATTAAGATATCTAAATGCATTCTGCTCATTTATCAGTAAAAAATTTTTCTATTAATGCTTTATAATGATACAAAGATTATTTACCCCATTGAAAAACCTTAATAAGAAGAAACTTAAAAAAGGTTTTTATGCACTAGATATATTTGTTTACTAATAGTTATGCTAAGCATAAGTTAAACACTGGATTTTTGAGAGCAGATCATTTCAACACTTATTGCACACTCACTTTTTCACGAAAGTGGTCACAAAAAGTTCGCTGACGTTGTACTAAATATCAGCCACTTTCTGAGGATTTGAATTTCCCTGTTCTTAGATTTCATTACATAGATATTTAAGATATTAATTTTCAGCTTAAAAACGTGTATTTATGTATTTAAAGATAAGTTAATTTGTAATATCTAAGAAAGAAAAATAAAGCAACACATGTTATACAAAGAGAAATATAAAATAATAATTGGAAATCTGTCAGTTGATAAAGATTTAAAAAATGAAATAAAATACCAAATGATGAAAATTTTTATAATAAGTCTTCAAGAAAATATCTTAAGTTCATAGACGAGAATAAAGATCAATCATTTTGTATTATATATTTAAAAATGTCAAAATTTTAGAATTTCTCTCTCTTCTCACAACCTTATCCTATATTTCAAAGGAAACACTGTTTGACACTTGATTCATGGTCATTATTGACTAATGAAATTATAATCATGATCACTGCAATAATATTTATGTTTGTTAAAAACAAATGCAGAGATTGCAGCCTAAATTTCAGAAAGGTAATGATGTAAAAGGAAGTTAAAAAAAGAAATTAAAATTTTAATCAGTATATTGTACTTTTGAGAAAGTATGATATGTGGAAAATCTCTGGACTGAATAAACATGACGTGAAGGATTGATGAAAGGTTTCATTTTCGATTCAGTGATGTTACAGACTCAAATACAAAAGCAGAAATGTTTATTGTCAAATTTTGCTCACCACAGTTACTTACACATTGTCAGTTGTTTCTAAAGAAAAATAAAAATGTATCTAATACAAATAAAAATATAAAATATGCATTAGATTAAAAAATAAGTAAGAATATCTGTTACTTGATTTATTAATTTATTACTTTATGAACATTTTCTGCACATAAGAATTAATTTAATTGAGACATAAAGCAGATTCTGAAGTCCTATCAATATCCACATTTGAAGTCAGAGATGAATCCATGCAGTAATAAACTAGCAAGAATGTTTACCATTCTGCAACTAGCTTGGCAGGAGTTATTTCTTGAGAGAGGTAAAAACATAGAAAGTTCTTGATTTGGGAATTTGATCAATAAAAATCTTAAAATTACTAATTTAAATATATTTATACAATTTATAAAGTAACAAAAGCTGGTCAGAATAAATATGCTTTTTACATTTTATGTGATTATAGAAAATAAATATTTTCTATAATCACATAAAAACATCCAATCACTTTTACAAAAGCTGTGATTATTTCAGAATTTCTTTTACTTTCATAAATAGATATAGATTAATAGAAGGGGCTAAAAATACATAAAAATAACTTTTAAAGTAACTTATTTCTCCTAAAAGAATTAAAATGTCAATATGTAAATTATATTTTCTCTTTCCCTTTTTTTATTTTTTTTTTATTTTGTTAATTCTATGTAAAGATATGTTAGGTAAACTATTCATTATGGCCACATTATTTAAATATAAAGTTATATACAAAGATTAAGTTGTTTTTAATATATTCTGATAAATATATTAAAACAACTTAATATTCCAATAGTTAGAAAATTTTCATTTACTTCTAAATGAACTAAATTAAATTTGCTTCTAAAACAAAGTTCATCAAAAATTAGACTGAAATGCATAAAAAAAAAACTAAAAATCATGCATTATTACAAAATAGCATTCTTTTTATTTAACACCTATAGCAATTTGTTTATTAATATTTTACTGTTAAAATGAATTATATAAGAATGTGTTAAGATAAGGCTTTTTCACATTAAAAGAAATTGTGAAATTTTTTAACAAAACAATGAATTATTCGCAAAGTTAAGAAAATATTCAAAAAATAAATTGTGGAATCAAGAACAAACACTTTTATAAATTTAGCTTCTTAAGTAACAAAAGAATAGTACAGAATAAAAACAGCACCTAATAATTGAAAATTGTTAGCTTATAATCTTATGGTAAAATATAAAAAGAAATAAGAAAAGTTCTGAAATATTTTCCCCTTAAATAATAAAATTAATAACAATAATATAATAGGACTTATAAAATAATAAAAATCAAATACTGAGATCATAAGTTTGCTGTTATCTTTGTGCTTATAATAAATTAATTTAATGTAACAAAGAGGAAAATGTAGTGGAAAGTCCTTTAAACTGTCATCAATAATAATATAGAATTTATTAAGTTACTTTTTTCTGTAAAAAATTATTCAGAATTATAACTAGTGAAAACATTTTCAAAACAACAAATTTTTACACAAAAAAAGCTATTGAAGAAATTGGAGATCTTGCATTATTATTTCACTAGACTACTTAGAATATAGAGCACAAATTGGAATCAAAACTAAATATATCAATTAGATTATTATTCACTAATTAAAAACAAATTCAAATCAAATTAAACATATACTTTTGGTACAATTTTGGAACAGAGAAAATCTGTAATTTCTTTAGTATAATGTCAATCTACTGAATCCACATGTTAGTCTACATGACAATTTTCATAAATTTAAAAATATAATTTTATATTATGAGTCATTACAAAAAGCACAGAATAGCAAATATTTTAGTGCTTGGTTAGTGATATATGTAGAAATATTAGTATAATATAATATTAGAAATGTAGAAATAATATATATTAGATATGTAGAAATACTGTTGATATAAGTAGAAATTATATCTAATATTATAAAAGACAAATTTAAAATTTATAATAAATAGACAAATATAAAATTTCGAAAGTATCAATTTATTCTGAATAAATACAACATAATTTTTTCTTACCAAACAAGTTATAATATTTTCATCATATTCTTGATTGAGAAGTAAGATCAAAGTACTTCTTCCATATCTTTGAACATATAAAACATGCTTTTGCAATTCATTATTTTCTATGTTCGGATAATTTTCAATAGTGTTAAAGGAAGAATTTAATCTTCTATGAGAAATACTGCCACTGTTTTCAGTACCATGCATGTCATGTGAAACACTTTTATGCTTAAAATGTGAAGAGATATTATGTTTTAATCTGATGAAATTGGATGATTGAGTGACTGTACGGCATTTCAGTATTTGAAGTTTAGATTTTTTACTTGTATTACTTTGTCTTTTTCCCTGAGTGATGCATTTGCAAAAAGTTAGAGAGTTGCTTCCAAGTTTCATGGTATTGAGATTAATTTCAGAATTCCAATTTTTTAAAGATGAAATATTAAAGCTTGGATTTCCCTCTTCACAGAGAAAACAATAAAATTCTAAATCTCTTGCACTTTTTTGTTTTAAATTTGTTACAATGTCTGTATATTGAATGTGTGCATGTTTAAAGCAAAGCAGATTCACACCTAAAAGAAAAAAAATTACAGCAAATTAGATACTAGAAGAAAAGTCCAATATATAATATTAATACAATAAAGTTACAATGTATAGTCAGTAAGTATCCAATTTATATTACAGTCAAATTTATATTCAGTAAAGAAAAATCACATTCTAATAGTAAGGAATTTTTTGATTTTCATTTCAAAAGAAAACTATTGTGAAAAATTAAAGCAAATAAGAAAACTAAAAAGATTTCTTGTCTGTTTAATTATTTTGATATCACAAATATATTTAAATTTCCATGATTCTATCCATATAATAAAGAATCAATTTCAATATTTTTGTACTTTCAGAATGGTAAATTTTTTATTGTGAATAGTTAGATATTTATGTAAAATGTGTATTTTACACAAATTTTGTAAGATAAGAAAAGAGATTTTATAAGACATGCAAATGCAAAATTTAAATTGCTGAAATACATATTGTTAAAACTAAATTTCAGAGTGGTTCAATTCTTTAGTAACAAAGCATTTGCAATATTCAGTTTTATATTTATTAAAACTGAATATTTCATTAAGTATAATAAAGATTTATACTTTATGTGAAATATTCAGTTTTAATGTATTTTAATTTTTGTAATTTAATTTATGCAGCTATTATAAGTAATTAAGGAAGAACAACCAGTAAGTTTCCTTTGATAAGTTAATGCTTTTCATTCAAACACACTGAGGCAAATTTGACACTTATTGTTATTCCATAGCTTTATCTCAAATTTGAAATTTAAGCTAATTTACATTTCTTTAAGCATCTCATGTATTTTTGACTCTTTAAAAATATATCACTTCAATTTTTATTCTCAATTTATCACAGAAATTCTTTAGATATTAGTACTTTAACTACTGTGTAAGTATATTTGATTTTACAATTTACTTCATAAATATTTTAACACTAAGTTTGTTTATTTTTTAATGTGTATAGCAGCAATAAATGTATATATATATATATATATATATATATATATATATATATATATAAACGCCCAAATGCTGCAGATTTATTTTAATTTCAATTAAAATTTCCATACCAATTTTTAAAAATGTTAGTGTTTAAGTATAGTATTATTATTGTTAAGGATTGTGTTTTAAAAATTAACACAGTTCACAAATTATTCTCTCTCTCTCATGCACACACTCTCACATGTTTGTAAATAAATAAAATTAAATTTTTTTATTAATCTCATAAAGTTAAATATAATATAAATTAATTTTGCAATTTCAGTGTTCATAAGACTTTTAAAATTCATAAATTGCTATTATTACCATAACAAAGAAGTGTATTGCACGGCATTTAAAGTTTGTTGTAAATTGAATTAGTTTTTCTAAAATGAAGAATTGCAGAGCATTTATTTAAGTTAAAATGTTGTAACATATAGAATAACTAAAATACAATAACAATTTGGGTACTTGTGGTAGCAGGAAAGGAAACTTATTTTTATAAAAACCCTTTAATAAAATCTATTAAATTGCTAAGAAGGGTAATTAGAAAAAACTCAAGCTAGATACTAAATTTTTAAGAAAAATTATAAGCTTGATTTTAATGATTAACAGCATGTTCATTCATTTGTTCTATCAAATTTCAAATTGTACACAGAAATTTATGTAATTAATAATAGTCAACTCTTAAAATGTAATGTAATTTTTCCCCTTTGAAATAAAATGTAAATGCTAATTTATTTATCATAAAAGATGATGCATTGTTTTATAGTAAAACAGATGCTTTAAATTGAATTATGAAATTAAATTAAATTTTTTTTCTGAAAGTCTGTGATTCATAATAGACTCATTTAAGGAATTAGATCCACTATGACCATCCACTGTAAGTGAGTTTCATATCACTAAGTTATCCACACCTAAAGTAGAAGTTGAATCTATGTGTAGTTGAACTTGACATCATGAAGTGATCATGCAGCCACAAACTTTGATATTAATGTTCCAAATTTTGCTAAGAGTATGTTTTAACCAAGCATGAGAAAAGAAACTATTATCTGTGATTTTTAAAGTTTTATACGGATTAATTTTCAGTCAGATAGGGAAGTTTAGGAAATAAAATTTTAAATACAAAATTACAGATTATACATAATTATGCAAATTTATTTAACCACAATTCTATTCTAATCTTCAAATTTCCTTAACTTTGCTTGGTAAAATTCCTTGTTAACCATTTTAAATAAGTTATTTAATTTCCATGTAGTGAAATAATAAAAAGGATTATAATAATGGAGGATTACATTTCTTTATCATTACGTATAAATGAATAAATGCTCATAATGAAGAAATATATAAATTATTATTTACTTAAAAACAAGAAAATCTAAATATAATTGGAAAAGATTAATAATACATTTCAAGTTATTGAAAATTGAAAACAATCCATATAAATATCACCAGAGCAGAATAGGCCTAGTTCATAGTTTTAAAGATGGTTTCTGTTAATTATTTCTGTGAATTCAATTTTAAGTTAATTTAGTAGCAAGATTAATATTATATGCTAAATACATGAATATAAACTGCAATTGCTCAATTTATTACTTATAATTCCAATCAGAGAGGAAACTATTGATAGATTATAAACAATATATATCTAATTACATCAAGTAAATTAATTTAGCAATATAATAAACATTCTGCTAAGCTTTAATATACCCTTTACAGCTGTCACCTGATACACTACTGAAATGTATATTTGCCAAGGATATTAGATTTGTTACCTTGAAATCTATATAATGGTAGGTTGGGTTTTGTGGAACAAGGTTCAAAAATGGATAAACTGTGTCAGAACTATAATATAATATAATAATAATTTTCAAAACCCAAGCAACGTTAAAGAACAAAAATTTTGCATATAATAAAATTCAAATCTAAACAAATATAAAATGACAGAAAAAATCAATATATATAACAACAAAATTTAAATAAATTAAATAAAATGTAAGAAACCTATTGCTCTTAGAAAGGCAAAAAGGTTTTCATGGGGAGGCTCCTTCAACAAATCAGGTATCGCAATTAAAAAGAGTAAATGATAATAATTAAAATATGAAAATGAAATTAAAATTTAAAAAACAGTAAAGGGTTCATCACATTTCACAACAAGGATTTAGTTTGCTTAAAAACAAATGTGTGCGAGTGAAACGTGCATATTTGATATGAAGGCAAGTTATATAACTTATAATGAATTAAAATTATGCTAAAATCTTTTGTAATGACAATATATACTTTAATAATGGCAGATATATCAAAAATCTTTCCTTATCTCTCTTTTAGCATTAAACATCACAATCATTTGATTTGAAAGCCACTAACTTATATAACAAAGAATTTTTACAATGATAGAGGATCAATTTAAATTTTTATAGATCAATATTATTTATAACTTTTGAAAAAAAAAGCCGAATTGATTGATTGATATGAGTTAACAGAATAATTCAAAAGTGCAGATATAAGATTTTGTATGTAATAAAATAGAATAAATAATGAGAAACAAAAGTTTGCTGCATTAAAAATGCTGAAAATATCATATTTTATAAATAAATAAGACTCAAAAAGTAGAAAATTTGATCATAAATATATTAATCTCAGTGATGACAAACTTAAAATTATAAAATCAACAACCAGATTATTCTCCCTTTATACTTTCTTACCTTGTGCATATTTTATTCCCCTGCAGCTATAAGTGTCTTCTTTCAAGTCCAATCTTGGATGAATTCCTGAATCATCAGTTTCCAGCAAATTACCTTTTTCATCATAACAAAATATATCATAGATGAACTTTAGACAATTTTGATTTCTGCTATTCAGCATTTTTCTTTTCAATAATCTTGAATGAATAACACAACAAGAGATTTTGCTTAATTTTTTATTCCATTTCACTCCCATAGATGAAACTTTACAAAAGCTTTTCGTTTCATCTGTAAAGGCATCCAAACTATGGACAGTTTCACTACAATTTCCAGAATCAATATCACCTTCTGAACCAGAATTTGTGTGTTCATTATAATTTGGGAAAGAGTTTGAAGTTTTATATACTTTTTTGGGACTTTTCACTCTTATATTCGTTCCAACAAGAGTATGATTGTAAGAAATTATCTTTGAAATCATTTTTGGACTCAAGTATATACACTTCAATTCAACATCAGGAGGTAGGCCTCTTCTTGAATCATAAATGTTGCTTACTGGCAACTGAAATAAAATTCAAAATAGTATATTTCTATTATAAATTGTGGTGTTTCTGTAAATTTAATATGTTGTTTTTTTTTTTTAATAATACTGCTGTACAATTTAAACGAAAGTTTTTTTAAGCATATCATACACTATGAGACTTTTAAGTTCAACTAAAATCTTATCATTTTGCTTAAATTATGTTTAAATATGATAATTTTTAATTTTAAAAAATAATATAATGATTTTTAAATTTCAAATCATGTTAGACAAACCAGACATGTTAGACATTTAATACTTTATATAATAATATTTCACATCTTCATGAACTTTTTTCCTTGAATTTAATGTTTATATTATATAGTATCAAGTAACTATTATTTATTCAAAAGAAATATATTGTTCACAAATTGAGAAAAATTTTGTTTAAGAGAGAGCTTGATTTTATATGAATTCATTTTGAAACTGTCAAAAAAGAAATAAGCTGTCACAAAAATCAGAATGAAGAATCAGAATTTTTATACATTTAGTTATAATATTTTGAGTAGTCATATGATCTTTAGAAAATGATAAAAGAATTGAGATATTTGCCCAAATAGATGGCATGTTTTTATCCCTTTTAAAAACTTGCATGAATCATACTTTCAAAGAATATGATATTAATGAAAATAATGAGAAATAGGTTAAAACAAATCATAAAATTGGATAAATCTGGATTTTTAAAATTTTACTCATAATTGGGCATAATATATAAAGTAGAATAATCAAAACGTGTTTATTTTACAAAAGCTTACATGTATCAGAAAACTCCTAACATAAATCAAACTTTCATTAATAATATCAAGAATATTTTTAGAGTTTTTCTGGGGGAAAAATGATGAGTATCATTAATCTCTTAGGTAAAACATTAATAACAACATTAAAAGACATCTGACTTTTTACTTCATATTTAAATTGAACTAAAATCCTTCATGAATTTAAAACACAGTAAAAATTAATTTATCATTTATAATTTTCTTTTTCCAACATAATAGCTTTACAATTTTCTCCAAAGGGTAATTCAAGCTCTAATTTCTGTTTTAAGACTTGAAACCAAACTACAACAACAAAATAAATACATGAAGATAGAAATTAAGAAATAAATCAGTATAGCTAGTTTGTAGCATGATTGTTTATATCAACATATCTTTGATATGAGCAAAAAGTTTATTGCAATTTTTAAGGTTAAAGCTAACGATCATCATTAATTCATTAATTGTTTTACAGTTACACATTGAATTAGTCACTAATTATTTTATAATCTATTTAAAAATGCATTTTAAACCATCATACTGAACCACAAGCATAGAATGGAAACCAAAACCACATCTTTTAAACTGAAAAGCCAGATAGCAAATAATTCAGCTACCATTTCACTATATTCTTTATAAAAAGTATCAAATTAACATTGAACTAGAAATAATATCACATGAGGCTCATAAAATAACTTTGGCTTTGAAATATAGTTCAACTAGGCAACTTTTAATTTCCTAAATTTATTTCGGAAACAGTTTCCTCGTATCATGACTTTTTTATGGAATGCATAAAACTGAAGTTTCTTGCAGAGTTAATCTTCACAATTCAAGAATGAAAAAAATAAAGAAAGAAATAAAATAAAGAAATTTCACTTCTTTCTCTTTTTATCTAATTATCTACATCTACTTGAATAAATCTTAAATAAAAAGACAGTATTTTCCTCCAGATAAAAAAATTTTATGGAAAGAAAATGTCACCTTTGTTATAATAGATATAAGTATGAAAATATAAGAATAAAATATAATACAGCCAATCATATTAAAAATACACATCGTTTATACTTACTGCAGCATTATAATTTGACATCAAAGATAAATAATTAGTAATTTGGGATGGAAACTGTGATGCCAACACTCTGAAAATAAAAACAATATGAAATTTTATAGCTCTTTTTAGAAAAAAGGACAATATGACTAAACAAATGTTAAAATTTATTTTACTTATCAAAAATAATTAACTAACTAAAAGAAACATGAAAACAATACTTTAAATAAGAAGTAATATTAAGATCATTAAATGAAATAGATACACGTTCGGTGGCACTGCCCAGAGTCCTACAAAGGATGGCAGCCATTGGTTCTGAACATTTCCAGCCTTGGTGCTTATCATGATGCTAGCCAGCACCTATATGCTGGGAGTTAACCTTAGAGAGACAGTGACCACCCTTAAAACTGCCTAAGGACCCCTTCACTTGCTACCCAGTATCAGCTGATTGATACACTGAAGACCACATTGTACTACCCTTTCAAGGGGATTCCACACAGGAGGATTTTGAAAGTCCATGAGAAACAAAAGGCAAACAGTGGCTAGAGATACTCATCAAGAACTCCCTTGCTTGCTGTCAAGGGACAGAAAAGATTAGGAAAATATTAGAAGGGGAAAAGAGGAAGAACAGAAAAATTATTCCATGGTACTTCAGGATTGAAACACTCATACTCACCAAAAGAAGGCGAGCCCCATATGGGAATCAATTCACGAAATTTTTCCATCATAAGAACAGCCTTGTAGATGGGAACATTGTCCTGATGAAGCACTATTTGTTCTGAACCTAAAAGACCTTTTTTCTTTGACTTTAGAATACAATTTATCCAAACGATTAGCATAATTTTCTGGTTTGATTGTCCTACCTTTACATGGAGTATCCCAAAATAAAATTCCCTTAAAATCTTAAAACCTGTTCCCATAATCTTTCCAGCAAATGGCACACTTTTCTATGTCAACTGTTTTGATTGCTGCTTGGTCGCTGAACTATAGTGACGGATCCATACCTTATCCAGAGTATTTTCATCATGGTAGGGCTGTTGGCTATATTAACCAAAGTTACAAAATGGCCCAAAAATATCGACTACACATCAATTGTAAAGCATTAAGCATTGTTCCAAATTTATTGTGCACAAGTTTTATATATATATATATATATATATATATATATATATATATATATATATATATATATATATATATATATCCAAGATGTATGTCAGCAAAAGCTACAATTGTCAGATTGCAAATTTCTCATGCCCACAAAATCAGTTAATATGTGTTCATTTTTTAGATACATCAAACATGGTAACCTTTTTCAATTTCAATCAGCAATTATTCATAAGATATTTGCAAATTTTTATAACAATTTAATCAGTAGTGTCCAATTGGTCACTACAGATTAAATTATTAGAAAGAATGTTCCATATCCAGAATGTTTGTATGATATTTAAAATCTGTAACCCAACTGTTATAAATAAAAACTAATTTTTTCTCAGTGAAGCACTTAGTTCTGTTTCAATATTTACAGCAGATAAATCTTTTATAAAAAAAATATTGTATGACAATCCTGATTCAATTTTTCCATATTTGGTTAAAAACAAAAAAAAAAGTTTTTTTTAATAAAAATAACTGAAAACAAATCTTTTCAAGTGCAGAAAAAATATTTTTTAAAAAAAATGGCACAAGACGCACTTTTAAATGAGACCAGAAACTTTTCATCCCAACATTGGTATGTGTCTATGCATGTATATATATAAAGGAGGTTCAAATCATTTGCTTTTGCCCATGCATCTTAATCTTAATTTGGATCTCTAAATGGTTTAATGTATACTAATTATGAACAAAATCTTAATATGATTCCAGTGAAAAATATTAATTTTTTATATTTTGCAATATTAGTATATTTATTCTTTTGCTTATTATACATAGGAAAACAAAATAATTTTTTTAATTATTTTATAATCAGAAGAAAACTTATTAATTTAATAACGCATGTTTAAATATTCCTTTTATGATATTTAAATGTAAAATTAGGATTTAAATAAAAAGAGATTAAAATTTTGAAAAATATAATTATACATATAAACACAATCATAGTAAACACAATACCTGCTGTTATAAAAAACAACACCAGCCATCACAGATGAATTAAACTGGCATATTTGGAGCAAATGATTTGCTTTTGAGCCTATTCCAGCATTCTATTAATGATAAATACATATATACATGATATATATATTAATTAGTTAATTAGAATAAAAATGTGATTCATTGAGAACATAATTTTTAATTATAAATATATATAAAAACTTACAACCTTATAAGTGTAATTAAATTTAAGTAAAACCTAAGGATAATATCTGTACCTTTTAAGAGAAAAAAATAAAAATTCTTTATTACTCTTTCCCAAATGTATTGTTCATTTTATTTTTGAAATGATTGAAAATAACATTTGAACACTTCTTATTTACAGGGTAAATGTATCAAGTCAAAAAATATATTAATTAATTAATTCTCAGCTAAAATGCATAAAACAATAGAGAAAAGGAAATGCAAGTATTAAAAATTAAATATTTTTAATGTAATGAAGTTTGGAAAATGCATTCTAAGAATTATGATGGCCCACTATACATATTTGGGTGCGAAAAATGAATCTATAAATTTCAAATAGGAGCATAAATAGAAAAAAATGCATGTGTCATATTCAGAACATTGTAGCAAGATCACATTCAAAATTTTAAAATAAAAAATAACTTAGTAACACAAAAAGGCTCTATTTTTAAGAAGAAAAATGGATAAATAATTTGGTTCATTTTATTGTGCTGTCAATATTTTTTAACTTTGAAGGGAAATACACAGAGTGTGAGTAAGGCAAGGACATACATAGGCAGTTGCCCTAGGTCCATACAACAGAGGGGCCCCCAAATCGAGTGAGAAGTTTGTTTTGCATGATCTATCAAATAGAATCATTTGCCAAATCAAATAAAAAGAGTGAAGCAGAGGCCGCGCTCCCTAAAGAAATTTGTGACCTGGATTCTAATTAGGCTAAGTCGGGCCCTGAAATTATGATCAAGAGCCATAGTTTAAGGTAGATTTTAAGTCACTAGAACTATCGACACTTGGGGGAAAGAGAACAAACAAGTTGTTGAATTGGAAGTCAGAAAATTAACTATTTTTAGCTAGCAGCCTGACAAAATGGATAGCTAGAAAATATTCATAACAACACATTCTTTGTTCATTCAAAGTAAATAGGAAATATCAAGAAAAATTATAAATTTATGTGAGCAAATAAAACAATAACTTTTTATTTCACATGGCATGAAAAGTTTCATACAATAATTTAAAAAAGTAGTTTTGGAAACAATTTCTCAAGAAATGGTAAAATAATTTTCTAAAAATAATTTAAAGCAGCTGGTATTCTTGAAAACATTTACTGATTGCTGATTTCAACTTTCATAAATATCATTGAATTTAACTAAATCTCTTTCACCACCACAGTTACCAACTACACTTCAGATATTCAATAAACTAATGAAAATATGATAAAATTATAAAAAATATACTGTGCTTAGATTAAGTTTGGATTAGTTTGTTTTTAATGCAACTGTTTTACACAAGAAATAATTCTTAGATGAATAGTTCTAAGTATATTATGATATAATACTTAAAATATTATTCACACCCAAGGAAACGGTTATATCTTGAAATGATTTGTTGAGCTGAAAGCTAGAGCACTGACCTTTTAGTCATCAGTTTGATATTCTTTTTAGGGCATGTTCTCCCATCATTAAAGAGGCTTTCACATTCCTTGATATGAATATTATTTGATTATAATGGATTCAAAATATTTTTATATAATTTTCAACATTATTATAAATATCCTTCATGTAAGACTTAAAGCCTTAAATCTTCTGAGGTTGTTCAAATGTTCAACCATCTTGTTCAAAATGTTTGGCAACAAAGTTTGTGTTTTCACTGCAAAGATAGTTTGTCTCCCTAAGCACTTGTCAAGAATATAAAATCTCTAATTCATAATGAGATATATATCAGTTTTTCCCCCGACCACTTCAGAGTATCTTAAAGATTGATTGACAGAGGGGACACCCCCATTGACCTATATCACCTGAAGAAACCAACAAATGATTGCAGTTTACTTTGTGAATGTTTTTTCTGCTTAGAATTTTTTTACTATTATTTGTTGCAATTTTTACCACACTTAATATGAAATTATTTTTAAAATACTTTCAGTATTTTTGCCCTAAAAATTTAATATAATTCAAAATAATTTTAACATTTAAATACTTAAAAATAGAAAAATGTATGACAGTATTAATTACTGAAGGTTATATTCAATTAGATTCTGAATCAATATGTTTGGAAAATTCATTTAAATTATACATATGGCAGTTATATTATACTTTTTTTACTTACATTTAACTCATTTACAAACAAAAGTAATTTGCATTTTTACCTTAATTGTGAACTTGATAGGATGGAAACATGTGACTTTGTGGAAAATTTAAAATATAAGAAATAAAAGATACATAAGATTTGAAATAGTTAAAATATTTTAAGTTTAAAAATGGGTACTTTTTCTTTAAAATTATATAGGTATAAGTTATAAATTGATTGAGATAGTTTAAGCATTAAAAACAGATTCAGTGTTATAATATTTTATTCATTCTCAATTTTCTAATTAATCTTTATAGCAATTTTTTTGCACTTTATTATATTAAAAGCATTATTAATATAAGATCATATATTTTATTGGTGGAATATATAATCTTTGCAATCTCTCAAATTTTTTAATTAATCTCGTAAATATCTTAATTTTTTGTAAAAAATTTAAGATACGGTAGTAATTATTTTAAATATTTGATTGCATTTATGAATAATCAGTAACAAATAGAAAATCTTAGTTTTAAATAAACAACTTTCATCCTTTAAATTAAATAATTTATTTTAATCATTAATATAATTTTTTTCTTCCAAATAATATTTAAATTTTTTATCACTCTATTATTTATTAGTAAATTTTTTTACCGTAAATGAAATCAAGAATATAAATCACGTGGGATTTATATTTTGATTATGAATATAATTCCTCATCAAATTTCGAATCAGATATGTTTTTCAAAAACTGGCAATATTGCCTCGCTTGAGAGTAGCAAGGAAAACTTAATTTCTGAGAATAAATATAAATGAAATAACACATTTACACATATACGCAAATGAAAATGATAAATATGCTTTCGAATTTTTTCATAAACCCCTTGAATGAGATTTATTGAAAATCACTTTTGTCATTTTCATGAATTGAAAATCTATAATATTTCATTACCAAATGTTTTTTGAGTGGAATCACATTACATTGTATTACTATTATATGTTATCAATTTAACATTCACAATTTTCCAGGGATACTTGTACTGATACACAATATCGATTAGTTCTGAATTTGTAATCTAAATCCTTCCTTTTGTTAACTGGGTATAATCAGTAAAATTAATCGATCCTTTTGTTGTCTTTTGATAATATGCTTATTAGAAATTTCTACTTATACATATGTGAATCAAATTTATTATTTACATTAGAATTTAGTTAAATATTTTCTTTAACATTCAAAGATTTTTTTTCTTATATTCCTTAATACCTTATACAATTGCTAGAGTTTATGGTTACACATATATGAAACATATATTATAAATAAGCTCTATGCTATGTTTTTTTTCCATCTGATAAATTTTAGAAATAAAAATTTAAGAAATTAACACTGACATTGAGCTAAGAATTCAAAGTTTTAATAAGATTAAATTCTTTAGCTCAATGTCAGAACAAAGTTTAAAAGCTTAAAACATTAAAAAAAAATTAATGATATAGAAACTAAATAAAAATGTTGTTCTTGTAATTTAGTTTATATTTACAAAGAGATGTATTTTATGAATATCTACTACTTTAGTCAATAATTAAAATACTTTTTTTTATCCTACGTCGGGACAGCGGCCTTATCGGCCATGTGAGTCCTATAATTAAAATACTTGATTAAACTATGCAAAATTAGCGAGATTTTTTTATTTTGTAATGATCAAACAAAAAAACAAATCTAAATAATATGCTTACAAAAATATTTTATTAAACCTTTTATTAAATTTTGCACTTCTAATTATTTATATTACAAATTAGATATATTAAAGGAAGAAAAGTTACAAAACAACTTAAATGTTTAAATAAATGAAAATATTTTATATATTTAATTATTATAATACAATTGTTAAGAAAAAAGTATTAATATTTCTAGAGTTTTTATTTTTTTAAAGACATTTTCACAAGGAAGATAATTAATTTTAATATTTTTTTAAAACAATTGAAACAACATTTAAAGAAATGTAGTTAAAAAATATTTCTTCTTTATTAACAAAACTTTATGCACAGTTAGTGATGGAAATTTTTCTATTTAAAACATTTTAATATGAAAACATTTTTAGATTAAGTATTCTGAACAAGAATATCATCTGTACTCTACATTTTATCCCCTTAAATTTTTGATTAGTTAAAGTTATCTTTTTCAAATTATGAAAAACTGAATGTATGCACACTTTAACAGAAATTATTTTTTTCACTTATATGTGTAGAGGCAAAATTAAAAGAAATTTTTTATACTGTTTCTTTTATAATTTTTGAAATTATTTCATATTTTTTGTTAAGTTCAAAAAATGACTGCAATGGTTCAAATTAACTAACCATTAAGCCAATTTACTAATTATCATAACTATTTAAAATCACAAAAATTTATTTATTTGGAAATCAAAGGAAAAGTAGTTTTTCTGTTTTCATCATATATTTCCATCATAAAAAATGATAAAAGCAACTGAATTTGAACAATGATTTAAATAACTATTTAATAATTTACCAAGTAGTTTTTTATCTTTTAAATTATCAAAATAAAATGATCCTCAAAAAGTGCAATAAAATTCAACAATTTGTAAGCAAAAAATGTTTACAGCAAACTCTCATTTAAAATTTTCATAATAAGAAAATTTTCTAATTTATAATTAGATAGGGTGTTTTGAAATTTATTTTAATTATTTTTTAAATTAATTTAATTAATTAGAAAATTTTAATTTTATTAAATTTATTTTTAATTATTTTGTAGCACAAATTGAATTGCATTCTGATGTTATAAGGTATAACAATTTATATAATGTATATTATATAAACAATTTATATAATATAAACATAAATTATATAATGAATTGAGAAATACTGTTTTATTTTAAGTATTGGATAATCTACTATGACAGGTTTCAAAAAAAGAGCGACAAACTGCTCATTCTCAGTTTCTAAAGGAGAAAACTGACTCATCCATGACAAAATTAACAACCAATTGAATGAAAGGCAAGAGAAGTAACCATTCAGATGAGAGTTAGGTCCAAATTCTGCCAAGTAATTAAAGGAGCTTAAGTAATTTTTCATTTTGCATACTGTTCCTCCATAAAGTAAATAAGAACAATGATATATACTTATAATGAAACGATGGTTGTAGAATTTTTTTTAAAGAAAAAAGTACTTTTTCCTAAAATAAAATACCTTATTTCTTTCTTTAAATTAAAGAAAATTTAATCTAAAGAAAGAAATATTTTCAGTCATCTTTAATTTTTTTGTAAACAGAAACTAAGATATTCATATTTTACATGTTTCTGTTAATAGAGCAAGGAAATTAAAGATTATTTTAAAAATAATTTTTTATTTCTTTTTATTCAAGTATACATTTATAAATATTAACAAAAGCATAAAACCTAAACATCTTACAAAAAATGTATGCACAATAATTAAAAACTGATGTATGTATCTGCATACATATATATGTAAGAAATTGGTATAAAAAAAATTTACCTTTCGAAAAGTAATTACAGGCAAGGCATTCACTGAAAATTGTAGTATATTGTTAAAACAGTGTGATAAAGTTATGTAGCGAGACCATGATAACTCCATTTTGGCCAAAAACTCTTCTCTATCATTATTGCATTGCTAAAAATATTTCAAATATAATCATTAATATTACAACTAAATCATTATTAATACAAAACCATTCTTGATTAAGTTAAATAGTTAAGAATTTAAAGCAGCTTAAAATGAGAAAAAAAGATTTCATTTTTAAATACCAACTTAAGTAAAGTAGTTTACAATTCACTATTATTCAGATAAAAAAGTTAAATACTAGAAATCATTTTTCATTGAAGTATGTTATACACTTTATCTTTGATTTTCTTTGGGTACATTTGATTAATTTATTCCTGTTATTTTTGTGGTATAATTTAACAAATATATCTTTAATTAAATGCACATATAATATTTAAATACATTTTCAAATGATTATATAATCAATAATATTTTCAAATGATAAGTGATAACTTTTTGCAAAATCAAATTTTTTAAATTAAATTTTATTTAATGGTTATTTTTAAAGCATTAAATTATTAAAATTTTTAATCATTTAAATATAATACATAATAATTTATGAATTTTTACTGGTTTATTATGATCTTAAAAGATGTAAAAAAAAAAAAAAACAATTTATGTAGGAATCAAAATATTGCAACAAATATGAGATGGCAAAAATGGAAAATAAATACATATAATAATTGCTTAGAATTTAAATGGTTTTTCTTTCTTTTATTTAATCATTGCTAAGTGTGATTCTCACTTTTGCTTATTTCTCAACTTTCTTTAACTGTTCAAGCATTACACATGCATATTCTAGATTTATATATTACTCAATATGGTTGCATTTTAAAAAATAAAATTAATTTTTGTTTCTTTGAAGCTTTTAAATGAAAGTTATTTAATTTTGTTGTCAATGTTAATTTCTTAGATTTTATCATTTTCTTAAGCATAGTTTATAGCAGGCTATTCCAATTCAGTTATACACAAGATTTTTCATGAATTTTTTGGCCATAACTAGCCAAAAAATTCACGAAAACTGAATAAAAGTTTCATACAATCAAAAATCATTCACACAAAATTGCAAAGTTTAAGGAAATCAATCTGTGTTGAATAAAGGTTTTTAGTAGACAAACTTTATGAAATATTATACATGTTTATAATTACAACATCTATTTATTGATATATTATTCAAAAATAAATTGTTAAGTTTTATGAAAAAATTATAGTTTTTTTAGCCATACAAATGCATGTTACGTTTTTGATTTAAAAATGAGCAATTTCATTAAGCAGAGATATTTGAATTTTTGACAATTACATGACCCTTTTTGGTTTTTATTCATTTTAATATAATTGAAAGTTTAACCAAAACCAGAAGCATAATTATAATATCTTTATCAATTATTATATTACAGAGATATGATTGTTTCTGATGTGATGTTAATAACAAATTTAGTTAAGTTTGAAGTTTATATTTTTTTACAATGAAACGGTTGTAAATAGGAAACAAACATCAAGAGACTTGACCATGAGAAAGTATGAAAAATAAATTAATCCATTATTATAAAAAGTTTGCTTTTAACTGAAACTTACAGAGTACAATCACACATCAATTCTAATCTTTTTTATTAGCACTTAATTTAAAAAATGACATTTAACTTATATTAAACAATATTTACTAAATACTGTTCTACTACAATGAGATTGAAATGGCATGATTGCATTTCCAATTCTTATGGCCACATGCACATTTTTTTAAATCATGTAGTTAGTAAAAATAATCCTTCATCAATATATATTAATCTCAACCAATTGTTTATACTCATTGTGGACAGTATCAAATTTAATTAGAAGTGGAAGGAAACTGATTTTGATATTTAAAAAATTGGTTTTCTTTATAACAAGTTCATAAAGTTTTTTAAAGAAATATATTATATTATAAATCACATAATTTTTCTCCCTAAAATTTTATACATACATACAGCATATATCTTACGATCACTAAGCAATCATATTCAAAACACTGCAGAGGAATTTTTCATATTTACCAATTAATTTGATAATATTCTAAATTCATACAAGAGATTTTATCACATGATAAAAATGCCTCACAATTCCACTGAAAAATGATTCCATGATCAATCCATATTGATTAGCATTTATGATTCTTCTGTTTTTTGATTATAGTCTTGTTTATTATTGCAAGACTACCAATATTTTTAATTCTTTTTGTCTCATTTAATTGAAAATTATAAAAAAAAATTTATGAAAAACATAGAATTCAGTATTTTAATTTTTAAATAAAATTAAAAAATCAAATTTTTTTCTTTAGACATTTTTTGTTAGAAATAGCATTTTCTAGCAAAAGAAATGTCAAAAGAAACAATTAAAATTCCCAGAAGTTATCTACAATTTCCCAGCAGTCAATTCAAATTTTGAGGAGTTTCCTGAAAAAATAATCAATTTGAGAAGAAAATAATTAATTCAAATAGTTTAGTGGAATCTCATAGCAACACTCTACTATTCCCTCAACAGAAACATCTTATTATTTTATTTCTTTTACATAAAATCAATAATATCATAAATGTCTTGCTAATGCAAGACACTTTGTACAAAATATAACAAACCGAAATTATGTTATTTCATTTCCATTCATGAATTTTTAATTTTCAGAAGAACAAATTGTGCAACATCAGTACTCTTATTAAGGTTGATGGAAAAGTATCCATTGACATTAATTTGCTATTAAAATAATTTCTATTTAGTTTTTAAAGACTTTTTAATTCCACAAGAGATCATTTGAAAGAAGGGTGAAAGTTTCAACAGCATTTTGATTAATATAACTCATAAACACAGATAATTATGTTGTACTTATTTCTATTTTGAAGCAAAGATTTTAAATTCTGATTTTGTCTTTGAAATGCAAATGAGTAAAAAGGCTCTATATCTCCATTAGGTAATGCTTAAATGAAATATAATATCCTTATCAATAGATAATATGCAAATGGAAAATTCAAATCCAGGGTGATTTTCAATAATTATAAATGATGACGAATATAATATTTTTTCACTTTTTTGGTCGTGAATTAGATTTTTATTTCACTAATATGTTCAGTTTTCCTCAGATTTTTTGCATTCGAATAAATAATGATGAAATTGAATCAGTCTGTTCTCATTAAAATCAAATTTAATCATTGATCAGTGTTCATAAAAAATACAATTACATATCTATTGATAGTGTTGCTATCAATTATGAGGTTATAGATAACCACATAATTGATAGCAATACAATCAAATTTGTGATAACGAACAAGCAATTTACAGGTTGACTGGTCTATTCAGTAAGAAAAGGCGATAAAAAATTTTCAATTCAAAATATTAAATCAACCAGCGAACTACTTTAAAAAATTATTTAAATGGTTTTGCAATGCAGAAAAATCATCTTCAACAAAGAATTTAGAACTCCTAAATTATATCTTCTATATCTTTAAACAGATTTCTTCATCTTATATAGAAATTTGGTCCTGATAATAATTAAAACTAAAACTGCAAATTATAATTAATTTTCACTTGTTTGGCTAAAAATTTTGAACTGTAATAATACTTTAATATATATATGTGAAGAGACTATTAAAAATTTTATAAAAAGGTTTTTATAAGCACTTTTAATAAATTAAAATAATTAAGGCAAAAATAAATAATTTTCAACAGTTAGAATTTTTTTAATTTCATTTAGTTTTAACAAACAATTTTTTAAGAAAATATTTCACTAGAATCAGGAGTTAAAAAATCGGGAACTTTATTTCAAATTATCATTATAATAAATTTTTCTAAATTATAATATCAACATAGTTACTATTTTCTTATTCTTCATCCATTAAATATGACACAACCAAATGTGATCAATGCAGGATTCCATGGGAATGCAAGTTTAATGATTCTCTTTATACGAAAATGAAACAAAAAATTTAGAACTTGTAAATTATATTCCATATCTTTAAACAGATTTCTTCATCTTATGTAGAAACTTGGTCCTGATAATAATTAAAACTAAAACTGCATATTATAATTAATTTTCACTTGTTTGGCTACAAATTTTGAACTGTAATAATAATAATAATAATAATAATAATATATATATATATATATATATATATATATATATATATATATATATATATATATATATATATATATATATATATATGCAGAGCGACTATTGATCAATGAAATAATCATTAATTATTTAGTAGATTTCAAATCTTACTGAGAAAACTATGTCATTCTTTTCATATTCTAATTTTTTCTAACACTTTATTAATGCTTCATTTCTTCCAAAAAATTTTACAAAAAAGAAAGAAAGAAAAAGAGAGAGAGAAAGAGATTCAAAGAGATTTTGTATAAAGCATGGACAATTTTCATAAATAATTAGTGAAATATTTTAAACCTATTTGTAAATGTAGCTAATGAAATGTTTTCTTACTTGCACATTAAAGATTCGTAAAAGGATTTAATTGTTGTAAATTAGTTCAAATAAAAAAATCTAGATTAACTTCTTGCAAAAAAAAAAAACTTTAGAACATAAGAGTAGGTTTGTAAATCTTAACTTACTTTTCAAATAACAATACACAAAATAGCTAAATTCATTATAATTATGTGAAAATGTCTGTCCCATCAAAAAAATATTTTATATAAAACATAAATTTAATTAGAGAATTTGATAAATTCTAAAAATGTTTGATGTATATACAACTTTTTCACTTTTATATATTTTATACAAGTGATTTTTTAAGCAATAAGGAAGTATGTTCATACTTGAAAAATATAAAGACTAGTAATAAAATATTTACTTTGAAAAAATTGTTTATGCTTCCATGATAAAAACAGAAAATTCCACATAGGAATGAAAGTTGGTCTTGAAGAGCACTGGACTGCATGTCAGACTTTGTACCAAGAACCTAAGTATGTGAAGCACTCATGTGAGATGAAATGGATAGTATTTTTAAATGCAAAACAAAATACTTCTAAAAGCTGACTGGCATACAAAAAAATGTATAACATTTGTTTTAAGAATATAAATAATTATATTTCTTAGATACAGTGGAAATTCTTCATTATATAACACTTTATTATGTTTGATCATATACAATATTTTTTTACAGAAAAATTATAAATATTTGTAATGATTCATTCAAGAATGGTTTGAAAAATAACACAATATATTATATAAAATTTCAAATTTAAGCAAAATAAATACAATCTTTAGCAAAAAAAATCAATTTTATGAATTTATTATGATAATGATAATGTATTTTAACGATGGTATGAAATATTTTTCAAAATGATATATCAAAGATATTAAAATTCTATCAATGAGAATAAAGTCAAACACGTTAAGGATTAAAATCTGATAAGTATGTATAGATCATTTTGCTTTGATTTGTATCAGTAACTTTTTTCTGCCACATTATTAATGATGAAAATTTTGTCTTCATTCTAAATAACGATTTTATTCATATTCAACTAAATATAAATACAAACACACAAATCCTTACAGACTTATAACTTTCATAGTACTGAAATAAAATATTAAATAAGAAATCAAATAGATTAAATTAAAAATATAAATTAAAACAATCTTAACTTTCTAAGACACTACCAATATTTATAAAAATAAAATTTAAATAAGATATGAAATAAAATTTGAAAATATTTTCTTGTAATTAATAATATTTTATTTTAAAATGGTTTACAATGCATCTGTTTCATTTTCTACAACTTTTTTATCACATAATCAAAAGAAAATAATTTTTAAAATAGATGATTTCATATAATGTAGCATTTTATTTAAAAAATTTTTAAGAATTTTTTTACATGTGGCTACACATTCTTTAATTTGGCATATTTGGAACAGTTAACAAAATCAGATAAAAAGATTTTACGGCGCAAATAATTAAAATGTGCAATACAAAAATATGAACCTACTTGATTTTACAGTCCCTGCAATAACCTACCAAATTTTATTAAAGAATTAAAGTTAATTAAACAAAATACCATAAACATTTTTGCTTTTGATTTCTACATAATACAATTTTGAGAAATTGTGAAATATTGTTAAAATAATTTTGACAAATTTTATTTTACTTTGGAATAAGTAATACAAAAATAAGTATAGTAATACAAAAAAAAAGAATAATTAACATATATTTTTATTTTCACTTATCTAACTTAGCCATAATCTTGGCACTGCCTTGATTGCAGAGGTTATGAAAATCAAACAGTACCATCAACATATATTAAGAAAATATGAAATATTATACTGAAATAAAAATTTACTTTCACAATTAACATTATTAATAGATTATATAGCTAAAGACAATTTAGTGTGGACAATAAAATAATTCCCCACTAAATTGTCTTTAGCTATGTTGGGCTTATTATGTCGGAATCCATTAGCATGACGTAACACGATTGTGTACACGCATGAAATTTGTTTTATATCTGATAACAGTTCAAACTTTTCAACTGGATGATTGAAATTTCTTTGAAAGATAGGTTTTTGAATATTAGTTCACAGTTAATTTTTTATTTTAAGCTTTTTACGTAAAATTTCATTTGGATGTTTATAAAATAAACTTATTTTCACATTGTTTCCTTTACTTTGAATTATTACTTTCTTCATTATGTATATGGCCACATAATCATTCCAAGAACATCATAGCATATCAATGCCAGTGATTCTGCAAGCAATGATTAGATGAGTTATGTTTTTAATTAACATTGCTGTTGTACATAAAATTTTATGTTATATATTAAATACTGTTTATAAATATTACAATACTGATAATTAGATTTAATTATTATTGTAATTTTGATTAATCTGGAAGTCTAGTTTTTTATAAAAATGTTTGTTTATGTTTTAGATTCATACTTATGGCCTATTTAAAATAGGGGCTAGATTGCACAACAATGATATTTTTAAGATGGGTGCCACTGCCCTGTTAACTAAAATTCAAGATTTCATAAAAATGTATTTTATTTATGCTACAGATTTAGCTTTATTGATTAGTTCAATGCAATCCTAGATTGCAGTACACTGCAGATATTTTTTAAAATGGGCACTACATGGGCGCTACCAATCAATTAAAATTCACATTTTCCTAAAAATGCATTTTACATTATAAACTTAGCTTTATTGCTGGTTATCACATGTTATAGACTGTGTAATACTTATTTCATATTTGTTTGTTATTATATAATCTTAATGAAACTAGCATTTTAATACTTCTATAGTAAGTAATTATACTGAAATACATAAAATTTTGATACTTGTGAAATTTAATACAGTGCAGTTTTGCAAAGTTGTAGTTTCAACACAATCAGTATTTGGAAACTAGATATTATATGTAGTATTTAATTTAGGTTGGGGAGATAACTGTGCAGCACTTCATATGAAAATTGGAAATTATGCCAAGTGCACACTGTTCTTTAAATTTTTAGCATTACATAAGTGATGTATGTTAACAAAAATATTTTAATCAGACAAAAAAAAATTCTGAACACAATTAGCAAAGTGGGGGACAAATTACAGTATGCACCAAACTGTAGATCGTTCGACTGAAAACACTTACTGTATTTTAAATAAGAGACTTATCTAAAATTTTGCATTAAAAATGGAATAAAATACAATATAATAGAATGAACAATAAAAAAGCATATAAACATTTATAATTTCCATCATGTTCTTAAATATCATGAATTAAAGAAATAACAGTTAATGAAAGAAAGTTTTAATACATTCTTTCCTTTAGTAAGTTTATCAATTATTGGTATGGGATAGAAAAAGAAAATAAAGCTAAAAAAACATTACCAACAAATATTTTCCTGACCAGTGGAAAGCAAATTTTCCTTCATCTAAACCAATAATTTTAGGAGTAGAAAATGTAATTCTTAAGAATTTAGCAATACCAACTAACTGACAACATAGTAAGTAGCGTTCAGTCTCTGTTGCCTGCAAATATGTAAAGAAATATTTTAAGAGTAAGCATATATTAATATAAATATACTATCATATAAAAAATATGTAAAAAAAAGTTTAAATACATATTGAAAAAAATAAAAGACATTAGAATCAATATTCGTAGGAATCTAATGAATAATTAATTAAGATTTGATTGGGCTATCTCAAAGAAATTATTTTTGTATTGATTTATAAAACATTATTTTTAGGATACAACTTTGAATCTTAGAACAATTGATATTAATATTAATTATATTAATTCATGTTATATATTTTCTCAATAAATATGGGATTCTCAAATTAAAATTCAGTTAAATTAGAGTGCATGAACATATGGATTTCATAAAATTATATCCTTTGATTTGACAAAGTGTAATCATAAATTGAATTATAAAAATGAAAGAGATGAATAAAAGATGTCATGTGTAAATAAAAACTATGGTACAAAGTTATGAAATGATTTTTAATACATTGCACAGTTAAAATTTTTTTTAGCATATCTTGATTCTTATTTCTTAGGAAAATAATTAAATAGCATTTCTTGCATTCATTTTGAAGTTCAACTTGTTTATCACATTGCTTTTATTTACTTGGTCTAAATTCAGAAACATTTTAAAATATACTGCTTTATATAATTTTTCCTTTCAAATTTCATAAATATTCAAACAGAACTGTCTAACTAATAACATCCTTCATGAAGAATTGAAATGGCTATGAGAAGTGTTCAATTTTTCATTTTTGATACAGTATATCCAAAAATACTACTATTAGAATATAGTACTATTAAATTATAGAATATTTACATTCAATGGAAGTTTAAAAAAAAACATATTCCAAAAAGTTTAACGTGATGTGAATTTAAGAGAAATTACAGCTTTGATTGTAAAAAATACTGTTTGCCTGCATTATTATTTATAATGATCAAACACACAAAATTCATACAAATATATAAAGCATTTTTCATTTTGTTTTATTTTAAACAATTTTTCAATATTCTTTAAATGCTTAGGAATATTCATTTCAAAATAAAATTCCTATTTTTATTTACCTCAAACAGCTGCTATTTCAATTCTTTTAGTCCTTATGACTTCAAGAGCTGTTATATTTTTCAATATTTATTTATTAAGAAAATATTAAATGACAAAACTTAAAGATGTCACTTCATTTTTCCTGGTATGCACATGGAAAAAAGTGTGTAAATGAACACAAAATGAAACTATATGTAAAGAAAACTATGTGGAGGTGCAATGTGAAAAGCTGTTAACAAAAAACTCTTCGATACAACACTTGGTTTAGTGGTTCGGAATATCATTCTTCCTGTATTTTTATACACAGGAATTAAAATTGCTCAAGAGGTGTGTTTAACAGCTAAACATTTATCAAAATGCTACAATTGACTGGAACAATCATATGAGGATGATTTGTTTTTTACATTTACTTGGAAAACTGAATTAGTGGTCTTGGAAAAAAATTAAAAATTGACAATATTTTGCTCATGTGCAGAAAAATCAGAACTCTAACAATGGATATTCAGCTGCTTATGCTGTGAAAGTCGTAAGTGTTTCTTGTTCATGTTTCATATTGAGAAGTAAGCACACTGATATCAAAGATTGTTAACTATGTAGTGGAAGAAAGAACAATTAAGTCAGATTGCAGGTGAGCCTAGAAGATAGACGAGCTTGACAAGTCTGGTAGCAGCTGTTTAACTGTGAATCATACTTTTAATTTTGTTGACTCACACATTCAAAGTGTGGAAAGATTTTGGAACTCAATTTATCCCCATCTAGAATCTTATCTTGCAGAATTCATATGATGAAAATTGTAAGTAAAAGACAAGCCTTTTGATTTCACATTGAAAGCAATCACTGATACATGAAAGCTATAAATTATGTGAGTGATTACAGCTTGGAGATAATCTTAGTGTCATTTTCATCCTGCTCAACATGGAAACAAAATGGTACCAAAAATTAATATATAATTGATATAACCATGATGCTGATGAATTTAAGATTACATTGTTAATAACAATTTATTTAGTCTAATTTTCAAAAGAATTATTGCCTGAAATTTACAATGATATACAAATGATTTTACAAAACTTGACACTAGATTTCACAATTAGTTGTTAACTTATTTAGTTGATTATGATGTTACACTTGCATAGTTTTAAATTAGAAAAGTTCTTTTAATTTTTTTTAATCAGAAAAGTTTTTTGTATAAAAATATAGAATTTATAACTTTATTTTCTTTTATCTTTATGTTTGACTTGTATCTGAATCAATATTTTACCTTTCATTCAATGTGTGTATACATGTCAGAAAATGAGAAAAATTATAATATTTTAAATATACTTTCACTTTTAGTATTAAAATTTTACTGTTAAAGTTAACATTACTAAGCATTTTTGGTAATTTTCAAAGAATATTAAGAAATATAATGTACATATAGATGCAGAAGTATTTGAAAAATATTGCACGTAATTTGATGAAACTTGACAAAAAGCATTTGGTTTGATGTCATCTCAGCTAACAATTTATATTAATCTAGTATATAAGCTTCAATTTCTCATATACTAAATATTTTGTATTTATTCTTTGCAATTATATTTGAGTTGATTATTTCTTAAATCTTATTTTATTGTTGCAAGAGATGTAAAAAACTATTTGGGCAATAAGTATGAAGGGTAAGGAATAATAATCTAAGTATAAAAAAATAATAATAAATTCCTCTTATGATTTGATGATCTTAGAAATGTTCAAGCTGCCTCAAACTAAAGTCTGAAATATATTAATCAATTTAATATTCTCTAAAAGAAATATAAAACCCATATTTATAAATACATAGATCTTTAATGATAGATTCTAGACTCTTTAATGAAATAAAATCATCAACAAATCACCAACAATTATAAAAAAGTAAAAATATTTTATGAATTTAAAGAATACGAATGATAAAAAAATTGGATAATGATTAGTTTAAAATTTTGTTATAATGCAATTGAAAACAATTAGATTTGGTCTATGGACTGGAAATGAAACTATTTCCTCTTAAAATTATAATTCGGGTGGATTATAACTTTAGGGTGCATCTTAGTTTCGCACTAATCAGATGTCTTATTTCTGGTTGGTCTATCTTGTTTTCAAGTGTCATATTGTTTCTTAAAACATGCACAAAAACAAACTTAACAAAAAAATTGCCAATTTTTGCCAAAGGACACCTTATATTTTCCCTTTATAATTTACTAGAAAAACTGAAACAATAAATTTTTGTGTTATAATGCTCTACATAATTGTCAATAAGCAAACATCTTATAGATTAGATTGATCTGATGTACAAAATTGTCTAAAATATTATCAAAAGCATTTAAACGGGACCTTCATAATAAATGCATCAAACGAAATTTCAATTACGTGTTTGTAAATAAATGGAAAAATTACCTGAATAGGAAAAAAATAAATAACTGCATCTTTAGGATCATCTTCATCCCTTTTACAGTAAGAGGTATCATAAATAAAAAACAAATTCATTGTCTTCACAATTATAATATTACCAACAATAATAAGTATTTTTTAGAAAAGATTTCTTGCACCGGATTTTCCAAAAAGAACTTCACATAAAAACACTAGAGAACATTTTAATAAATAGTCAAAGTCAAATCAAATAGCTGAAAACTAATTAAAAATGCACCAAAAGAAAAATTAACAGTAACATTTTTTAGAAAATTCATTCCATGGACAGTTCTAGATGTGAACAAATTAAAAATTTAGCTATAAACATTGCAATTACTATTTCATATACAAGAAACTGATTTTAAAACAGAAGATACAAGCAACGCAATCCTCAGTCTTTATTTAAAAAATAAAATATCAACAATCTCCATGTGATTTCGTGTAGCGTCTACGAATTAAGTTTCATTCTGCTCATGAAAAACCAGCGTATTAAAAAGTAACTTTATGACTGACGATTATTAAGATTAGGGCTTTCCAACTGCTAGTGCTTTAAGAGCCGCTATAAATATAATATTTGGCTAGTGGGGGGCTGCATTATTAAATAAAAGGTATGGTACAAAAAATCACGTTTAAATTATTATTTTAATTTATTCAAAAAATATCAAATTAAAAAGAAATTTGGAAATTTGTGAATGTTGATTTTCACTATCTAAGGCCACGATATTAAATTTACTGTTGATATTTCTTATTGATAAACGAAGCAACTGCATGAGTAAATGATTTATCAGAGAAGGAACATCTATATTTTGACTTAATAAATTTCATGTCATATAAGCTACTTTCGAAAAGATTGAGCATTGAGCCTAGTATAGCGATAAATTTCGCGAGTAGATGTATCGTCAGGACCCGTCTTAACTTAATTAGGGGGTGAAGCAAAAAAACTTCTTTGGGACCTCTGTTTTACAATGAAAATAAATAAAAAAAAACATGATTAGGAATCGAATGCAATGGAGAGAGATCATTAAAAAAGTGCAGCAATATAACTTTTAATAATAATATCATTTTGCGAAAAATTCATATCCTTGATTACATTAGGGCACAGCTAAATATTTGAAATTACGATGACTCATTTGAGTCAATCAGGTGCCTATATTTCTGTAATATATATCAATTTGCGATATGTAAAAATGCAGGCTTGTGATGGTCCAAATTTTTCCATCGTAATTGCAAATATTTAGCGGAATTCCGTACTAGAAAGCCATGGATTTAGAAAGTACATAAATTTTATGTTCATGCGTAAATTAATGAAGAAATAACATAAATGGGGCAGATTTTACACTGTACTCATATTTTATTTTAAAAAAAGGTTAAATTGATGAATATGGCACACTCATCTTCTATTTGATTATTGAGACACTGAGGCTATATCGAATTTTTGGGGTAATTTCGTTTCTTTTAATTGTTTTGCCATTTTGAATAAACAATCTATTCCATTCTTCTTTCTCCAAAGATCCATTCTTCTAACAGTTTCATTTGTTCACAACATTTGCAGCTAAAACATATTTAGAAATTAAACCAACGTATCATAAGCAAAACGTAAAAAATTAAACCGCAAAATTAAAAGTGAAAATGGGTCAAATTTGAATTGTAGCCAAATGTTGAAGCGTCATACCTAAATTCGGTGATTAATTGCTTTTGGTGAGTTAATTTCACAAGGGAAAATTCCGTAGATTTTACTACAAAAAGTTTTATTTATTTATTTATTTTTTTCTTGGCGAGTTATGATTGTAATATTTACCTCAGCCACAAGGGTCTCCAAGAAATCTGCGAATTTTTCCTTCGTTCTTCGCAAACTCTCCATCATTATCAGCTTACATTCGAGTAAATAATACATTTTAGATAAATAAACTTTTTTATTTATCCGATGACTTTTTCATCATCAGTTTTCTAGAAGATCTTGAGTATAAATTTGAACAAAAAGATTTTCACAGAAAAATCTTTCTTTCAGTTGAAGAATAATTTTGAGATAATTTTTTCGAGTGGGTGGATAAGTATCTACTAGTTGACTTGAAGATGCTGCTTTGCATATGGGCACTGCACTTTGTAGTAAATACTGAAATTTATTTTCATCAGGAATATTATCTTTATGGATTTTAAAAATTTTTGACCATGCGACTGAGTATTCTTTCGGCTTACCTGAAATTCTTTTCAATCCAAACGAGGTTGCTTAAATTAACTTTTTTCTCCTATTGAGTCTGCCTTTGTTACACAGATGGTGTTCCCACCTTATCGTGGTGGTGTGGTTTGTGTGCGCTAATGATCCCGAGAGCTATGCCGGCAGGAGCTTCGGCTCCTAGCAGGGTCACCCAAGCCGGACAGGTCGGAGGGGAGGCACCAGACAAAGTGGAACACCCTGGTCCTCCAGGTTGGGGGTTGGGCGCAGGGCCAATCGCCTTGCCCCGTAAAAATCCTCTGATTTAGAAAACTCAAAGAAACAATCTCGGACTGGCTATTGTTAGACGACCTGGCACGAATTCAGATTTGGCTTTTTGAACATGGAATGTTAGAACCTTGTTTAGTAGTGGGGTACTGAGGAAACTCACTGACATATTTTTGGAGTACAAACTTGAGGTACTTGCTATCCAGGAAATGCGATGGACTGGGAAAGGTGTAATGAACAAGCGAAATTGCAGCATATACTACAGCTGCCATAACAAAAAACATCGATTCGGAACTGGTTTTATAGTTAGTAAAAGAACTCGTGACAAAGTAATAGATTTCAGACCAGTGAATGAACGAATGTGTAGTTTACGTATTAAGGGTAGAACCCACAATATTTCAATTGTCTGTGCCCACGCCCCAACAGAGGAAAAAAAAGATGAAGAAAAAGATGAGTTTTATGATCTTTTTGAAAAGACATACAATGAATGTCGTTCAAATGATGTGAAATTGGTTATAGGCGACTTCAACGCAAAGACAGGACATGATACTAGTCTGAGTAAATTTATGGGAAATGAAAGTTTACATGAGGAGACAAGTATAAACGGTTTTAGACTTCTTAATTTCGCCATCTCTGATAACATGGTAACTAGAAGTACTACATTTAAACATAAAAGAATACACAAAGTTACTTGGAGATCTCCAGATAGACAGACCCAAAATCAAATAGATCATTTACTAATCGATCTGAGACATAGACGCTGCCTCATGGACACCCGAACTTACCGGGGAGCAAACGTAGATTCGGACCACTTTTTGGTGGTTTCAAAGCTACGCTACAAAATTAACAAGTCGTATCATAAAAGAAGAGACAATAACAATGAGAGGATAGATATTGAACACCTGAAGAGGACAAAGATTGTGAATAATTACAATATGGAAATAAAAAATTCAATTTTAACGAGTGACGGATCCCATACAGTGGATTCTATGTGGCAGAACTTAAAACAAGCCATTATCAATGCATCCAGAAAGACTATTTCAGTGTTAGAGAAAAATAAAAATAAAAATGTATGGTTTGATGAGGAGTGTAGTCAAATAACGAAGAAGAAGAACGAGGCATATAAGATCATGATCCAGAAACACTACACAAGAAATGCGGAGGAGACATACAAAGAATTTAGGAGAGAAGAAAAAAGAACCCATAAAAAGAAAAAGAGGGAATATTTAGAAGATCTCTATAGAGACATTGAACACTTGAAGTCTCAGAAGGAGGCTAGAAAGTTTTATCAACTTGTAAATAATGTGAGGGCTGATTATAATCCCATTACTACCACCTGTAAAAAGAAAAATGGAGATCTCACCCATTACCCAGATGAAGTTTTTGCTCGTTGGCGTGAATATTTTATGGAACTTTTGACGGGTAAAGATAAAGTGGAAGACCTGACCACTCTTGCTGTGCTGCCATCCTTGTCCTCTAATGATGAGGACTTGGAACATAATATACCATCTATACATGAAGTTGAAGCAGCTATGAAAAAGCTAAATAACAATAGGTGGGCTGAACCCGATGGTATTAAAGCCGAACTCCTCAAAACCAATGAAATGAGTCTAAACAAAGCAATTCATGATTTGATCTGTTGCATCTGGACACAGGGAGAAATGCCCACTGAGTGGGAAGAAGCTTCTGTCTGTCCTATTCACAAAAAAGGTGACAAATTGGAATGCAACAACTATAGAAGAATATCCTTGCTTAACACGGCTTACAAAATCTTCTCCCTTATTCTATTCAATCGGCTAACATACTACACTTCCAATATTATTGGAAATTACCAGTGCGGATTTCAGAGGGGAAGAACAACGACCGACCAACTACACACTATAAGGCATATCCTGGAAAAAACCAAGGAATATAATATTCTTACGTACCATCTTTTTATCGATTTTAAAGCTGCCTATGATAGTGTTTTTCGCGACAAATTATTAGAAGCAATGCTAGAATTTGACATCCCAATATAGCTGGTTAGCCTTACCAGGATGACTCTAAAAAGAGTCTCCTGTAGAGTAAAAATCATGTCAAGTCTCTCGGAGCCTTTCTTTACTGAAAAAAACCTTAGACAAGGAGATTCTCTGTCCTGTCTATTGTTTAACATTGCTTTGGAGAAGGTTATCAGAGACTCTGGTATAAAGACCAGTGGTACTATCCTACATAGAACAATTCAACTTCTTGCCTTTGCCGATGACATTGATATCATAGGAAGATCAAAGAGATCTATCCTTGAGGCTTTTGAAACACTTGAGAATGCGGCAAAGGAAATGGGACTTATTATTAATGCACACAAAACAAAATTTCTGATTGCAACAAATAAAACTTTGACCCAACACCTTTGAGGATAGGTGATTATACTTTTGATTCGGTAAAACAGTTTAGTTACTTAGGAACTTTGATCTCATGTAACAATGATTTAAAAATCGAAATTAATAATAGAATCTTTCTTGATAATAGATGCTTTTATGGCCTTAGAAGCCAATTCAAATCTGGGTTAATTTCTATGAATACAAAATTGAACCTATATAAAACCCTAATCAGGCCAATTGTTCTGTATGGTAGTGAATGCTGGACCCTCATTTAGACAGAGGAGGAAAAGCTATTGATCTTTGAAATAAATATTTTGAGGAAGATTTTTGGACCCATCCAAGTGAATAATGAGTGGAGGATTTTATTCAATCATGAAATCAATAGAAAATATAGCAAATACGGTGGGACCGATATTGTAAGAACTATAAAGGCATCACGAATAAGGTGGTTGGGCCACCTGTACAGATGCACCGATGCTTTTCCCACCAAAAAAGTGACATTCTCAAAAATGGAAGGGATTCGTCTTAGAGGACGTCCACCCACGTGGTGGCTGAACGATGTTGAAAAAGACCTCAAAATAATGGGAGTCAACCGATGGAGGGCTGTTGCGGCTAATAGAGTCAGCTGGAAGAAGATCAGCGAGTCAGCCTTGGCCTGCAATAGGCTGTTGAGCTTGTGAAGAAGAAGAGTCTGCCTTTGATTCAACATAATCCTTACTATTTTTTTAAGTTTTGTTAAGACGATTGCAAATCCATCTCGATATTCTTCAGCTTTAAACAATTCATCTTTATATGAAGATGATTTTTATTTATGGTATCTCCACGCTTTCATTTTTTAAAAGAGTTTGACAAAATATGTCTTGCACTATTTACAAGCGAGAAAATTTATGTAGTGACTGTTTTGGAGAGAAACATAGCTCATCTATGTTGTATCTTCTTTATCCAAAGCTATTTCAGCATTATTTGTACATACCGTGAAGTATTGTTTTAACACTTTTGCCTTTTTTGCTTAATTATAGTATACGTAACTCTATGGATTTGCCAACATTTAAGAAGATGATAAATTTTATGAGTAAAGAAAAGTCTGAATCGCATGCCGACACTCCGTAAATTATTTTAGATCGAAAAATCGTACATTTGACCTACCACTCCTACTCTACAGATAGAGATGTAAAATTCCCGGGAATTT